>SZWC01001233.1:285597-298188 GCA_023375785.1 Penium margaritaceum | reverse complement strand
GGAAGCTTCCTAGCAACACTCCCGTTGACCAGGCGTCAGTGCCTGATCAGACGGTGACGACAGTCACAAGTCGTGCACGCAACGGCAAGAGTTTGGCTAGGGGACACAAGGCAAAGTGTCTGAATGCTTCAAAAGCATTTGCAGAGAGAAATGACAAATGACAGGTCCATGGCATAAATACCTGCCACGGCGCACGGCGGGTGTCGCACGCGGCAGTCCAAGAGCTATCCTAAAACCGGCCCAAAACCACTGTTTTGGCCGTAACTCTGCGCACACATGTCAGAATGATACGCCGTCCAAACCTAGATGTGCAAAATCAAAGGACGGACGCTACGACTGGTTACATGCATACATCCATCATCAGACAGTGGACATACAATGCAAAAACATGCAAATAGGGCTCATGGCCAGTCCGCCGAAAGACGCCTGCAAGCTGTAGAAAAGACAGCAGAGAGTCCCGGCAGCATATGGGCCTCTGGAACGGTAGTCGGCCATCTCCAAGCCGGTAGTCCACCGCCAGTCGTCGCATTGGTGTCACCAGGGCCCGCCTCAGGGATCTGCACGAGTATGGACAATGCCGAGTGGTCACAGTAAACAGTACACGAACGTCACAAATCACAACAGTTATACCCTGTTATTGAAACATTGTTCGACCTCAACATACTGAACAACAAAAGCAAGGTTCACAATTTGCACCCTGGCGTATATGGCAACAGTTCAACAAACCTCGGGTCGACGGGGTATATTGTATTGACACATTCTTCCTCTGGGTGTTGATGGTGCTCAAGAGACGTAGACGGTGGTCTTTCATGACCATTACTTACCCCATGAGGTATATCGTGATAAAAAAAGAATTTTTTTGTTCTTGGAGACCTTTTTTTCCAAAACGGGTAATGGTAAAGTCAACACGTTCAGAAACGGTGTTTCTAAGTTTTTTTTCCTGCATTTCCTAATTTGATTTCCGATCAGATTCAAACCAGAGTGGTCCTATATGTTTTACATTTTAAACTCAGACCCCTCCAGTCCCCACCCCCACCTGACCCCAGGTCACGTAGCTTTGATTCCATGACGGTTCTACAGTTCTTGAACCAAATAGTGATTCTCATTCTAGAACTGGCATTGTGGTTCTAGAATTGCGATCCCAAGAACCGGAGTGCACCCTTAGCGGGAGGGCACCCAAACAAGGGGAGACTAGTAGGAAAGTTTTGGTACTCTAGGGTTTTTGGTAGGGGGTTGTTGTTTTCCACTAGAGATTTTTGAGAGGATGATTGACAGTTGCTTTCCATCGGAAGGGTTAGCGATTGAACGGGAAATTCTGAAATGAAAAAAAGAAAAGAAAAAGTCGAACAACTTTTTCAGAACCATAGATCTGCACGCCCTCAGTTGTGGCCAATACATCCTCTGTAAGTCTGGGAAGGAGGCTAATGAAAGAAAGGGTTCCGGGAGAGTGTTGGCAACAGGGGGAGAGGCGGGTGTCGAGGGGGAGGACTTGTTTCCAGAACAACAAGCCCTAGTTGATATCCGATCCTTCCATGTCTACCTCGCAGGTGACAAGTGCAAAACTAGATCCGAGACGTTTTCTTTGAACTTCTTACTATCTCTTTTCCCCTCTTGCTATTGTTTCCTAAAGTGATTTTCTTCCTCGCAGGTGAAAACTGCGCATAGTGTACTGTACTGTAGTATAGTGTGTGATTGTGGGACTTGTGGTTCTCGCAAAATGTTTCCCATGAGCACTTACGATCGTTCCTTCACAGGCAGCGAATGGGAGGTGGGCTTGTCGTTCCAGGCACGTGGTTGAGACAGAATGTGGTTGCCGGTGTTTGTGCGATGCCCTCAGTTGGGTGGGGTTGGCCGTGCATCATTCCCTGCATGAGTTAAGGAGTAGACTACATAAGATAGTTGGACGCCTTGCGAGGCCTGCTGAGGGGGGTGGGGGATGGGGGGGCCAAAAGAGGGAGGGGGACTGCTTTGCTGAAGGGCGTGGATCCCCTTGACAAAAGGAGGCATGTAGTCTTGTCACACCTGTGGAGCATATTCCTTTGCCTTGTTGCTTCTCATGTTATCGAGTTCAAGAACAATGTTGCTTCTTGTGTTGCCACACTCAGCCATAACAATGCATCTTGTGTTACCATACTCAACCATGGCAACATTTTTTGTGTTACAACACTCAAACATAGCGATTCTTCTTGTGTTACCACACCCTCTCAAGCCATGAGAGTCATTGGTCTCAATTGGGGCATTGTCCCAATTTTTGGTTGGAGGAGGAGAGCGGGAACTTTGAAAAAAGGAAAACGTTTTGTGGTATGCGGAGGCACTCCCCACCTTGTTGAACAAAAAATCAGCTAGCCCTTAGGATGGAAGGGAATGGGGAGGATGAAAAATAGCTCCTCAAGAACATTTTCACGCACTTTACGGTGCTTGAAATGCGTAACTGTAGACACCCTACCCCCTCGTGGTGTTTTCACTACTGTTGTACTTCCTCGCGGCGTTTTATGTATGGCGTAGCTATTGAAACCATTGCACAGTTAGTCGCCAGGGTTGTTTTGGCTCTAAGAACCACTACATCGAGTCAAGTCTCCAGCTCCTACACTTGCGTCCTTGTTGGAGTTTGTAAAATGGCGATCTCAGTTCAAGTGAGGGGGTTTCCCCTCGTTTTATTGAGGAGCAATCGTCATCACGACCATAAGCAGGGACGCTCAGTTATTTCAAGTCTCTCAAGGCACATTTCCGTTTTCAACCTCATCCCCTTGTTCAACGACCCAACCAAGGGTTTTGAATGCTTTTAGTTCATAAAAAAGGAGAACATGCACGCCGCCCGTGACCGGCACAACAACGGGGTACAAAAAGTGACGCCCCCACCAATGGCACATGAACGGTGGGAATGTGAAGGAAATGAAGAATGTGAGCTAGGTACCGGCAAAGACCGGTTCAACCGAACACAGAGCAGACAACCAAAGGGCAACAGGCAGCCCCACGCCGTGTAGCAGCGGAAGATCCTCTCCCTCTGGGCGGTCATCCTTCGGCGCGCAACGCACGACACTGTAGAAACGGATGGCTGCACACTAGCTCCGCACACCAGCAATGCACAAACGCTGCACCATAATAGCCACAGCACGCTGGGCCCATCACTCGAACACCACTGCAGAGCACCGTCATGGCCCCCGTGCCAGGCAGATCTTGGCGAGGCGGGCCAGGAAGGACCAGATGTGGTCACCCATGCCGCCCAAGGTCTCCCATGCAAGAGGGCGCATGTGGCATCCCGGCCGAGCCGTCGGGCGATACCGCTCCACCTTGCCCCTCTCTGCTGCCTCAACCGCCATGCCTGGCCCAGATACTCTGTCCCTCTGGGGATCCACCGTAGTCACGTCAGGAACCCAGGTCAGGCCTGACTCAGGGTCCGACAGCGTCACGTCCGGATGTGGCTTACCCCGCGCACCATCTGCCTTGTGGGGCACGCCCTCGCTCTCGACCTTGAAAGAAAGCCGGTGCTGACGGAAGATGTCAGCATGCTCGTCCTTGATGGCGTTGTGGACGCGCTGGATGGCTCCGTTATTCCACCGTCTCCTGGTCACTACTCCTGGGTCCATACCATCAAGGCATACGTGCTCCAAATGAGGCAGGGGAAGGCCCAACCAAAGCTGGGCATGGGGACGAAAGTCTGCCGGGGCCAGGTACGTCCGGTCCTATCGGCAGGGTGGAGTCGCCTGCAACCAGAGGGCACTGTCCCTCAACGCCGTCGCCCAGCATCGCTGGTAGGCATGGCGCTCACAGCCACACCGGTGGGCGCATGCCTCCGGGCCCCATTGTGCGCACCCACAGTGCCTCTGTGCCAGATGGTTGCAAGCCGCAATCCACCCCTCCCACCGAAACAAGTACCACTGTCTGCACATCCACTGGTACAGCCCCGGCATGACGATCTGCTGCAGCGCCTCCAAGGTAGGCAGGGTCTCAAACACCGGCCTCGGCACCTCCTCCTCCACCAGGTCCCACCTCGGTGCCAAGTGCTGTAGCGTGCCATCCGCTGGAAGGAAGGGGGTAAACTCGCTGGTGAGAGCCGGCAAAAGACTCCCTGTCGAGCAGGCATAGGCCAGGGGAGCCTGGTCTCTTGCCCCCAACAGGCCCGCCCCGCCGGCGGCGAATGGCAACTGCATCTGCCATCGAGCCAGACGCAGCTGCTCAAAGGCAACCGACCCCACCTCTCGGGCCTATGCAATCTGTAGGAGGCGTAGTACTGCCTCCCAAATGGCCGAGTCGAAGCGGTGTAGAATCTCCAGCCAATGCTCCTCAGTCAGGAGCGCCCGCATGCAAAATTCCACACGGGGGATGATGCACAGTTGGAGCAAGGTCATAGCCACCTGCACCTCCACCATTCGGCTCACCTGCGGCAGACCCCGCAGCTGATCCTGGAGCCATCCATCCTCCCACGCTTCCTGGAAAACTGCATCGCCCATTGGTTACCCCTTCAGCAACACACCAGCCTGTCGACAAGGAAGCCCAGAGAGCACCTGAGGCACCTCCGCCTCCGACCGCCGCAGTAGGAGGCACTTCTGTGGCTGGATGTTTACGCCACGTAGTGCTGCTGCCGCAACCATGGAGGAGAAGGCTGCCGCCAAGTGCAGTGGAGGGGCGGTCACTGTGGCTGGATGTGTACGCCACGTAGTGCCGCTGCCGCCAAGTCCGCGACATCACGGCCGTTGAAGCCGTCGTTCACGCTGGCAAACACCCGCCCGCCCAGCTCTGAAAACACCACCTGCACGCGGTCCTCCCCTGACCGAACGTCGCCGCCCTCCAGCAGCATGGCCGGCGCTGCCGGAGACGATGTAGTGCCTGCGGACAATGCGGCAGCAGCAGAGGGAGGAGCTGCATCGTCCATCCCAACAACCGTTTGGGGCGCGACCGTGCAAGTGCTGCAGAGATGGCTGGCTAGTGTGGATGTCAGGAGGGTCAAACCCTTTAAGCCAGTGTAGGAGCAGGTAGTAGGGTGGCCAAAGCAAGGACGGCAACAGCAGCTGGATGTACTGCCGCCGCTGCTGCTGCTACCCCCACCCACTGAGCCGGTAGCGCTGCTCAGTCCGCTCCATCTGTTGCTACTCAAGCTGCTGCTCATGCTGATGCTGCTGCTACTTCTGAAGCTGTTGTTGAAACTGAACCTGCTGCCCCAGATTCCGCTACTGCAGCTGCGGCTATCGCCGCTGTTGCTGCTCGTCCTGCTGCTGCCCTTGCTGCCTTTCCTGCTGCACCCGCAGCCGTCCTCCTGCGACAGCGCAGCTCCTACTGCGTAGGACCGGCCGCCGCAGGTGCTGCCTTTGCCACAGGATAAGGGAGCAGGAGTAGCAGCAGATTCCTGACACAGCACGCTCTCGGCTAGTGTGGGATTGGCCGCCATGGCCGCCACGGAAATGGCTGCAAACGATGCTGCTGGTGCTGCTGCGCATCCCCCCTCCACTACGTGTGTTCTTGCTGCTGCTGCTGCTGCTGACGCAGACAAGGATGCTGAGGATGGCTCTGTTGCTGATGCGGAGCCCTCAGCCAAAAGATGACGGACAGCCAAGAGCTTGGACGACAGCGCAAAGAAGCTGCTGCTGCTGCTTCCACGCTTCCTCGAGACATCGCGAGAAAGAGCGTTGCCTCGTCGTAGCGCCAAGGAGCGGGGAGCAGGCTGCTGCTGCTGCTGCTCCTGCTGGCCTGAGTTTGCCGCTGGGTGCAGGCTACCATCCCGCAGAGCGCTGACTGCGCACGGGGTGTCGGTGGATGAGAGCGATTGCGCACACTAAGGAGTAGTAGGCCGGCTTGCTACCGCTGCCGGTTGGGCGCGTGGTAACCTCTCGCTTTGGTGGTCCGGCGAGGAAATCAAGTGGAAGTCAACGGCGAGACCAGACGGCGACTCCTGTGTCGATGACGGCGACGGCGGCTCAAGGCCCTCCTTCGCCTCCACCAAAAAGCCGGCCTTGCATTTTTGCGGACAGCGTGAAATGTGCTGCTGATGGTCGAGGAAATGCAGGCATTGGCAGTGGCAATGGCCCTCCTACTTCTGACTGCGTCGGTGCTGCTCCTGCGGCCGCGGCTGCTTCTGCTCATGGTGACGGCTGACCACCGCCGCCGCCACTGCAGTCATCTTGCTGATGGCTGAAGGGTTGCAGGGGTAGCCACAAAGGTCAGCTGACTGGCCTGAGGGAGCAGGGACACTGGCGGTGGTTGTGGCAACAGGTGGGGAGGGGGAGAGCCCAGCTGTAAAGTCGACGGATTTCCTGAAGAACCGAGACATACGCCCACAAATGCTGCTACTACTACTATTGAGACCTCCGCTGCCGACAACAATGCCGCTCTTGCTACTGCCGCTGCCGCAACCGTTGCTGCTGCTATAGCCTCCACTGACAACGTCGCTCACTGCTCCGCCCATTCCTCGTGCGGGTGCTAGGAGGCCAGAGTTTCCAGCACCCATGTTGGCCAAGTGCGGTGGGGAAAAAATGGGGAAGGGGGAGAAAGCAAGTCCAACTCGCGACTGGCGTTGACGATAGCTCTCATACCCCTAGTTTTTCCTCCAAAACATTCCTCGGGTCAGGGGGAGGGCCAAGGGGATCTCCTAGACGTACACCTCGAGCACTTTCCAGCACCGCCGGTGCGCTGACACTGAAGAAGAGCAGCTGCGTCGGGATGGTATAAAACTGTCGAAGGATCGGGATCCACGTGCCCAAACCTCGATCTTGCACCGCCTCAAACAATGCCGCCCGATCCATCTCCTTAAAGGCTTTGCGGACGTCAAGCCGAAGCAGCCAGAAGTCAGGGTTGTCCAAGAGGATGGCACACACACCACAAACCAGCACCCCCGCCCCATCCGACACTCCCACGCAAAACTGGTGAGGCCGAAGTGCTCGGTGCAAGCGGTTCCTATCTCGTAGGAGGAGGAGTTGGCCAGCGAGCCAGACCCACACCTCACCAACTGCCAGCGGCCGAACCCCTTATGCCTTTGTAACTACCTTCAAGATAGTGATGAGTCATCTCCGACCCATAGACGTCGCTACCTCTACCAACATGGCCCCATCTAGCATAGCTCGTATGATCCCTCCCACGCCCTCCATGAACGCAGGTGAGTCTAGGGCCAGGTCACGAAGCAGGTCCAAAGTGAGACCAAGGGGACCTATTTCAGAATAGCAAGGCACGTCCCGCAACGCCTCCTCCATCATCTCCTCTGTCACCCCAGCCACTCCACCCCCTGGTGTCTATAAGGAGTGGACCCACGCCAAGATGGGCATTGCGACGAGAGGATGTCGCTCTCTGAGAGCAGCCAAGGTCGTAGCCGTCNCTGCCTCTACCAGCATGGCCCCATCTAGCATAGCTCGTATGATCCCTCCCACGCCCTCCATGAACGCAGGTGAGTCTAGGGCCAGGTCACGAAGCAGGTCCAAAGTGAGACCAAGGGGACCTATTTCAGAATAGCAAGGCACGTCCCGCAACGCCTCCTCCATCATCTCCTCTGTCACCCCAGCCACTCCACCCCCTGGTGTCTATAAGGAGTGGACCCACGCCAAGATGGGCATTGCGATGAGAGGATGTCGCTCTCTGAGAGCAGCCAAGGTCGTAGCCGTCCCTGTTGCTGGTGGACGTCCCTCAAACTGCTGCATCGGCCTCAATAATGCCCCAGAATGCACCATACTGGCCGTGCACTCGCATGCTCTTGCCCCCTCCTCCCCCTGCTCTGCCGCCGCCTGTCGCGTGAATGGGCGCGCCGCCACCCAAGCCCGCTACACGGGGCGCACTAAGGCACAGACTTCATCAAGTAGCCCCGCCCAGTCGCCTGCCTCAAACCAGGCACAGCGCTCCTTGCACAACTCAGACAGAGCAACGTACTTTGCCTCAGCCGTGGACATGGAAATAAAATCCTGCTTCCTGCTAGCCCATGAGATGGCAGCGCCATTCAAGATGCACACGTATCCAGAGGTGGATCTTTGGTCGTCAATCTTTCCTCCCCAGTCGGCGTCGGTGTAGTACTTCAGGCCAAGGGGGTCCATACCTTCTTGGCCTCCAAGGACGAGGCCCATATGACGTGTCTTTTGCAGGTTGCGCAAAATGCGCTTGACTTCTTGATAATACTGTGGCACTGGGTTGGCCACAAACCTGCTCACTTGTTCCACATCAGAGCATATGTCCGGACGAGTACCTATCATGGCGTACATGATGCTACCCGCGGCGGATTGGTAGGGGATGTCTTGCATCTCCCTTTGTTATGCTTCATTGCTTGGCGACATTGAGGCCTTCAGTTTTGCATCAGTCGTCATTGGGGTGCCAACAGGTTTGCAGTCTTCCATGTGATAGTGCTGAAGTACCTGACCATTGAATTGGNGTGCAATGAGCATCAGCCAGCTCCCATCATCGTGCACGTACATGCTTGGGTCATTTTGGCAATGCGCAAAGAGACCAGTCATGAAACTTTCCATCTCTTTGTACCTTATCCTTGGAGCCTGTTATAGCCCATAGAGCGCTTTCATCAACTTGAACACCTTACCCTTGGGAGCTATGAATCTTTTGGGCACCTCCATCATGTTGAATATTTTTGCCGCATGTTCAGTGTTGTGGAAAAAATCAGGCATTCTCTGTCCCTTGTGGAGGTATGATCCCTGGATCCATTGTGGTGTGACTCAACTATGCTCTGTCTCATGTGAGATATGGCTTGTGAGTACACCATGTGGGTGAGTCATTACCTTGGCCATTTTGTTGATTTGGCCAAGTGAGAGGTCATGAGTTTTATCCTGGCCCCATGCACATCTTGTTTGCCATGGAAGCTTCCATGGCAAGAAAGAAAGTCCGTAGCTTCTTGGACGCTACATGGTTGGTCTGTCACCTTGACACTAGGATGCTTATTTGTCAAGCCGAGAGTACACGTCTATTGGTGATGTGGCCGGTTCCGGCCACTCTCCAGGAATGTGCTTTTGAGTTTTAGGACTGGATGGATAGCTATGAAAGGACTTGTCTTGCATGCTAATCAATTAACCATTTCTTGATGCTCTCTTGTGTATTGACGACTTGAGCTTTTCTTGACATGTAATGCTAAGGTGTTAGTACTCTTGAAGGTGAAGTGTATGCCTGATTATGTTTCGGGTGCATGACACATGTTGACAAAGGAAGAATGTGCAAAGAACTTTGTACGGTTTTGCGGCTTCTCTGCCAGAGGTGGTTAGCTTAATAGCAAACAAAAGGTTATGGGCCCACTCCTCTGGTTAGAAAACTTTCATGCACGCAACCGCTGAAGTCACAAGCAGTGACAGCGCCTTTGCTCTCACCCAACTTCTCTATTTGTATGTCAATCATCAGCCGGAAAGAAATGCAACACATCTGTACCTTTCCACCTTGGAGCTAAAATCAGCCTACATCTGATTGCAACGGCCAACGTGAACTGGGAAAGCAGTTGCCTCTTCTCACCAACAACCTACAACGGCTTCAAACACAGGTACATCGGCATCAAAAACAGCTGTCACAGTTTTTGCAGTTGTAGTTGTAGGGATGGAAGGGACAAGGGATATAAGGAATAATTTGCCCATCCTCAAGTTTGATGGAGAGAGGTTTACGCTCTAGAAGTGGCAGTTTTAGATCATCATGGATGATGGAGATCTTCTAGGATATCTTGACAGAACTATCCTAGCACCAAAGGAAGAGGATGCTGACCTTGCGGCATGGTTCAAGCTCAACAAGAAGGCTCTCGCCATTCTTGTGTCATCCATACAACCCTCAGTCCTTTCACACATCAGCGGTTGTACAGTAAGAGCCACGACATACACCAAAATCGGCAAAACGTTGCAATCCTCCTCACTTGCCAACCGTCTCTTCATCTACAAAACCTCATGAGCATGAAGCTTGGTGAAAGGGAGGATGTCTCCGCCTTTATGCAAAATTTTGAGGCGCCTCTGCAACAAGCCACCAGCATGGGTTGGGACCTGAAATCTGATATGCAAGCCATGATATTTGTGATGAAGCTGCCATGTGTCGCAGTAGCAGTGAAGCAAACATGGCTGCCTTTGCCTCACGGAGCAGCGGCATCTTCCACAAGACCTCCTCCTTAGGGTACAAAGGAAGAAACAACACTAGCAACAGTGGAAGGGGTGC
This sequence comes from Penium margaritaceum, assembly GCA_023375785.1. Taxonomy (NCBI): domain Eukaryota; kingdom Viridiplantae; phylum Streptophyta; class Zygnematophyceae; order Desmidiales; family Peniaceae; genus Penium; species Penium margaritaceum. The sequence goes on along the minus strand of SZWC01001233.1, from coordinate 288,090 downwards.
AAATTGCCAAGGGAACTGCCATAACTGTGGCAAGGCTGAACACTGGGCTCGAGAGTGCCGTGCACCCAAGAGAGAGTGAGGAGACGGGGATGAATGGCGAAGGGGAAATGGTGGGAAGGATCCCACAAGCTTGATGGCTGAGTATTCCTCCAACAAAGGGAGGGCGATATCCAGGCCACGAGTCTACGGCCTTGACTTGGGGACAAATGAGCACACCAATTACGAGAAGAGAGACTTCATCTGTCTTGCTCCATGCAACAAGAACTCCACAGTCGCAAAAAACAAGAGAAGTGTGAAAGTTCACTCGGTCATAAGAGAGAAGGATCTGTTGAAGGCTCTTTGTGTTAGCCTGATGAAAAGAGAAGCCTTACAATGATAGAGAGTACATATACATGATAAACTACAAAGTAAAACACATATATACTCCTGCATGTTCATATTTGGAAGCTCAAAGGTCACTAAGTTGGTTGACAACTAAAGTTTTAGATATTGCATGATGCCTACGTAGATACAACCTCCATGAGAGGTTAAACACAAGTAAAATTTAAAGAGTTTACAACGTAACGACCTACGAAACTTGTCAGTGGAAAGTTTACTTCGCAGAAAGACTAAACCAGGAGTTTATCACGCACTAAGTACGAAGAAACAACAAAGTACCATACATAATACAAGTCAATGATTGGATAAACTAGATGAGCAAGCAACCCTGATTGATGAAACCGAATGAATATGAATGGTTTAAAGGTGTTTTTCCTAATGAAATGCCTCAAGAACGAGGTCTATAACATAATGTTGATCGTCAAATAGATCTGAAGTTTGGCAGCAAATTGATGATCATGGGGAACTACAGGATATGCAATCATGATCTGACCAAGCTCAAAGACAAGCGAGATGAGATGCTTGGTGAGAAGTTCAACAGGCCATCCATGGCACTGTAGGCCAAACCAGTGCTTTTTTTGAAAGAAAACCTGCAAAATCTGGATGTGCTTGGACTACAATGCGTTGAATGACATAACCTCGAAGAACCGCTACCCACTTTTGTGAGTAGACAAACTTTTCAACCAACTCCTTGGGGGATAATTGTTTACCAATCTTGACCTTTGCAGCGGCTATCATTGCATCCGTGTATTGCATTAGGAAATTGAGAAAAAATGCACAAGATAAAGGCACTTGAAGTGCATGCTCATACCATTTGGACTCACAAATTCATTCTTGACATGTGTTGTGGCCATGGACAACAATTGCTTGACACACCTTGACAAATTTATCATAATAAACATCAATGATATTGTGGTAGAGAACCACACCATGGAGGAACATCGTTAAGAAAATCGTGAGATTTACAATGAGAGAAGCCATATGGAAAACTGTAAAAGTGTGACTACATTTTCTATTTGATCAAGTTTTGGAACCACATCGTCGGTTGCAAGTGTATCACCATGGAACCATAGAAACTGTAGCTGCTGCTCATTGGCAAATACCCACCAAGGTTTGGGATGAATAGTTGTCTTTNATAATCATATCCAACGGACCATAGACAACGACGGTGGCGGATTGTAAGTTGTGTATATGCCAAGAAAGTTGCGTGCTCGTCGCAGATTTACGTGATGCACCAAAAGGAGATACTACCAGTCACGCTTTCAAAACATGGCGGAGTTATCTGGAATGCCTACAATGTGTCATCCCCACAGACCACCATGTATTCAAATACATTAAGTATCCATCAAACATGACACGTCGATAAACTCAATGGATGGAGTTCTTGGATTCTAGCTTCAACTACGACATTGAGTATCAACCTCCAAGAACAAGTCTAACGGATGCTCTTAATTGAACACCAGATGCGATGGTTAAGATTAGCATGTTGCTTGTTGAATGAAACCCGTACCTTGTCCGATGTTCACAAAAGGTTACAAGGAGTTTGGCACATACAGAATACAAAATCTTATGATTCATGACCCCTACTCATGGCTATGATTTACTCGCTTACTTATTGTACCATCCAACGATGAACGTTGCAGAATGTTATTGAACGAGTACCACAACAAAGACTTAGATGGACACGTCTACGAGGACAAAACTCTCACGAAGTTCTTCTTGTGGGAAAAGATTCAAATTGAGAGCGTAGACTATGACAAGACCTGCGACATGTGGCAATGCCATAATGGAGAAGAACCAAATCCCCCGGTTATCGTCTATCGTTACCGGTACCAAAAGAACAATGGCCTCACATCTACATGGACTTTGTGATGGGTTTTCCCGTCATACCGAAAGGGTTTGATGCAATCCTCCTGATGGTTGAATCATTTTTGAAGATGTCTCACTTCATTACGATGACATCCGAGATCACCGCAAAAGGAACGATGCAACTGTTCCTCAACACCGTCCGATTACACGACATCTCCTCCTCCATCATCAGTGACATGGATGGATGATTCAAAAAGCGATAATGGATCGTGCCAATGAATCACTACGGTACTCGGATCTAGCTAT
>SZWC01001233.1:246112-261833 GCA_023375785.1 Penium margaritaceum | reverse complement strand
CTCCCTCTCTCTCTCTCTCTCTCTCTCTCTCTCTCTAGAATTTCTTTCTCCCTTTTTCTTCAACGTTCAACGATTTTGTCACCAAGAAGACGCGAAGGACAAACTCTGAACCTGATAAGAAAACTTGAAATGTTAAGGGTATGTTTGGCATAACACGATTGACTACCACTGTCCTCAAACTCGCAAGCACTCAACGGCTTTTGTGTGTCTCACTATCTGCACGACCGTGTTCACAAGTATGCAAGAGTTGGGCGATCTAAAGTTCGAACGTTGTGGATCCTTCCCTTTGGTCTTGTAGCTTTTTAGAGAGGCCACCCAAGTTGAGGTCGTGTAACTTCGAGGACAGTGCTAGCTACTTGTGGCATGCCAAACTTACCCTACGCCTATGGTTATTGAAAAGATGCAAGGAAGCTTCCTAGCAACACTCCTGTTGACCAGCGTCAGTGCCTGATCAGACGGTGACGGCAGTCACAAGTCGTGCACAGAAAGGCAAGAGTTTGGCTAGGGGACACAAGGCAAAGTATCTGAATGCGTCAATAGCATTTGCAGACAGAAATGACAAATGACAGGTCCATGGCATAAATACTTGCCGCGGCGCACACCGAGTGTTGCACGCGGCGGTCCAAGAGCAGTCCTAAAACCGGCCCAAACCACTGTTTTGGTCATAACTCTGCGCACACATGTCAGAATGCTAGGCCGTCTGAACCTAGACGTGTAGGATCACACGACAAACGCTACGACTGTTCACATGCATGCATCCATCATCAAACGGTGGACACACAATCCGAAAACATGCAAATCGGGCTCATGGCCAGTCCGCCGAAAAGACTCCTGCGAGCTGCAGAGAAAACAGCAGGGAGTCCCGGCAGTGTCCGGGGCTCTAGAACAGTAGTCAGCCAGCTTCAAGCTGGTAGTCCGCCGCCAGTCATTGCACCGGTGTCACCACGGCCCTTAGGGATCTGCACGAGTATGGACACAACCGATTGGTCACAGTAGATTGCACAAGAACGTCACAAATCACAACACTCCCCCATGACCCGATGGTACGCATTTGCATATACGTGCAGCACTGGGACAAGTACAATAGTGAGTGTAAAATAGATGGTACATAGACACACATCCCACACTCAACCACCCTCAGGCATGGGGTGAAGCCCAACAGAACAAATGGCCACTAGGAACGTTCCGCGGGCTAGCGCCTTTGTGAAGAAATCAGCACGCTACATGTCAGTGCCAGCCCACATGACGGAGATCACGTGTCGCTCCACCAGATCATGCACAAATTGATCCTCTACCGCAATGTGCTTCGTGTGAGCGTGAAAGACACCGGAGTTCTCCGCAATGGTGAGAGCACTCTGGTTGTCGCAACAAAGCAGAATGGCAGGTACTGAGTGACCAAGCTCAAGAAATAGACGATGCAGCCATACCACCTCAAGAGCCCCTGCGCCCAAAGTAATGTACTCTGCCTCTGACGAGAGACGTGCAATGCAGCCCTGCTTCCCGCTACGCCAAGACAGAGTTGTACCGCCGAGCGGGAACAAGTAGCCAGGGACTGGGCTCCAGGTCTAGTCGCTGTCAGTGTAGCCGTCAAGGTCCATCGAACACTGCCGACGAAAGCAGAGTCCGAGGTATGGCGTCGAGACCACGTACCGCACAATCGCGTGAAGGGCTCTGGCACGTGGAGCCTGCAAGAACTGAGCAAGGAGGTTGAAAACAAAAATGATGTCAGGACGTGTGGTAGTGTTCAGGTACATCAGAGATCCGATGAGACATAGGTACAAGGTCACGTCCACTGTCTCCCCCAGCTAAGTGGGATCAGCCACCTATAGGGCATCTTGCCCATCGGGTGTAAGGGATGTGGAAGCGGTGGGCACTGCACCAAGGAGATCGCTGAAACGCTCCCCCACGACTCGTGTGTATTGGGCCTAATGCAGCAACAACGTCCGACGCGTGCGATCTTGCATGATCTCCATACCAAGAAACACCGATGCAGGACCAAGGTCCTTCATCCTATAGGCCGTCTCAAGGAAAGCCTTGGCCTCATTCACAGCCTCCAGGGACGGAGACGCAATCAGTAGTTCATCGACATAGACCAGGATGGTGGTGAACCGCTCCAGTATCGTTAGGATGAAGAGAGAGGGATATGCCTCGCTCTGTACATATCCCGCCAAGTCAAAGTGCCGGTGATCTCCCGGTTGCAACACCGCGAAGACTGCTTGAGGTCGTACAAGGACATGCGCAAGAGCCATACCTTGTCATCGTCCTCAAAGCCTGGTGGTTGAGCCACATAAATCTCCTCATCCAGAGAGCCATGGAGGAACGCATTGTTCACGTCCATCTGGTACAGTTCCCAGTCATGCTGAGCCACTACACCCAATAGAGCTCGAGCTGAGGTCATGCGGCCAACAAGGGCAAAAGTGTCAGTGTAATCGACGTCCTCAATGTGAGAGTGCCCCTTGAAAAAGCATGCCTTATAGCATTCCAGTGAGCCATCTGGCTTCACTTTCTTGCCAAAGACCCACTTGACCTGAATATCCTTCCTCCCCGGCGGAAAGTCGACAAGCTCGTAGACTCTACTCTCTTAGGTAGCACGTAGCTCATCCTTGCAGGCAACGCGCCAAGCATCAGTATCCATTGATGAGAGAGCCTCCCTCAGGGTGCCCGGGTCGGGCTCCATAGAGGGAAAGCTCTGCGTGGGCAGCACACGCGCCTCGGTGCTACGCTTGACGATCACAAGATCAGCAATTGGATCACAAGCGACATGGAACTCGCGAATGACGAGATCGTGCCATACGGGGCACACTAGATGTACCTGTGTGACCTCAGTACGGACACTCAGGCCTAGGGCCTTTGTGCCGGGGTCAACACTCGCAATGCTGCGAGAGGGACACCTGGGTGCGGGGCCCGATGCTCGCTGAGCTCCGGAATCCAATGGTCGAAGACGGCCACCGGGCTCATGGGAGTAACCTGAGCTCGACGGGTGCATCCCAGGCTCAGGGACAGGCACAACCACAGCTGGTGGGGGCGGATGCAAGACAGCCGGCGATGCCGTGCAAGGAGATGCATGTATGGGGGACACTAGACTGATGTAACAACAGGAGTAGGCAAGACTGGACCTGACACAAAGGCAGGAGTGCCAGCAGACGCAGGTACGGGAGTAAGCAAGACTGGACCAGACACAGAAACAGGAGTGCCAGCACACGCAGGTACTCGCGCAGATGTAGGCGCGCGAACAGAAGCAGGGGCACCTTTGGGGGGTGAAACATGCTGTACGGGCGAGGTCTCTGGACCGACGACTATGATCGCCGGGTCATCAAGGGCCAAAAACCGAGAGGTGAAGGAGGCTCAAACGGACACATCAGCTTGGTGAGAGGTGCTCGCTGGCGTAGAAGTCTCCCCCATCCGCCGAGAGCCCTCACAAGTAGGAACATGTGTGGCGGAGAGTAACGTGATCAAACTCAGGTCACGGTAGGTGAGAGACTCGAAAAAGAGCACATTGCGTGACACAATGACGCGACGATGAGTAGGATCCCAGAAGCGCCAGGCCTTCGCCCGCGGGGAAATGCCTACAAACAAACACAAGCGGCCCCGAGGTAAGATCTTGGACCCCTGCTGGTCCTCGGTGTACCACACGGAGGCCAGGAATCCCCAGACGCAAGCGAGACGAAGGTCAACATGGTGTCCAAACCAGAGCTTGTACGGTGTAATATGGAGCGGAAGGGGACCGTGCGAGAGGCGGTTCCAGACCCAAGTCATGTAGGCAAAACCCTCAAAGGCAAAGGACCCAGGGAGACTGCACTCAGACCGCACAGCACGAACCGCATCCTCCACCGTGCGGTTCCAGCGCTCGGAAACATCGTTCTGCTGAGGGGTAGCAGGAGCGGAGACCTAGTGAAAAATCCCGTGCACAGCAAAGAATCCGTCCATCTCGCCAAGGAACTCACCGCCGCAATCCGAGTGGAAAGTACATAGCGTGTGACGTGAATGAGGTTCAGCCATCACTAGCCATAGTCGGACCGCAAGGGCGGCGTCGCTCTTCTGACGCAGGCTGTAGATCCACCGCATCCAGGTAAAGTCATTAGACAGAGTCAGAACATACCGGCCCTGATTAGATAGGGAATCGACCGGAAGAGAATCGAGAAGGTCTGAGTGAACTAGCTCGAGAGGCCGAAGCACTCGAGAACGAGAGTCAGGGTAGGTGCATCAGTGCATCTTCCCCTGAGTGCAAAAGAGACAGTCAGTCTTGGGTGGCTTCTCAAAAGAAGTCGCGTCAAGACCGAGAGTTGGCTGTGTCCGAATGAGCTTCGACACAATATCGGAGCCCACGTGACACAGAAGGCGATGAAGCAAACGCTGGTGTTCTAGAGACAGAACACCAGTGATAAAGACCCGACCGGAGGAGGAAGGAGAGCAAGGGGAGGAGGTGCGAGAGACGCGATACAGATCATCTAGGACCGATGCATGAAGGACTACGCCGCGAGTGTCAATAGGAGTCACAGTCACTCAGTCTGCGGTATGCTCCAGAGAGAGACTCATCAGTGTGCAGGCACGCACAAAAATCTGGTTGAGCTCAAGATCAGGCACAAACAACACGTCGGAAAGGTACAAGGGGCCAAACGGACCGTTGAAACATACAACCCCAACACCATAGATTGGTAAGGACTGACCAGAGCTTGTACAAACGAAACGGACAGATGTGACAGGACCGAGAACAACAAAATCACTGCGACGACACGTCATGTGATGAGTGGCACCAGAATCGATGATCCAAGTGCCACAGGAGTCACGACTAGTGGACATCACTGTACAACGGTCAATGGAACACTCGACATTAGAGGGATACTGAGCCGTCAGTGGGGAGGAACGACTCAGAGCACAAAGATGAGACTCATGAACCCAATCGGTGTAGTCAGGCCCATCATCATCACATGCTGACTGTGCTCCGCCACACGCGTCGTCACAAGTCATAGGAACGGACAGACACACAGTCTGTGGACCACCCAACGATGACAACACACTCACACCTCCTTGAAAGCGGAGCGCCAGAAGGTGTCGGAGCTCAGCGATGCTGCGGTCGCGTGGGTCCTGATTACTGCTACTCGCCGGTGAGGAAGTACGAATAGCTGTAGTCGTGGCCGCCACACGTCCGGAGGAAGGCAAGGATGACGTGCTGGACGTGGAACAGAGGGCGTGTGCAGCCTGGAGCCCACGAGTAATCTGCGCCCAGTCGAGCGGCTGCTGGCACTCGGTGTAGCGATGGGCGCCTCCACAGTTGTAGTAGTGAACAGATGGTCCACTGCTACCACTGGATGACGACTATTGCTGTGACTGCTGCTGACCTGATCCACGCTTACCCTTCTTCTTCTTCCCCTGAGCTGCTGCTGCAACACCCTGTGTCTGAGTGGGTGTGGGCGGGGCCAAAGAGGAGGAGGAAGATGAGGACATGATGGAGGATGAAGAAGGAGACTGCAGGAAGGAAGATGGTGGTGATGCGACGCCTGCGGCAGCAAGAGAAGCCTCCTAATGGGCCATGGCTGCCTCGCTGGCTGAATTCACCTGGAGGAAGAGCAGATGCGCATAGAGGAGAAGCTGCAGAGTAGTTGAAAAGGGCTCAAGGACAGCGTCGCTATACCGTGTGAAGATGTCAGTGTACTCAAGGCGAACTCCGAGCATCATCGTACGGAGCGTCCACAGCTGTGTGCCTCCTGAGGTCCCAAGGCACGTGTAGATGCGCATGGCTCGTCGCCAGTAATTGACTGCAGGCTCTGCAGGCCCCTGACAGAGAGAGTGGAAGGCATGAATATGTGCTGCACGGGTGGCGTGCGTCTCTGCGGCCAATAGGGATAAGGCCACATCCCAACCTCCGCGTGGATCGGCGCGGGTGCCTGTGCCGGCCTCGCCAAGGAAGGGGCGGAAATCGACGACGGTATTGTGTGGCATGGCCTAGAGGAGTCCGCGGAACGCCCTGGCTGCTCTCAGCACTTGTGCTGGGTCTGTAGGCCGATACGGGCTGTGGTAGTAGGGCCACACTCCCTTTGAAATAGCCCAAACCTGAAAGATGATCTCCCAACAGTCGAAGCCGTCCTCATTGTTGTACCGTGGAGGTGGTGTCTCAAAGTCCTTGGGTTGCCACTCCGTGGGGAGAGAAACCGCAGGCTGAGGAGGATGAGGGACGGGGAAGACTCCTGGGAGGGGATAGTCATCGGGATAGTCGGGTGACAATCATATCAGAGGAAACCGAGGAGATTTGGTGCCTGTCTGTAGCTGACGGAGGCGCCCCTGAAGAACTCGAATCTCATGATCCGGGGAGTCGCCTGTCATGCCTGGCATGAATGGATCATCATCCACAAGGTCAGAAAGTGGTGGGTCAGGGCTAGCTCCTATCACGGGTGCCTGAGCCAGCTGCTGTATAGAGACCGCGACGCCGGCAGCTCCCTCCGAAACCTGCCATGAGGCTATGGACTGAGCACGCAGAAGATAAGTCAGCGTGCGGTTGGCATCGGTCTGCTCTCGCTCTAGGCAACTCATCTCATCCTGCTGGCTCCGGAGGACCTCAATGGCCTGCGAGCGTTGGCTCACGACCCCAGAAGAAGTGTAGGAGGGATCACCTGTTCCCTTCCCCTTGTTGTTAGACGAGTTCATGTCGCCTCTCAGTATGGGCGACAAGTCTGGCTTGTCGAATTGCAAAAGCGTCAGTGTTTCTCGAGGAGTGAAGATGCTGGCAATTTTTGACCGTCCGGCCAAAAATTTGGCTAAGTATGGTCCTGACATCAGCAGGTGGTTGCTGACATCAGCACGACCTGATGACGTCAGCAAGCCAAAATGCTGATGTCAGTGCAACTCGTCCCCTTTTCCCTTTTTTTCCTCTCTCACGGTCTTACGCGAGCGTGCAGCCGCTCTGCAGCGGCTGCACAGAATCTGTGCAGAAGCTGCGCAACAGCTTCCGCTCAGCTGTTGCTGAAGCTTTGCTGTCAGCAGCAGCAGTAGCTGCGTGGCTGCGTGCGCAACAGTGGCAGCACTAGCTGCGCAATGCCGCTGCTGCTGCTACGCACTACAACTACTGCTCGCTGCTACCGTCGCGCGTTGTTGCTGTTGCAACTATTGCGTTGCTGTTGCTATAGCTGCTGCTGCTCTGTTGCTACTACTGCGGCTGTCGCTGGTGTTGCCATCGCTTTTGCTTCTCAGCTGCTACCGCCACTGCTACCGCTGTGCTGCTATTGCCGTGGCCGCCGCTACGGCTGCAGACGGCGGCTGCACTCGTTGCAGGCCCCACGCGCTGCTGTAGCTGCTGTTACGACGCTGCTACTGCCGCTACTACTGCTGGTGCTCCGCTGCTATGTTGCTGCTCGCACGGTGGCAACGTCGTTGTTACGGTCTCACGTGGTGGGTGTGGGCTACGTCGACGGCGACCGGCTGTCTTCGATAGGCCCCAGTTAATCTGCTGCAACAGTTACTCTCACTGCTACTGCTCTGCTGCGTCTCTGCTGCGCAACTCAGTGAGAACTCTCACTGCTCTGATACCATGAAAGGATGCAAGGAAGCTTCCTAGCAACACTCCCATTGACCAGGCGTCAGTGCCTGATCAGACGGTGACAACAGTCACAAGTCGTGCACGCAACAGCAAGAGTTTGCCTAGGGGACACAAGGCAAAGTCTCCGAATACTTCAATAGCATTTGCAGAGAGAAATGACAAATGACAGGTCCATGGCACAAATACCTGCCGCGGCGCACAACGGGTGTCGCACGCGGCGGTCCAAGAGCTGTCCTAATACCGGCCCAAAACCACTGTTTTGGCCATAACTCTGCGCACACATGCCATAATGCTAAACCGTCTGAACCTAGACGTGCAGGATCACAAGACGGATGCTACGACTTGTCACATGCATGAATCCATCTTCAAACGGTGGACACACAATGCAAAAACATGCAAATCGGGCTCATGGCCAGTCCGTCGAAAAGACTCTTGCAAGCGGCAGAAAAAACAGCAGGGAGTCCCGACAGTGTCCAGGGCTCTGGAATAGTAGTCGGCCAGCTCCAAGCTGGTAGTCCGCCGCCAGTCGTCGCACCGTTTTCACCAGGGCCTGCCTCAGGGATCTGCACGAGTATGGACACAGCCGAGTGGACACAGTAGACTGTACAAAAACGTCACAAATCACAATAGTTATACTCTGTTATTGAAACACTGTTCGACCTCAACATACTGAACAACAAATGTAAGGTTCACAATTTGCACCCTGGCGTATATGGCAACAGTTCAAAAAACCTCGGGTTGACGAGGTATATTGAATTGACACATTCTTCCCCTGGGTGTTGATGGTGCTCAAGAGACGTAGACGGTGGTCTTTCATGACCATTACTTACCCCATGAGGTATATCGTGATAAAAAAACTGATTTTTTTGTTCTTGGAGACGTTTTTTTCCAAAACGGGTAATGGTAAAGTCAACACGTTCAGAAACAGTGTTTCTAAGTTTTTTTTCCTGCATTTCCTAATTTGATTTCCGATCGGATTCAAACCAGAGTGGTCCTATACGTTTTACATTTTAAACTCATACCCCTCCAGTCCCCACCCCCACCTGACCCCAGGTCACGTAGTTTTGATTCCATGACGGTTCTACAGTTCTTGAACCAAATCGTGATTCTCATTATAGAACCGGAATTGTGGTCCAAGAACCGGAGTGCACCCTTAGTGGGAGGGCACCCAAACAAGGGGAGACTGGTAGGAAGTTTTTGGTACTCTAGGGTTTTTGGTAGGGGTTTGTTATCTTCCACTGGAGATTTTTGACAGGATGATTGACAGTTACTTTCCATCTGAAGGGGAGCAATTGAACGAGCAATTTTGAAATGAATAAAAAGAAAAAAAAAGTCAAACAACTATTTTAGAACCATAGATCTGCACCCCCTCAGTTGTGGCCAATACATCCTCCATAAGTCTGGGAAGGAGGCTGATGAAAGAAAGGGTTCCGGGAGAGTGTTGGCAACGGGGGGAGAGGCGGGTGTCGAGGGGGAGGACTTTTTTCCAGAACAACAAGCCCTAGTTGCTATCGGATCCTTCCACGTCTACCTCGCAGGTGACAAGTGCAAAACTAGATTTGAGACGTTTTCTTTGAACTTCTTACTATCTCTTTTCCCCTCTTGCTATTGTTTCCTAAAGTGATTTTCTTCCTCGCATGTGAAAACTGCGCATAGTGCAGTGTACTGTAGTATAGTGTGTGATTGTGGGACTTGTGGTTCTCGCAAAATGTTTCCCATGAGCACTTACGATCATTCCTTCACAAGCAGCAAATGGGAGGGGGGGTTGTCGTTCGAGGCACATGGCTGAGACAGAATGTGGTTGATGGTGTTTGTGCGATGCCATCAGTTGGGTGGGATTGGCCGTGCATCATTCCTTGCATGAGTTAAGGAGTAGACTGCATAAGATAGTTGGACGCCTTGCGAGGCCTACTGAGGGGGGAGGGGGATGGGGGGGCCAAAAGAGGGAGGGGGACTGCTTTGCTGAAGGGCGTGGATCCCCTTGACAAAAGGAGGCATTTAGTCTTGTCACACCTGTGGAGAATACTCCTTCGCCTTGTTGCTTCTCATGTTATCGAGTTCAAGAACAATGTTGCTTCTTGTGTTGCCACACTCAGCCATAGCAATGCATCTTGTGTTACCATACTCAACCATAGCAATTTTTTGGTATTACAACACTCAAACATAGCGATTCTTCTTGTGTTACCACACCCTCTCAAGCCATGAGAGTCATTGGTCTCAATTAGGGAATTGTCCCAATTTTTGGTTGAAGGAGGAGAGCAGGAACTTTGAAAAAAAGAAGAGGTTTTGTGGTATGCGGAGGCACTCCCCACCTTGTTGAACAAAACATCAGCTAGCCCTTAGGATGGAAGGGAATGGGGAGGATGAAAAGTAGCTCCTCAAGAAGTTTTTCACGCACTTAACGGTGCTTGAAATGTGCAACTGTAGACACCCTATCCCCTCGTGGTGTTTTCACTACTGCTGTACTTCCTCGCGGCGTTTTATGTATGGCGTAGCTATTGAAACCATTGCACAGTTAGTCGCTTGTGTTGTTTTGGTTCTGAGAACTACTATATCGAGTCAAGTCTCTAGCTCCTACACTTGCGTCCTTGTTGGAGTTAATAAAATGGCGATCTCAGTTCAAGTGAGGGGGTTTCCCCTTGTTTTATTGAGGAGCAATGGTCATCACGACCACGAGCAGGGGGGCTCAATTATTTCAAGTCTCTCAAGGCACATTTCCGTTTTAAACCTCATCCCCTTGTTCTACGACCAAACCAAGGGTTTTGAATGCTTTTAGTTCATAAAAAAGGAGAACATGCACGCTGCCCCTGACCGGCACAACTACGGGGTACAAACAGTGACGCCGCCACCAATGGCACATGAACGGTGGGAATGTGAAGGAAATGAAGAATGTGAGCTAGGTACCAGCAAAGACCGGTTCAACCGAACACAGAGCAAACAACCAAAGGGCAAGAGGCAGCCCCACACCGTGTAGCAGTGGAAGATCCTCTCCCTGTGGGTGGTCATCCGCCGGCGCGCAACGCACGACACTATAGAAACGGATGGCTGCACACTGGCTCCGCACACCAGCAATGGACACACGTTGCACCACAATAGCCACAGCACGCTGGGCCCATCGCTGGAACACCACTATAGAGCACCGTTGTGGCCCCTGTGCCAGGCAGATCCTGGCAAGGCGGGCCAGGAAGGACCATATGTGGTCACCCATGCCGCCCAAGGTCTCCCATGCAAGAGGGTGCATGTGGCATCCCGGCCGAGCCGTCGGGCGATACTGCTCCACCTTGCCCCTCTCTGCTACCTCAACGGCCATGCCTAGCCCAGATACTCTATCCCTCTTGGGATCCACCATATTCACGTCGGGAACCAAAGTCAGGCCTGACTCAGGATCCGACAGCGTCAGGTCCGGACGTGGCTCACCCCGCGCATCATCTGCCTTGCGGGGCACGCCCTCGCTCTCGACCTTGAAAGAAAGCCGGTGCTCAGAGAAGATGTCGGCATGCTCGTCCCTGATGGCGTTGTGGACGCGTTGGATGGCTTTGTTAGTCCGTCGTCTCCTGGTCACTACTCCCGGGTCAATACCATCAAGGCCTACGTGCTCCAGGTGAGGCAGGGGAAGGCCCAACCACAGCTGGGCATGGGGACGAAAGTCTGCCGGGGCCAGGTACGTCCGGTCCTGTCGGCCGGGTGGAGTCGCCTGCAACCAGAGGGCACTGCCCCTCGACGCCGTCGCCCAGCACCGCTGGTGGGCATGGCGCTCATAGCCACGCCGGTGGGCGCATGCCTCCGGGCCCCCTTGTGCGCACCCACAGTGCCTTTGCGCCAGATGGTCGCACGTCGCAATCCACCCCTCCCGCCGAAACAAGTACCACTGTCTGCACATCCGCTGGTACAGCCCCGGCATGATGCTCTGCTGTAGTGCCTCCAAGGTAGGCAGGGTCTCAAACACCGGCCTCGGCACCTTCTCCTCCACCAGGTCCCACCCCGGTGCCAAGTGCTGTAGCGTGCCATCCGCTGGAAGGAAGGGGGTGAACTCGCTGGTGAGAGCCGGCAAAAGACTCCCTGTCGAGCAGGCATAGGCCAGGGGAGCCTGGTCTCTTGCACCCAACAGGCCCGCCCCGCCGGCGGCGAATGGCAACTGCATCTGCCATCGAGCCAGACGCAGCTGCTCAAAGGCCACCGACCCCACCTCTCAGCCCTGTGCAATCTGTAGAAGGCGTAGTACTGCCTCCCAAATGGCCGAGTCGAAGCGGTGTAGAATCTCCAGCAAATGCTCCTCAGTCGGGGGCGCCCGCACGCAGAAGTCCACCCCGGGGATAATGCACAGTTGGAGCAAGGTCATAGCCACTTGCACCTCCACCATCCGGCTCAGCTGCGGCAGACCCCGCAGCTGATCCTGGAGCCATCCATCCTCCCATGCTGCCTGAAAAGCTGCATCGCCCATTGGGCACCCCTGTAGCACCACACCATCCCGTCGACAAGGAAGCCCAGAGAGCACCTGAGGCACCTGCGCCTCCGACTGCCGCAGTAGGAGTCACTTCTGTGGCTGGATGTGTACGCCACGTAGTGCCGCTGCCGCAACCATGGAGGAGAAGGCTGCCACCAAGTGCTGTGGAGGGGTGGTCACTGTCGCATCGTTCTGATAGGCCCCCACATGGCCTCGATGCTCTTCACGAGCCAACGTCGGCACCTGGGACCCTGCCTCGAGCACCAGGGCAAGAGCTAGGTCGAACAAAGGAGGGCCTAGGGGATCTCCCAGACGTACACCTCGAGCACTTTCCAGCACCGCCGGTGCGCTGACACTGAAGAAGAGCAGCTTCGTCGGGATGGTGTAAAACTGTCACAGGATCGGGACCCACGTGCCCAAACCTCGATCTTGCACCGCCTCAAACAATGCCGCCCGATCCATCTCCTTAAAGGCTTTGCGGACGTCAAGCCGAAGCAGCCAGAAGTCAGGGTTGTCCAAGAGGATGGCACACACACCACAAACCAGCACCCCCGCCCCATCCGACACTCCCACGCAAAACTGGTGAGGCCGAAGTGCTCGGTGCAAGCGGTTCCTATCTCGTAGGAGGAGGAGTCGGCCAGCGAGCCAGACCCACACCTCACCAATCGCCAGCGGCCAAACCCATTCTGCCTTTGTAACTCCCTTCAAGATAGTGATGAGTCTGCTCCAAACCAAAGACGTTGCTGCCTCTACCAGCATGGCCCCATCTAGCATAGCTCGTATGATCCCTCCCACGCCCTCCATGCACGCAGGTGAGTCTAGGGCCAGGTCAGGAGGCAGGTCCAAAGTGAGACCAAGGGGACCTATTTCAAAACAGCAAGGCGCATGCCGCAGTGCCTCCTCCATCATCTCCTCTTTCACCCCAGCCACTCCACCCCCTCGTTTCTGGAAGGAGTGGACCCACGCCAGGATGGACATCGTGGCGAGAGGATGTCGCTCTCTGAGAGCATCCAAGGTCGTAGCCGTCCCTGTTGGTGGTGGACGTCCCTCAAACTGCTGCATCGGCCTCAATAATGCCCCAGCATGCACCATACTGGCCGTGCACTCGCATGCTCTTGCCCCCTCCTCCCCCTGCTCTGCCGCAGCCAGTCGCGTGAATGGGCGCGCCGCCACCCAAGCCCGCTACACGGGGCGCACTAAGGCACAGGCCTTATCAAATAGCCCCGACCAGTCGCCTGCCTCAAACCAAGCGCAGCGCTCCTTGCACAACTCAGACAGAGCAACGTACTTTGCCTCATCCGTGGACATGGAAATAAAATCCTGCTTCTTGCTAGCCCATGAGATGGCAGCGCCATTCAAGATGCACACGTATCCAGACGTGGAGTTTCGGTTGTCAAGATTTCTTCCCCAGTCGGCGTCGGTGTAGCATTTCAGGCTGAGGGGGCCCATACCTTCTTGGCTTCCAAGAACGAGGCCCATATGACGTGTCTTCTGCAGGTTGCGCAAAATGCGCTTGACTTCTTGCTAATGATGTGGAACTGGGTTGACCACAAACCTGCTCACTTGTTCCACAGCAGAGCAGATGTCCGGACGAGTACCTACCATGGCGTACATGATGCTACCCGCGGCGGATTGGTAGGGGATGTCTTGCATCTCCCTTTGTTATGCTTCATTGCTTGGCGACATTGAGGCCTTCAGTTTTGCATCAGTCGTCATTGGGGTGCCAACAGGTTTGTAGTCTTCCATGTGATAGTGCTTTAGTCCCTGACCATTGAATTTGGTTTGGTTGAGTTCGATGGTGCCTACTGCTCGGTTGCGGTGCATCTCAATCCTGAGGTAGTAGTCGAGAGGACCCATGTCCTTCATTTTGTACCTTTTGCTGAGGTCAGACTTCAGCTTATCCAGAAGCTCAACCAAAGAAGAGCAGATGATCAGATCATCCACATACAGTGCAATGAGCATCAGCCAGCTCCCATCATTGTGCACGTACATGCTTGGGTCATTTTGGCAATGCGCAAAGAGACCAGTCATGAAACTTTCCATCTCTTTGTGCGTTATCCTTGGGGCCTTTTTCAGCCCATAGAGCGCTTTCACCAACTTGCACACCTTACCCTTGGGAGCTATGAATCTTTTGGCCACCTCCATCATGTTGAATGTTTTTGCCGCATGTTCAGTGTTGTGGGAAAAATCAGGCATTCTCTGTCCCTTGTGGAGGTATGATCCCTGGATCCGTTGTGGTGTGACTCAACTATGCTCTGTCTCATGTGAGATATGACTTGTGAGTACACCATGTGGGTGAGTCATTACCTTGGCCATTTTGTTGATTTGGCCAAGTGAGAGGTCATGAGTTTTATCCTGGCCCCATGCACATCTTGTTTTGCCATGGAAGCTTCCAAGAAAGAAAGTCCGTAGCTTCTTGGACGCAACATGGTTGGTCTGTCACCTTGAAACTAGGATGGTTATGTGTCAAGCCCAGAGTACAAGTCTATTGGTGATGTGGCCGGTTCCGGCCACTCTCCAAGAATGTGCTTTTGAGTTTTAGGACTGGATGGATAGCTATGAAAGGAATTCTCTTGCATGCTAATCAATTAACTATTTCTTGATGCTCTCTTGCGTATTGACAGCTTGAGCTCTTCTTGAGATTTTATGCTAAGGCGTTCGTACTCTTGAAGGTGAACTGTATGCCTGATTACGTTTCGGGTGCATGACACATGTTGACAAAGGAAGAATGTGCAAAAAACTTTGTACGGTTTTGCGGCTTCTCTGCCATAGGTGGGTAGCTCATAGCAAACAAAAGGTTATGGGCCCACTCCTCTGCTTAGAAAATTTTCATGCACATAACCGTTGAAGTCACAAGTAGTGAGAGCGCCTTTGCTCTCACCCAACTTCTCTATTTGTAGGTCAATCATCACCCTGAAAGGAATGCAACACATCTGTACCTTTCCACCTTGGAGCTAAAATCAGCCTACATCTGCTTGCAACGGCTAACATGAATAGGGAAAGCAAGTGCCTCTTCTCACCAACAACCTACAACGGCTTCAAACACAGGTACATCGGCATCAAAAACAGCTGTCGCAGTTGTTGCAGTTGTAGTTGTAGGGATGGAAGGGAAAAGGGAAACAAGGAATAATTTGCCCATCCTCAAGTTTGATGGAGAGAGTTTTACGCTCTGGAAGTGGCAGTTTTAGATCATCATGGATGATAGAGATCTGCTAGGATGTTTTGACGGAACTATCCTAGCACCAAAGGAAGAGGATGATGACCTTGCGGCATGGGTCAAGCTCAACAAGAAGGCTCTCGCCATTCTTGTGTCATCCATACAACCCTTAGTCCTTTCACACATCAGCGGTTGTATAGTAAGAGCTGCGACATACACCAAAATGGGCAAAACGTTTCAATCCTCCTCACTTGCCAACCATCTCTTCATTCTACAAAACCTCATGAGCATGAAGCTTGGTGAAGGGGAGGATGTCTCCGCCTTTATGCAAAATTTTGAGGCGCCTTTGCAACAAGCCACCAGCATGGGTTGGGACCTGAAATCTGATATGCAGGCCATGATTTTTCTCATGACTTTGCCATCTGTCGCAGTAGCAGTGAAGCAAACATGGCTGCCTTTGCCTCACGGAGCAGCGGCATCTTCCACAAGACCTCCTCCTTAGGGTACAAAGGAAGCAACAACACTAGCAACAGTGGAAGGGGTGCAAATTGCCAAGGGAACTGCCATAACTGTGGCAAGGCTGGACACT
>SZWC01001233.1:152854-164766 GCA_023375785.1 Penium margaritaceum | reverse complement strand
TTGACTCAATCAATAATGTGCTCTCCTATATCATTAAACTACTTTTCTATACATCTTGCATCTAGGTCATACTCACAATTGTCATTTCTATCATCCTAAGTGCCACAATGCTTGCGTCGCCTCAGTAGATGATACTTTTATACATTCTTCTTTCACCATTGCCCACACCCTTACTATTACTCCCCTTCACTCTCTTCTCATCCCAACCACTTCCCATGCCTTCTCCCTCTTGTTTTTTCCTCTGTAGTTCCCTGATTTGCAATAGCTATTGTTCGTGTTGACATTCGTGGCCTCCGTTCGTGTAACGTTTCCCATAGACGTTGATCCTCTACATGAGCATATGGTACTTTCCCTCCCAACATCATACCATAATCAAGGCAAAATGGGTCTTGTAGATGGGAATGACCCTCATCCATAAAGTAGATCGGTGAAATGGCTATCTGACTGCCAAAGGACACTCATCGATCCATGAAATTGACTTTGGTGACACTTATGCTCCCATATGTCGATTCAAGACCAGACTTGTTTTAATTTGCACGTGGGTACATGTAAGGAATACCCATGAGAATTCACTGTGTGTATGCCCTACCCAGTGATCGGAAGAGTATTAACATCTTATCCAGCATTCGAGAGAATAACACTTTCGTACCCACTGTCCTGAGAATATGAACACTTAACCTCGAACAGCAAGACATTGCAGCATGTCGACGCTTCATGCGATACAGCATTGATATGCTGACATTGACACATTTGTTGCACATTCACAAACCTATCTTTTGAGGATTTTGTGTATGTTTTATTGGGGTTTTGCGTATGGTTTGCATGGGGGTTCCGAGACTCCCCATGCGTTGAAAGGGAACCTGCTGGGCCTCAATACCGTGGGACCCAGCAGGAGTCATATGTGAATTGAGATAGGGTTTGACTAAGGTTTGTATGTAAAACTTTTGGGGTTTGTGATTAAGGGAAAAAACAAAACAAGCATTTCCATTTGATCTCACAAGCGGGTGTTCTTGATCGATTGCGATGGAGCGATGAGCTCTGTGTTTTTTTTTTTTTTACACACAAACCCCCTAGTTTGATGTAGGGTTGTATGTTTTACACGGGTGAAGCCAATGCAAAACATACAAAACCCTAAATCAAACTAGGGGTTTTGCATGTAAAAAAACACAAACAAAGAGCTCATTACTCCATCGCAATTCTCTCCTAGGAGCGAGAATTGCGAGGGGGGTCGACATGCGCCACCTCGCTTAGCTCAGTGAGCAGTGCATACCGCTGATCGAGCATGGTGAAGCGAGTGGACAGGACAGCCTTGCGTCTTAAGACAGTGGGCAGGGCATCAATGTAATTCTATCGGTGGGTAGGGCGTCACCAACCCCCTCGCGGATTGGGTAGAAGGGTTGTTATGCCCTTTGCACATTTGTGGCTTAGTTGTTGTGAGAGCTATACTAGATAGACGACAACAATTCCCCAACAAAGACTTTAGGAGAAGCTTAACATGGTACAACCTATGGCTTCACCAGTGAACCTATTAGAGACTGTCATGGTCTTTGTCTCTTTCCTAATTCATGGAATGTGAAGCTGGTGTTGACAATTTTGTGCGGTGAGTTCCTTCCTACCCTTGCTAAAACCTACTTCTTGATTTGCACTCTATACATATTGTTCGCTCTTTTGTCTGCTTCAAAAAGCTTGTCATTATGTAAGTCTCCATTCTTGGAAGAAAAATGGAAAAAGAATGTCATCTTTGTGGCATACATGATGAAGGGTCTTTGTCATGCATTTTTTTTGGCTTGTCCAATCAAGGATTTTCCTATCCACAATCGCTTTTTCTAGTACCATTGGATCCACACATTGGTTCAATCTTTCCTTTCTCTAGTCAAAGAAGCAGATCCACATTTCTTCCCTCTCCTCGAATGCCCCCCGCTTTTCAAGCTCGTTCTCCATGTCGTCCATGGCATGGAGGTTGGACGTATTCTATCTGGTCACCTTCAATCCCACCATCAATGCTATCTTCTACCTTTTCTATACTACTCATTTAAACAATTTTGGAAAGAAAACATTCACTAACAGCTTTAAAGCAAGAAAAGAAATCCAAATCAAAAGGTACAACATCTAAGCCGTCCACTTGTTTTGGACTCGCAAACTTGACACGAAACTCCTCCAACTTGCATTAGACCACGTGCCATCATTCCAAAGAACCCACGCCTTGATGGACATGCTCCACATTGACATGGTGTACAAGCTTGGATGTTATCTCCAAGTCATAGAGAGGATCACCATCAATCAGATCTAGAACCTCTTAGACAGCTTAATGTGAATTTTAAAGGCAACACATGGAATGTTTGGATTGACAGGCAAGCTGTTGAACCATGACATATGGTTTTTGTAGCTTGATGATGAGAAATGTTATCAATTGAGTACACTTTGTCCGGGGATTGCATTCATGTTAAAGGAGAATCACACTCTATGCTATGATCTTTCAAAAAACATTTAAAGAGGACTAAGACATCACGGAAAATCTAGAGGCTCCCCATACTTAGTGAATTCATGATGATTTGATCCATAAGGATGTTTCTGTGAATGATGATAGGTTTGAAAGCCAGTGAGACTGGTATGCCAACATCAACAAGTAAGTGGATGAGAACCAGATACAAAATTGCTGAAAAAAACCTACGTAGATTCCAACTCTGCTTAGGTGAACTTCTTACCGGCACACCATGATGATGTATACGCTTGAAGGATGACATGTGTCAATGCAACGAAAGGGGACTACATGAAAGAAGGTGGTGATGCGGAGAATGATGGTATGGTGTAGGAGCGTGAGGGTGTGTATCCTATACAAACTAGTGCATTTCTTCATTGTTTTTTGCCTAATTTCTAGTATACAAAACTTCATATTAATTTAAATAGTTCTGTTGTTGCAGAAAAAAATCACATTTTTTGTTAACCCATTGCACAATTTGTGATACATGAAAGAAAAACTATACTACAAGTACGATGACTATTTAACATCATAAATGAGATAAACACCCTAATGTATCCATGTTTCTTAGTCTATCCACATGTGCTTCCCATTCCATTTTGTAAAAAATACATAAGTTTGTAACAACAACAACAACACCAACCATCTACCACCCAGTTCTGGTGGGGGCGGATGATCCATGTTTTGTGCGGATTTGAATTTTCATTCTTGTTGATGGGTTTGTGTGCGTGAATGATGTCTTACATCATGAGACTGGACTGAATGAGCTATCTTTAAAATGGAATATCCTAGCATGGAACAACATTTAGTATCTGAAATGTATCTTTAAGCACAGTGGATGATTAGTATGTCATGCTGTGTGATGATGCATTTGGATGGTTAAAGGGTTGTTTTGCATTCTTTGGCCTTTTTGAACCGAGTTTGAACTTGACTAAATGAAAGCAATAGTTGCATTACCAAATGATTAAAGCATGGAATTTGGGAAAGGCCAAGTCAGCTAACATGAACTTGCATTCGGTGTAAAAATCCCATGTTACTATGCCTCCATGGATGCTCATGAATCATGTGTGGAGCCTTCACATCCAGCTAAGACGTAATGGCAGAGAAATTTTGTACTGAATTCAGTAAATCTTGGAATTTGAAGTAGATACAGCAAAGTTTAGTTGCATATCTGATGGAGTTAATGGTAATGAGTACCTAAATCCAATCCATTCTCTAATGTGGTGCCGTAAGTAAGGCAAACAGCCCTGAAGACAAGCTCATACGTCTAACAACGATGCCTCCATGGTGAGCTCTCAATTCTTATACCACTCGTAGGTGATTTGTATAAGTGTTCCTTTTGAAACATTTCACTCAACTTCCTCATACACAACGTAGTTTTTTAACACCAACTACATGAAAAACATCTCCTCACATGTCATGGAATCTAGTGGCACTACAAAGTTCATTGAAGATGAAGCATAACTCTTTTGTTGTATCAAGTGTGTCATGTTGTGTGGTCATTGTGGGTTCTCCTTTTTAGGCTTGAGATACCACATCAATCTAGAGAAACATTCGTGAGCACGGGCCTTCCCCTGATGTGATGCATGATTTATATTGTAATGCATGTAGTTATGAGCTGCACTATGTCCCACTAGAGTGAATCGTTCTCATCCACAATGACTGAATTTTGCGCAAGCACAATATTCCTTGACATTTCTCTAGATCACGATAGTCCATTGTGTTTGCCTATGTTCATGGTGCTTCCATACATGGTAACACTTTGGTCCGATAAGCTCACATGATAAGATAAGATTACAAGGTCTGAACCAACAATGATTGTGAAATTGTAAAGGAAATTATTTGGAAAAATGTTGGATTAAATTATGGATTGTTTGTGCGTAAACAAACGAATAGCCATAATATAGTCATGTTACAAACCATATTGCATAGTATTGGGCTCAATGCACGCCATGCATTGTTTTGAGATTTGATGAAGATATGCCTTGAGATTGAAAAAAAATGCTTGGAGTGATTCAAGTTGCTTTATGAATTTGCCCCTCATGGGATAGTCGCTTCCTCATGAGGTTCCGATTGAGCGGTGAGCCCATTTTTCTACACGCAAACTTCCATGCATGATTCAACGTCTTTTGTATATTGTGCAGGCTGAACCGGTGCAAGATAGAAAATCGTCCACTATACAAGGGGGTTAGTAAGAAGACATAGATTTTAGAGAAGGGGTCATTCTTAGATCACAATAGAGCGAAAACTATCTTTTCAATTCTTTACTAAACCTGCAAAACCACCAGGTTTATGATGCAAATTGTAAGAAAACCATATCTAGAATAATATGCAGAGTTTTGGATTTCATGAATGCATGGGCTCATATTAGGCCACATGGTAGTGGTGCCCAGTAGATTCCCTTTCAACCCATGGGGAAGCTTGGACCCCTTATGCAAACAATGATCAAACCCTCCTTGTTATGCTTAGAAACCCCTTCATAGAGGGCATTGTAACTATACTGCAAAAATGCTCACATTAGAACTCTGACGCAACATGAATGTCACATAGCTTCAACACAAAACTCACCTCAAGAATGTGGGAACGAGAAAGACGCGGCATAACTGTTTTGGACATCAGTTTTGGGGCCTATTTGTAATAGATATGGTCTGTTCGACGATCAAATCTGGAACAAAAATCTAGTCCCTTGCAAATTGTAATCCAAGGAGAGCGCATGAATGGTTGCTTCAGCCATTTTGGCTGAGACGCACCACGTCTTGAATGAATGGGGTCACTATAGGGCACAGATGTAAATCATGCATCCTAGTCCTACTGATCCGTCGTGGTAATTCCACGTGGAAACTGGACCCTAGCACCCATTATGAGTGGAGGAGGAGTGATGCGATGGATTTCCCATCATAACACTATAATTACCTGAACTCTATGAATGAGATTTTACTACGGGCTAGATTCTGAAAAGAATCTTGCTCATGTATGTTTCTCTAGGCTTCTGTTCCTTGAACCTCAAGCTTCCAGTACCAAAAGTATTTGATAGTCATATCATGAACATTTTAAACCATAGCAATAGTTTGTATCCCATAACATTGTAGTAAACACCTGAAAGAGTGTATATTTGACTTGAACACAATAGTATGTTGCCTCTAACATGTGGGTTCTTGGTGGTATGCTTTTGGGCATGGTTTGTGGGACAACGTGTAGTGAGTTTACAGTGGGCTCTTAGCCCGCGATGCATTTTTTTATAAGACTCGGACTGCTTTGGATGAAGGAATGAAACATAGGGGATGGCTGCTTTAAGATTTGTGATGAATTTATGTGCTAAAGGTTAGCGATATGAGGGGTTATGCTACAATGTGGAGGAGCTGGTGAAAACAAAAGTTTCCCTATGTGCTGATTGACTGCATTTCTTAATAGGTCGTCTCCATTGTGTTGACAGGCATTAATGCATGAAGTTTGTTTTGACTTTTTGTGGTGCGAGGTCCATGTGTGTTGAAGGGTGGGATCCAAGATTGCTTGACGACAGTACAAAGGATGTATAGGTATGGAGTACCTACTATAGGACCATCCATAGTATGTATCGCATACCATGTTATGAAGTTCACATGCCCACTTCATAGGATTCACCCCCTCCTTGATCTTAAACATTCTTTTTGAATGATAGATTACTTTGAAGTACGTGGAGATATCCGTGAACAACGCGAAGGTAACAAAAATGTGATTGCCTCATCTCATGTTGGTGAGCATATTTGCATGCAACCTTGTATGCATTCAAATGATTTTTTACCCGAAATCATAATTCTCATGTATGTACTTATTTGAACAAAAGCATGTTTTGGTTGTATTTTAAATCCTGCTTCCCTAGATGTCTATTGTAGATCATTATTTCATGATAATGAAATTGTGTCAGCTATGGCCAGTCGAAGACATTGCTAAAGAGAGAAACATGCTTTGATGTATAAGGTTGAATTCTGATGGCATGGTATGATGGCACAAAAATACATCGGCTTGCAAATCTGGGAGACCTTAGCAATGACCTACACATGTCGCTATCCCATGCGGTCACTTTTTGTCCACTCAAGGCCTTGCGCAGAGTGACCCACTCCATTTTCTACAAAATTGTTTCTCTTTTTTGTGTATGTACCGCCCGTTTGTCGTATCATACTGGTCGTGGTAGGCATCGTTGACCATGAAGAAAGTAGACTAGAATTGATCATGCTCCTTTGGGCTACAAAAATGGGCAGACTACTCAAAACATCTAAACATCAGAGTGAAAGTTGAATTAATTGAATCTTTAACATCTTGCGGTTTATCTTCCATTTGCAATAAGATAACATGAAGTTCTGGTATCTCACTAGAAGATTGTATGGTTGGTACAAAACAATGAAATCATGATCATGCGATGGCTCGGGTGTGCTGCTATAATACTCCCTATTCCTATGCACAAATCTGATGCATCACTACACGAAGAATATTAGATCCTCCAGAGCAGGTGATGTAATGGTTGTCACGCTGTCAAAGTTGTGAGCCATTGAACCTTGAAAATTTTTGAGATCGTTTGAAGTCTTGCCTCAAACGAGTCGGCATTGCCCTGACTCACTATTGAGTAGGAGTTTGATGGAGAAGAAGTCTAACTTTGGGAGGGGGGAGAAGTCTGATACAGTGGATATGCCACAAAAAAGGTTGCTTTTGCGTGACTCCATAACCGTATCGGAAAAATAGCCCATGTACGAGTGACTCGTAGTATGTTTCCAGATACCCAGTCTTTTTTGACTACCACCAATAACTTATTTGTACTCCTCAGAACGTTTTGGAAACTAAACTCCCTCTTTGTTGAAAGGGAACCTCATAAGGGGTGCTATCGCAGGGCATGGGAGGTGCTTGAACCATTATAAAACCCACAACCCATGAATGTTTCAAGGGGGTTTCTCAAAAGATGTTTTCTTTGAAGATTTAGAGGTTTTTGTTGTATGAGAAGAAAATGCCGTGATTCAATGCCGGAGTGGCGATAAACTAAAATTCTGCTCGTACATAGTGTAGTGCTTTCGGTGAAGTAAGGGTGGTCTCACATCGTAGCAACTCAACCTCCCTTTGTGAGGTCAGGGGGGCAACGCGAGCTCAACTCGAGCTCAAGTCGTTGACCGCGAAGAAGTTTGCAAACCTTTGGGGAGGCGACCCGGAGTTGCTAGGGGTTGCTACAGACTTGGAGTTGTAGCACTTCGCGAGCAACTCTTGAGTCGCTACTCCCTGCTTCTATCGTCAATCACGTAGGGAGGTGACGAGATGGACTTTCGAGCATGATGGACTCACAAAGAGGAAGGAAAATGTGTTGTTGAGCACATAAACGCCAACGTTCATCGACTCATGCTTGGTGTACTAGTTAAGCAGTCGGGTGTGAGAGCACCTCACTAGCAATTCCTTCACTTTGCACCATGCAGAAGTTGTAGACGTGGTGGACACGTGCGAATACGTGGCAGAATTGTTACGAACCAAGGTGAGACCACTGTAAGGGGTTCGCTATTTTTTTGCAAAAAAAAGAAGTGCAATTTTTTTTAATGTGAGAGATAACGATGTCAACTTGTGGTCAAAAGGCATGTCTGTGCATCTCAAAATTCTTATGCGAGGCCATTCAAACACGCCCAAGGCCACTTTCCCTGTCGTGGCCTTGACGTTTGAGCTTTGGAGAGTTTCTTAGTCTATGTGATGACTTTGTGACCCCCTCCCAACGTGAGGGGACCGTGCGGTAAACTGTGCAATAGTAATATCTAGATAAACGATGTATAACATAGCTGGTCACTTTTCTATATCCGACTTGCACTGCTGCTGATGTCATCAGAGTTACGGAAGAGAAGTTTAGAAGCAGCCTAAAGCGCGGTTCTCTCTTCGTTCTCCTTAGCCTTGGTGCAGGTTCCAAAATTGAACTTGTATCGTGGATCGCGTCGAAAACATTGTACTTTTCATTTGTTGCTGCTTTCTATATACCTTCCAGATGGTTACGTTGAGACTCATCGCGGAGGTTCAAACCCTTTCAAAGATGGATGTGCTGATATTGCAAATCTGCGCGAACGGATCTCCCCCAACTACAAGGTGGTGCTTTAAGTGTCCATCGATGCCAGCATCCCTCAGGTAAGATGCCTTTGGAATGTCTCTTTAAGTTTCTCTCAAAGGTTGTATCGCTCCTACATCACCCAAAACACGGTCAGAGGCGATAGACACATTTTTCTGTATCGTGCGAGAAATCCGACGTGCGTGATACTAATACTGTGTATCATTGAGGGGGGGGGGAATGTGTAAGTTTCGCAATGAAAATCTAGGCTGACATATGTATTGCGTTTTGTGGTCGGTTTCTCTGTCCTGTTGAAGCTTTGTACCCCGGATATCGCTCGATACTAACATCGGGCAGCTCTAGGAGTTTACCGTATGGAATGTAGATTATCTTGCAAAGACAATTTTGCCGCTCTGTGGGTGCCTTGGATCACATGGAGTTTTAGTGATACGGCTTTCAAGGAAGGGTATTCATGTATGGGTTGTCGTAGTTTGGGCTTGTTCGCCGGCAGTTGCTGATGACCAGTTCAATATTGACGACGCCATCTGCACTGCCCAAACTAGGACAACCCAAACGTTAATCAACAAAATTGATCTTCACGATCTTTGATTAAAGTTTGTGAAGATCGATTTTGTGCGTGGATGGTCTCTTCACGACTATTGCAACTCACACCGAAGACACCACTCTTTAAATGTTTACATTGACCATGGGGTTCAATGGCCACTAGATTTAGTCTTGGAGGCACCAGGCATTTGTACCCGTCCCCACCATTGCCAAATATCTTTGAGACTAACCAGTCGGACAGGTTCTTCCTTGATTTGGGTGTCTGGGGAGTTATCCCGTTTAATGTGTCAATTCAACTTTCGGACATTACTGTTTCGTTCTGTTCTGGCTACCGAGAAGTGAAACTATGTGCGGCTCGACGGTCTTCGTGGTTTACCACGACAGTCCAGTTTTTTCGGGCTGTCAACTCGCGGATGTAATGGGGTTCCGCAACCTCCTTTCACTTTTCATTCGACGCTGGACAGCTGGCTTGCTGATGTGGAGTACTTTCATGCTTGCGCAACAGAACATATCAAGTCGTCGATGTTTCGGCAGTGAAGAATCATGGTTAAAATTCCAAATGAAAAACAAATAGACGTTCACTTTGAAGACAGTAAAGATGCGCCCTAGGGTAACAACCGTTTTCCCTTGGAACATGCGGACGAGGAAAGAGGGCATTCTTTGACTCCTTACTCGCATCGCGTAAGGACTCGTCTGAAATTTAAATTTAAAAAATTAAAGTGTCGTGAAAGCGACTGCCACTGCACGGCAGTCAACCCTCGTTGGCTTTCAAAAGTTTCTAGCCAAGTTGTCAAAGTTGCGTGGAAACCACCTTCGTAGTCCTTGACAGCGACAGCCGGAGAAGGGGACGTTCTGTAAGTTTTTGTCCACATGTGAACTTAGCTGTCAACCCGCCGGCAGCAAGCTGGCATTTTTCTCTTCTTCCGTACAGAATCGTCTTTCAGCGCACGATCCTGCACGTTCGTGCACGTCTATGTACGTGTCAGGTGACGTCACCGAACCGCACATAGTTTCACTTCTCGGTAGCCAAAACAGAACGAAACATACGTCGTCGATTTCGACTGCACAACCTCAGTCCCACTGCGAACGCTCCCCTTTCCTGTTCGCTCGTGCGAACGTCGTGTAGCAATCGCCTGGGTCGCTTTCGAGACAGTGCACCAGGCTGGTAACGTCGCGAAATGAAGCAACTCCATATTGAACCTGTTTATCCTCGGTTGGAGGCGGTTGGAATGTGGGCCAACTGACAGAAAACCGAATCAACTTCACTTTTCTTTCATTCTTACGTTAAATATCCGTAAGTTTGAAAAGCTTTTCTTCTGAAGGTTCGAAGGTTACCCTGCACCGCCCATCACCGCCGTTTGGAAACAAACCCCGCCGTCAGGGACTAGGTTAGAAAATCATTTTCCTGGCATGAATCGCAAGTGCGTCACACCGCTTCAGGTAAAGCCGTGGCAAACAGGATTCGCGCCGCCAAAACGGAACGCGGCGTACGAGGCACGCGGCTCGTACACCACTCGCTTCTGTTGAGCCTCGAACCGCACTCGCACTGTTCACACGGCACTGTTTACCGATACGATTGGACAACAACAGCGCGACGGCTGAACGATCGCATTGCTGCCGGTCCTTACTTGACCCTTTCAGAAGTCAAGACAGGGGGGGCACAATCGAGATATTGGCGATCGACGGGCAGAAGTCAATACCGCACGGGCGTTGGTCTGCCATCCTGCAAACGTCGTTTACCCCATGCGATCCAGTGATTCAAGTCACTTGTGCCCAAGGAACCCGAAAGCTACCACACCACACCGCCTCGCCACGTGTGCGGCGGCTGCATCGCAGCGTCTCCTGCCTAACAACCTTGCTCCGTATCCCGGATCACGCAGAACACACCACGGCCGCATCACACGTTTCGCATCGCTTCGGCACTCAGCGGCTGAGCGTCGTAGCAGAGCTTTCTGTGTCCCCGTAGGTCGAAGCTTTGCGAGAACTTCCCACAAAGAGTCCCCTTCCACTGTAACCGCTGGGTGGATTGTTTCTCAGAATACAACCAGCCAGTGAAATCCGAGAACTTCACACAGCCAGTCAATCTACGTCTAAATCATTGAGCACCTCTAGCCCTGCACATCCGTGACGATGAGCGAGGCTGTTTCGGACCGCGCGCGGCGCGGAAGCTGCTTTGTCCCTCACGGCGCACCGCGGCTGGGCCGGCGACGCGGGATCTCCGTTCACGGTCTGCTCGCCACGGTCGCGGTTTCGCTCCTTTCCTGGTCGGTCTCATCCCAGGTCGCGTCGTCGCTCCCTGCCACTGCAGCTGCACCTGCTGTCGCTGCCACCGCCACATCGAACCAGGCCGCGCACGTGCGGCTGCTCGTTTTCGGCGACTCGAGCGTGGACGTGGGGAACAACAACTATTTCCGAACCGCGCTAAAGGCCAACATCTATCCCCACGGCATCGACTTCCGACCAAAAAACGGCCGCTTTAGCAACGGCAGGATCGTCATCGACTTCCTCGGTGAGTGTCTTCACCCGCGCCGCGCCAGTCCCTTTTGCGACGAAAACATCACATGGAAATTTCTGAAACCGCCTTAAATCTTATTGTTCATTCGTACCGCGGCCGCCTCAGTTCGTCTTGCCTTGATGGCAGGAAGAACTTGAGCGAGTGCCTCGGCGTGATGCAAACAAACGCTTGCCAAAGCGAACCGCGCCTGATCCAGTCCCTCAAGTTGTACTCCGTCCCAAAAGGCGCAGTGGAACCGTCCAGGAAGAAGTTGTTACAGATAACATCGTCAGGCTTGGTGCTGCACTGGTGGTGCGGCATCGTGGGTGCCTCTC
>SZWC01001233.1:119344-143021 GCA_023375785.1 Penium margaritaceum | reverse complement strand
TCGTCAGCTTTTGATTGCGTGTTGCCAACGCAGCAGAACATTGGGCACAGTGAAGTTAAGAAAGCAGCGGCACATGCCATTTGAGATAGTTGGATGTGGGAGCAATTCTTGACCTGCTTCTCCTCCTCCTCCTCCTCCTCCTCCTCCTCCTCCTCCTCCTCCTTGTTGTCCTTTTTCTTTCCCACTCTCTTCTGCCTATAGCAGTGCGGTTACATAGGGTGAGTTGTGGATCATCTCTTGCAGCAGGTCAATAAGATGCTTTACCTCTGAAAGGGATTTGCAAGGTGTTTCCAACTATGCAATGCCACCTCGTGCAAAGTGCTGTTGTGAGAGTCAATAATCCAGTCCAGGATTGGACGGAATCCTTGGCCGACTAGGCCAAAACCATGGTGCTTGAGGGTCTCCAACCCTCAAGCCATCCCTTCCAACCGCCCACAGGCCAGGGGAACCCCGCTCGAGCCACGTGGTGCCGGCCTTGCGCTACAGTTACCGTGCGCAAAATGCAACTGCGAATGCACAGTCTCTTTGCATGTGGATGCAATTGCATGCGCAGGCACATATGGTGGGACATGTACCATCCATCGCAACACACGGGCCAGATCCTCGCAGGAATGATATGGCGGGGCAACACAAGCTACATCAACCCCATGAACATGCGAGCACTCCTTAGGCAGTAGGCGCACCAGACTGCCAGATTGGCAGCAGCTGGTAGAGTAACAATTAGATGCAAAGTGTGTTTGCACACGTGGATGGTTAGAGGATAAGCGGTGCAGTTCGAAACAGTTTCTGGGGGAGGGGAAGGTGGAAGCAGAGATGGTTTCGGAGAGGAGTGCCGGTGGTGAATCCATCATGGCCATCATCACCAATGTCTCCACCATCTCTCTGGCTATCATCATCATCATCATCATCATCATCATCATCATCATCACCATCATCATCATCATCATCATCATCATCAAGATCATCATCATCATCATCATCATCATCATCATCATCATCATCATCATCATCATCATCATCATCATCATCATCATCATCATCATCATCATGGCCACAACCTAGATGTTAACTTAGGCTATCCCCAATGTCATTGCAACACATTAAATCCCTGGAGCCTTCAAAGGAGAATAAATGCCACTGCCAGTGTTCCTGGTGCCATCATCTACAAACTCTATTAGAGACTGGTGCAGTTGGCGACCGCTTGCAATCCCTTCCACAGTGGGCAAAGTTGGAAAAGATCAACCCAGACTTCCTTTACGGTGCATGAGGGATGGCAAAATGAATGTCTATGGCAAAACACCTTGCATTCACCCCCTCCTACTCCCTTTCCGTGTCAACCTACACCATGTCCTGTGTGGTTTCCTATCTCTGGACTTTCTCTTGCGACTTTGGAGCTTTAGATGCCATGATCCATGCGTGCCATGCCTGTTGTTGGGTGTTAATCTGGTGCTTCATAAAAACAAAGGCTGTTTGTTATTGTTTGACATTCCCACAATAACATCTCTATGCATTGACAGATTTCCTTTTTTGTAGATGATGAACATACTCATTGACATGCTTCCCAACCTTTTTGGAATCCTATTGACCCTTCAACGTTACCGCACTTTATTGTCACGACAAGGAAGTGTACATCACCGGTGCTAGTGGAGGCATGGGAGATACGTGCCAAGCTCACACACATGGCGTGGGCAAGACACTGGTCATGAGCAGAATGTTCGAGCTAGAGTTATAGCACACAACAACGCCAGGGAAGCTGGAAGAAGAAGCAGAGGCCATCTCTTTACCCTTTCCCTTCATACGACCCTTGCCACACCCACGACCTTGGGAGGCAAGAGCGGTGACCATGGAGGTAGAGGAGGAACAGGAGGAGGATTTGGAGGAAGAGGAAGAAGTGGAGGCAGTTGTGAGTACTTCAACCCACATGACAACAGAGCGATGGAGGCGCTTGTTCTAGAGGCTTGTCCAGCAAGCGGCAAGGCGCTCAGCGGTAAAGTCCCAAAGAGCACCGACATCAGGCGGATAGGTAGGCGATAAAGACAGGCGCATAAGCTGAGCTCAAGAATGAGCTCGTTGACCATGGTGAGGACGGCATGCGTCTACCCTGGTGTAGCCTCACCAAACCCTCGGAGGAGCTTGAGGCTGCGAGCCTAGTAGGCGTATGCGGTCTTGTCAGTGCGCATCAGGAGCATGTTGAATTGGACAGTGAGTCCACTTTCAGTAGCTTGACCAGTGATGGTGGTGTGACTGCGAAGCATTACATATGCGCCAATGGGGCTAGTCGGCCGGAAACTGACCGGATTGGAATTGAAAGTGCCGACATCATCAACAAGGTTTTCAGGTGCACCAGAGAGCACGAATAGCACAGACAACTTCAGAAGCGACAGGTGTGAAGAGAATAGCACAGACAACTTCAGAAGCGACAGGTGTAAAGAGAATAGCACAGACAACTTCAGAAGCGACAGGTGTGAAGACAATAGCACAGACAACTTCAGAAGCGACAGGTGTAAAGAGAATAGCACAGACAACTTCAGAAGCAACAGGTGTAAAGAGAATAGCACAGACAACTTCAGAAGCGACAGGTGTAAAGAGATTAGCACAGACAACTTCAGAAGCGACAGGTGTAAAGAGAATAGCACAGACAACTTCAGAAGCGACAGGTGTGAAGACAATAGCACAGACAACTTCAGAAGCGACAGGTGTAAAGAGAATAGCACAGACAACTTCAGAAGCGACAGGTGTGAAGACAATAGCACAGACAACTTCAGAAGCGACAGGTGTAAAGAGAATAGCACAGACAACTTCAGAAGTGACAGGTGTAAAGAGAATAGCACAGACAACTTCAGAAGCGACAGGTGTAAAGAGAATAGCACAGACAACTTCAGAAGCGACAGGTGTGAAGACAATAGCACAGACAACTTCAGAAGTGACAGGTGTGAAGACAATAGCACAGACAACTTCAGAAGCGACAGGTGTAAAGAGATTAGCACAGACAACTTCAGAAGCGACAGGTGTAAAGAGAATAGCACAGACAACTTCAGAAGCGACAGGTGTGAAGACAATAGCACAGACAACTTCAGAAGCGACAGGTGTAAAGAGAATAGCACAGACAACTTCAGAAGCGACAGGTGTGAAGACAATAGCACAGACAACTTCAGAAGTGACAGGTGTAAAGAGAATAGCACAGACAACTTCAGAAGCGACAGGTGTAAAAAGAATAGCACAGACAACTTCAGAAGCGACAGGTGTGAAGACAATAGCACAGACAACTTCAGAAGCGACAGGTGTAAAGAGAATAGCACAGACAACTTCAGAAGTTACAGGTGTAAAGAGAATAGCACAGACAACTTCAGAAGCGACAGGTGTGAAGACAATAGCACAGACAACTTC
The DNA here is from genome assembly GCA_023375785.1 of Penium margaritaceum. Taxonomy (NCBI): domain Eukaryota; kingdom Viridiplantae; phylum Streptophyta; class Zygnematophyceae; order Desmidiales; family Peniaceae; genus Penium; species Penium margaritaceum. Next base: position 139,634 of record SZWC01001233.1, on the reverse strand, counting down.
AGAAGCGACAGGTGTAAAGAGAATAGCACAGACAACTTCAGAAGTTACAGGTGTAAAGAGAATAGCACAGACAACTTCAGAAGCGACAGGTGTGAAGACAATAGCACAGACAACTTCAGAAGTGACAGGTGTAAAGAGAATAGCACAGACAACTTCAGAAGCGACAGGTGTGAAGACAATAGCACAGACAACTTCAGAAGCGACAGGTGTAAAGAGAATAGCACAGACAACTTCAGAAGTTACAGGTGTAAAGAGAATAGCACAGACAACTTCAGAAGTTACAGGTGTAAAGAGAATAGCACAGACAACTTCAGAAGTTACAGGTGTAAAGAGAATAGCACAGACAACTTCAGAAGCGACAGGTGTAAAGAGAATAGCACAGACAACTTCAGAAGCGACAGGTGTAAAGAGAATAGCACAGACAACTTCAGAAGTTACAGGTGTAAAGAGAATAGCACAGACAACTTCAGAAGTTACAGGTGTAAAGAGAATAGCACAGACAACTTCAGAAGTTACAGGTGTAAAGAGAATAGCACAGACAACTTCAGAAGTTACAGGTGTAAAGAGAATAGCACAGACAACTTCAGAAGTTACACGTGTAAAGAGAATAGCACAGACAACTTCAGAAGCGACAGGTGTAAAGAGAATAGCACAGACAACTTCAGAAGTTACAGGTGTAAAGATAATAGCACAGACAACTTCAGAAGTTACAGGTGTAAAGAGAATAGCACAGACAACTTCAGAAGTTACAGGTGTAAAGAGAATAGCACAGACAACTTCAGAAGTTACAGGTGTAAAGAGAATAGCACAGACAACTTCAGAAGTTACAGGTGTAAAGAGAATAGCACAGACAACTTCAGAAGTTACAGGTGTAAAGAGAATAGCACAGACAACTTCAGAAGTTATAGGTGTAAAGAGAATAGCACAGGCAACTTCAGAAGGGACAGGTGTGAAGTGGGAAACAACAGCAGGGTTGGGAGTGGAGTAGTACTCCCACAGATATCCCTCCTCAGCTAAGGCACTGAAGCGCGCCTACGAGGAGGAGAGGGCAAGACGTGGGAAGAGAACTGGCATCTGAGAGTAAAAGTCATGCTGGCGAGGTGCAGCCGCCGAACTGGCAACAGCAGAGGTGACAGCGATTGTGGGAGAGGACGAGGTATCAACAATGGTGCCAATGGTGGAGCTAGCAGGAGCAGAACTGGATGGGATGGGCAACAGTCCGCGAAGGCATAGATGTCGATGTGGCGAGGTCGGCGTGGGTACGGCGGCATAGCTGCAGCATGTCGGCTGCCGCGATGAGGCGCTGCTGCGGCCAAGGTCGTTGCTGGCCATAGTTTGAGGTAATAGAGAGGGACGGCTGTTGTTTCTAGCACAACGTGGCTTCTGTTTTCACTAGTTGAAACAGAAGGCTAGGCAGCTGCCACCCGCAGCTGAAGTTGGACGATGAGGTGAACGCGGTCAGCATGGCCAAAGAGGTCGGCTTGACGGAAGAGAATGGCTTGGCCGAAGAGGACTGCTTAACGGAAGAGGGCTATGGGGCCTGGCCGAAAAGGTTTGTGCTTGGATGAACAGGGATATGCTTGGCTGAGGAGGGCAGTGCAAGCTGCAACGTGCAACCGGTCACCCAGCAGTCGTACCTACAGCCGTCCAAGATAAGGCAGTTGAAGGGACCAAGATGGCCAACCTGATAGTTAGGGTGGGGTAGGCAGTACACGGGTGCGCACGGTGTGAGCGCCACCAACGTGGCTCATGCAGCTGCAAGGAGTGTGCATGGTAAGATTGTACCCGGAGCAGGTCCTTGTGGCAGCAATGCATTTTGCTGTTGCTGTAAAACAGGTGCGGCGATGGCGGAAGTGAAGACGACGGCAGTCCCTACCACGTCTAGGATCTTGAGGCGATGCCACAAAGCACTGACACCTTGAGCTTGCATTGCTTTACCTTTAACATCTGACGTTAGTAGATCTAGGTAAGAAGTAGAAGTTGAGGGATGGGGTCAAGCAAGGGCCATGCACGTACAATCCATGGAAGGCAGATGCCTATCACGCTCGTCTCGCGAAGATACACGAGTAGCAAAGGAACAAAGTGCAACGGAGTGACAAGTCCAAGAGCGAGCGAGTAGGGAGCTTGCTATCGCTTCAGGCCTTCTTCACCTATAGAACTTTAAACGACCCCTCCCCCCCCCGAAAGACATTAGCCGAGAGGCAACAGGACAGCACAACCAATAGAACCTGGTTATGAAAATGAGCCCGGATACCAGCAACCCTAGCATGAAGTCCACAAGCAAAACCCAAACTGCTCCACAACGAGCAGCCAATGGAGTGTGTGCTTGTTAGCATGTGATTAGGCAAGGCTGAGGCACAACTACTAATGGTACTTACAGTCATGAGGATGATCCACCACACAACGTATATGTTGGCCAGTTGTGTCTCCCCCACGACGGAGCGGCTTGTAGCAGGGCCTCTCAATGTGTAGCCACTTGCATCAGTGTGAGGAGTGTGCAACGAGGCCAGAGGTCACTCCGTAGTCTAAGTCACAGGCAAGGAGTGTTGGTTTATGTGCCACAATCTGTGACGCATAAACCAGTACTCCTTCCCTTGGAGCGGGACACGCGTGTATTTTCTTAACGCATCCACCAAGTCGCTGGTAAATAGAAATAGATTGCCTAACAGCTTCGAAACAGAAATCAGTATGATCCCGGGGACAATATGAGTTGCTTGGTCGTCTGAATGAAAACATGAAAGACGTAACAGATGCATCAAGAAGAGCCTTACGCATTCCAACTAAGAAGAAGAAAATGCAGGAAACGCGAGAAAATGGCTCGGGGAACTGGCCACCAAGTGTAGCTAAAACTATCAATGTAGATGTCCACAACCATATAGGCTTAAGGTCACCAGGAATGGCAAAAGAGAAACAAGGATATCACTAAGATGGGGTTTTCTATTCCCTTAAGAACCTCAAATCGGTGGCCTCATGAACTAGATTGTTTGGTTTTCATGCCCTATGTTCTCTTTGTTGTTGTTTTGTCCTTGCATTGCCTCACTGACTCACAATGTGACCTCTCGGCTGGTGTACATGCTTGTCTTGACGACTAATTGAATGGACGCTGATGCCGATGGTGCCCTGTTCAGTGGAGAGGACATGTCGCCATGAAACCAAGCGTGTGGTTCTCCTCCTCCTCACGCTTCTGAAGCTACATCCTCATGTGACCAGCTCCATCGGAAACAACCCTTGGCTGTCACGTCACCAGTAGTCGTAGATGGCTCTTGGGAGGAATAAAGCCGGTGCCTAAGTTCGGGCAGCCGTAACTCCTCGCAGCTTTTTTCCTTGCTGATTTTGACTGCATGATTGTTTTTGCAGCGTGATCATTTTGGTATGGTCCAGCTTTTAGGCCAAACGGACAACACCCGGGTTTTGGGCTGTCTGGTGTCTAGCAGGGCTCACCTAGGAAATTCTGCCAGATAGGATAATGCTAGGATTTTCCTGGTTGGCTGGTTTTCTAAGTAACAAGCCTCACAGAAACAAGAGGTGAGGCTAGAACTGAGAGGGGTCTCAGTTAATTGCTCATTCTTCATTCCTAATCAGTCATTGCTTCATTCAAACAAACCAGAGCTCACAGACTTAGGCTCTAGTGGAGCATACTAGGGGGGCAAATTGTGCAACACACGCTGCATCAACAACGCTAGTGCCCCAACCTGCGTACTAGAAAGTTTCCTTTTTTGGTATGAGAGCCGTAGCCTAGCAGACATAGCAGAAGCAGTGACATACAGGCTCCTGACTATGCCGGCGGACCTCCCATACGCGTCAATGCAGGGGAAATGCTGTCGGATTATTTTTGGCAGAAATAACCCACCTGGTGGCGGCATCGGAATTTTCCCACGGCCACTGGGCCAGAAAAAATACTGTCAGATTTTTCCCGACAGCTCTGACCCCCACATGTAACCCAGAGAGGTGAGCGGCAAGCGCAGTGATGTCAAACATCCTACTGGCGACGATGCACATGGCGACGTCAACCAGGGGAGTGAGTGACCCATAGCAACGGGAGCAACAGCAACAGCGGTAGCAGTAGTGATAGCAACAGTAGCAGCAGCAGTAGCAGCAGCAGTAGCAGCAGCAGCAGTAGCAGTAGCAGCAGCAGCAGCAATAGCAGCAAAAGTAGCGGCAGTTGCAGTGATCTCAGCGGCAGTAGCAGCAGCGACAACGAGAGCAACAACGGCGGTAGCAGTGGCGGAAGCAACGGGATCAACAGCGGCAACGGAAGCAGCAGCAGCAACAGTAGTAGCGACAGCGGTGGTGAGCAGCTGCGGCCGCAACTATACACACGGGCAATAGCAGCAGCAGCAATAGTGCAAGTTGCAGTGGTAACCACAGCGGCAGCAACCATTGTTGCTATCCCCATTGTAGGCAGCGCAAAGCTGCCTTGCAGCTTCACGCGAGCAAGGGAGCTCGGAGTTGGGTGAGCTTGCGGTGGCAGTCCACTGACGGGATAGCTTGCCAAATCGGCGAGCCCGCCTATCGACGAGCTCGTCTGATCGACGAGCTTGCCGAGAGTCGATCCAGGTAGCAAGAAAAGAAAAGGAGAGGATAGAGGGGTGCACGGGTGGGGAACTCGAGAAACCCGAGAAGGGGTACCCCATCGTCCCCACATAGTTTCGTGAACCACAAAAAAAAACACAAGAAAGGGAACAAAGGTAAACAAAACACATTGAGGCTCCGTAGTAGCAGCTGCCACAGCAACCGTACTAGCAACAACAACAATAGCAGTAGCAGTAGCGGCCGCAGCAGCATCAGTAGGAGTAGTAGTAGTAGTACCAATTCCTAGCCAGGACGATGCCGCCGGCACGCAGGACAGCTCTTCACACCCCCTCGCTGTAGACCCCATAGCGGATCTGCAACGTTAAGTAGATCTGATGTGCGAGATGCTTGCCGCAACCATCACCAGCCAGACTTTCCTTCCCAAACAACTTGGTCCAGCTCTAATTGTGGCAGCGTAGACAGCAGCGCAGCAACAGGTGAAGCAACAACAGTAGACATTGAGTAGTGTGCTAGGGGCTGGAGCGGCAGCCCCCTCTTGGCGGAAGGACTTCGAGACCCCTCCATCGGTACTCGCCAGAGATGAACAGTTCCCGACCTGGGAATTTCTCTATCGCATTTGGATACAAAGGGAGGGTCTATGGCCAAACTACATTGTCCCGCGTGATGACGCTGTCCCGGAGCAGGCGCTGGAGGTGGGCCATACATTCAGTGCACTCATCCTCACTGCACCGGATGCTGACCGCACTGGCCTTGAGCCGTTCCTCGTGACGCCGCTGGCGACACCAGCACTGACCCTCAACAATCTTGGGACACGGTGACACAAGCGTCTCACGCCTCCGGCCAGGCAGCTGTCACCAGCCTCCTGAAGGAGTTAAGCTCCCTTCACATGTGGGAGTCTGAGTCCTTCACCGTCTACTGGCGTCGCGCGTGGGATATCTTGCACCGCGCGTAGGATATCTTGCACCAGCTCACGATAGCTATGCCTTACCCGCTTGTTTCCCTCCTCACCATCAATAATGGTGCCATCCCTAAGTTCCCAAAATTTTTCGTCCCCTACGGCCTCCCCATCCTTGAGGCGTTGGCGGCCCAGGGTACTTTGATGACCTGGGCGTATGACCTCTTCCTCGGCGTTGAGGAAGTCCATAGAGACACACGGCTTCATTGCAGTAGCTACTCCGCCACCGTAGTTCCCACCTCCGGTAGCTCCTCCACTCCTTCCCCCGGCACTCTCTCCTTAGGCAGCACCAATGGAAAGGGAAAGAAAGGCGAGAAGGGTGAGGGTAAATGGTAATAGTCGTCTTTTGGTGGCGCTACCTTGACATGCCACAACTACGACGAGATAGGGCACAGGTGGTACACATGCACCATCTCCACTTACGGGGCCCGCGTCGTCGCCACCATGCATCATGAACATGAGTGATGCCTTGGCACCTCAGCTGCTGGCAGCACTGTGGCCACCACCAACTCCACGACACTCCCTTCCTCCCCGCAGCCAGCTCTTCAGCCTCGGCCACAGCTTGTGATATCTCTTCTTCATCAGGAACAGCAGCAACAGTATGTTCCATTGCAGCTACACCTGTACGCACCACCTCTGTAGATGTAGTAGTATGCTCCATCGCAGCCCCTGTACTACCTCCAACCTCAGTCCCAGTGGAGCTCGTATCCCCCTTCTGGAGCTATGACCCCGCAGTCCTTGGCGTCCATCAACTCTGCTACTTAGATCCACCAGCTCCAAAGCTTCATCAAGACACAACTCGGCATCACACCTCTCCAGGAAAGTACGAATTAAGTGATTGCTAGCCGAGACGTCTCCCACTACCAGATAGAAATCGACCTCTGAGGTGATCTGGGAGAAGCCGCCTGTTGCTCTTTGGAGCCGGCTTTGGATGACGTCGAGAGGTTGGATGTCAGGCATGATCGTTTAGTGTCTTTCCAGTCTGCTCAACTTGCATCCTCCATTTCCCTTCCCGCGTCTTGTTTCATCGCGCATTGTAATGCCGCGGCCACGGTCTGCGACCCTGATGGCACCTGCATCATTAACTCTGATGCTACGCATTACAAGACGTCTTGTCGCCAGGCGTTCAGTATGCTCGATCACGTTGGCAATGTTCACAGTGTCCGGACAAGATCTGGGCAAATCTTGCATGTCCACGGTGTTGGCGTCGTTCATTTTCGTGGTCCGTTTGGTGATGTCTTTGTGACCGATGTGCTGTATGTGCCTGGTTTGGAACTCAAATACTTGTCTGTCATGGCTCTCGACCTCATGATCATGGATGTTCGGAATTCATGTGGCATTGCCACTGTCTCACTTTGCTCGTCTGGTCAGGCTTTGTTCCGTGCTGTCTGTCATGACAACCTCTGGCACGTCACCCGCCTTCCTTCCTCCGTGCCACCTCCCTCATCCGATACTACCCATGTGTTTGTCTCCAGTGTTCTTTCCTCCTAGCACGCCCACCTCCTCCACCGTTGCCTTTGCCACATGCACTCCGATACTATTCATAGCATGCTCTGCACCCGACCCGCGCTCGAATTTGATCCCTTCACCTTTTAGTGGCCTTGTCGTATGTAGTGTATTGATTGCGTCCAGGGCAAGATGCACCGGTCCACCTAGCTTGCGTCCTCCTCTCGGGCCACTCTCCCACTCGAGCTCGTCCACTCGGACTTCATGGGCCCTTTACCGGTTGCATTTTTTGTCGCAGGCAGCCAGTATGTACTGACCCTCATGGATGACTACTCCCATTATTGTTGGGTCATTTGTCTGTGCCAGAAGAGCGACGTGGCCTCTGTCATCCGTGTCTGGTACCTTGCGGCCGAGTGTGAGTGCGGACGTGCCCTCCGTTTCTTTTGCTCTGAGCGCGGTGGCGAGTACATGGGTGACACTTCTGCCTATGTTGCTTGTCATGGGATTTGTCATGAGACATACACCCCTGGGACAATGCAGTAGAACAGTATCTCTAAGCGTTGGAATCGCACCATGGCCGATGTTGACCGTACCATGCGTGTCGAGTCCGATCTGTCCGAAGGCTGCTTCTTTTGAGGCCATGTCCTACATGACCTATGTGTGGAACCACGCTCTCCATGGTCCTCTTCCACGCTAGGCCATGTCGTAAGAATTCTGGTGCGATCAGCGGACCAATCTTCAGCCTGCTCGTGTCTGGAAATGACTCGCTGAGGACCCGTGGGATGGCAAGCTTATCCCTTGCGGTCGTGTTTTCACCTTCGTCGCTGTCTCGCATCAGTCCAAGGCCTAGCACTTCTCGGACCCGGTTGGGCATTGCATCATTGAGTCTCGCGATGCCTTGTTCTTTAAGGACCTCTTCCCTCGCGACCTCCCTCGCATCGGGTCTAACTCCTCTTTGCTTGCATTGATGTTGTCTCATGGGGGAGATACTTGTCGCACCACCACACTTGTCCCAAAGGCAGAAGTCGTCCCGCCCGGATCCACGAATGGCCCAGATGCTCCTCCTCCCTCACCCACCTTGCCGAACAATTCCCATGTCGGCGATGCCGCGCACTCGTTGGAGACGGAGTCTTCTGCTAAGTCACTAGCCCATCCAAACTCTCTGACTAACCCTTCTCCTGCCTTCGATACACCCGTCCCCATGGATCCGTCCGTGCCTAGCGATACCCCGACATCAAAGCAGGCGCCTATCCCTACCTTGCCACCTCGTCCTTGCCGGGTTCCCTCTGACATCACTGGCACCCCGGCGCACCAGGTCTACACCCGTGCTCTCGGTGGCATCCTTCGGCCCCATAAGCTAGTGCCTCCCCCGGGTCCTCGTACCAGGGCTCCCCCGTCCAACCAATATTACACCAGTCGACACACCTTCATCCCCTCACATTGTTGCGAGAAGTGAGCCCGGCATCAAGGTCCTTGGCCTGACGACCCTTGGCCTTATTGCTCAAGACACCCACCCACGCTCAGTCCTAGGATACGCTCTCATCTCCCAGGAGCATTGTCGTGAGGTCTCCGCCACCCTACGCGGGGCCCCTTAGGACTTTGCGTCGCCCGTGTGCTGACAGCACAACCTTCCCCACTAGCACCCGGCCCACAGAGCCTACGTGAGCCCCGTACCGCTCTTGACATAGACCAATGGGAGGCTGCCTATGGGGAGGAGCTGACTGCCATCAACGAGCATGCAATATACAAGCTCGTGGAGCTTCTCCCTGGCCGTAAGGCCATCCAGGCGAAGTGGGCTTTTTGCCAAAAGTGGAAGCTAGATGGCACCCTGGACAAGTACAAGGTTAGGCTCACTGCCAAGGGCTTCTCACGGGTTGCTGGAGTAGACTAGGACCAAGTCTTTGCTATGTTTGATCATTTCACCACAAGTCGGGTGCTCTTCAGCCTAGTCGCACAACATGGTTGGGAACTCCACCAGATGGACTTGAGCAACGCCTTTTTTCACAACGCTATCAATGGTGAGGAGCTCTTCATGGTCCATCCCCCTGGCGTTGAGGACGGGACGTGCCGATTCTTGTGACTACGGAAGGCCCTAAATAGCCTCAAGCAGTGTCCTTGGTACTGGAACATTGAGATCAGCCGCACCCTTCTGAAGGGCGGATTTATCAGCAGCACCGTAGACCAGGCACTCTTCATCACTCCTCCTGGGACTCCCTTCACTGCGATCGTCGTCTATGTGGACGACCTACTCATCGCGTCTCCCGACCTTGCCGTCATTGAGCGACTGAAGGAGTTGCTGAAGGCAACCTACAAGATGAAGGATCTCGGGCCGGCACAGGTGTTTCTCAGCATGGAGATTAAGCATGATCTCTCGCACGACATAATGCAAGTACATCAGGCAACGTATGTTCAGATGTTAGCCGATTGCTTTGCCTATCTCCTGACGAATATCCCCAGCGCCTCCACCCTGATGACCCAAGACGGACAGGTGAAGCTGAAGGCTACTGACGCTAGCACCTTGGGAGTAGCAGTGCACATCACGTCGTTCCTCTGCGTCATCGGGTCACTCATGTTTCTTGCCACCACCACATGTGCCGACATCGCCTTTTCCATGAATGTCTTCAACCAGTTCTCACAGGCCCCACACCAGCTGCACCTTCATGCAGCCATCTATGTGTTGTGGTATGTGCTCTCCACCGCACGCCGAGGCCTCACATTTGAGTGTCATCTGTTTGTGGTGGCTTTGGACTACGCTGACAACGACTCGGCATGGAGCCTAGATGGGAAGAGCTCCACTAATTGGATCTTTCTAATCGGGAGCACAGCATTGTCATGGCGTAGCAGGAAGCAAGGGTGTGTCGCACGTAGCACAGCAAAGGCAGAGTACGTGGCTTTGGGCACTGGTACATGTGAGAGTGTGTGGCTACGTCGTTTTTTGGGTGAGATGCGTCAGCCTATGACGTCCATTACCTTGTATTGTGACAACGAGAGTGCCGTTGCGATTGCCGACAATGATGGTATCCACCATGTATGCACAAAGCACATCAATGTTGAGTATCACTACGTATGTTTCTTGTTTCCTGAGGGCAATGTTCACATCATGTGAGTCGATATTGTGAAGCAGTTGGCTGTCCTCACCAAGGCGTTGAAGCGCAACTCGTTCAAGGAGGCTCTGAGTATGGTCGGATTGCTACCATTAATGCATGTGGTGTGACTCTTCCGCTTGCATGAGTTCTCGTCGCTCTTCCTTGTTGGACATGTGATTCGTCTCCTTTTGCTCTTGTACTAAGTGTTGGGCCAGTGAGTATGGGGGGGTATTATGTCTACATGTTCATGTATACTCACGCCTTTAGATCATAGGGGAGTGTTGTTTTGTCCGTGCACTGCCTCACTGACCCAAACGGTGACCTCTCGGCTACTGTACATGCTCGTGCAGACGATTGAGTGGATGGAAGCTGATGCCGACGGTGCGTTATTGGACGGAGTGGACATGTCGCCGTGAAGCCAAGCGTGTAGTTCTCCTCCTTGCGCTTCTGACACGACATCCTCATGTGACCAGCTCCATCCACAACAACCCTTAGGTGTCACGTCATCAGTAGTTTTACATGGCTCTCACGAGTAGTGCAGCCGCCGCCTGAGTTCGGGCAGCTGTAACTCCTCCTGGCTATTCTTCTTCCTGATTTTGATTGCACGATTGCATTTGCAATGTGGTCATTTGGGTATGTTCCGGTTTTTAGGCCAAACGGACAACGTCCGGGTTCTGGGCTGTCTGGTGTATGGCAGGGCTCACCTAGGAAATTCTGCCAGATGGGATAATGCTAGGATTTTCTTGGTTGGCTGGTTTTCTGAGTAACAAGCCTCACAGGGCAAAGGTGAGGCTAGAACTGACAGGGGTCTCAATTAGTTGCTCATCATCCTAATCAGTCATTGCTTCTCATCAGCTACGTTTTGGCGCTAACTCTGGTACGTGTACTTCTCAGTAACAAACCAGAGCTTTCAGACTTCAACTCTACTACAGGAAACTAAGGGGGAAGACTAAGTAATGAGCGTCGGTTCCCACACGCTCCATCAACAATGCTACTGTCCCAACCTACACACGAGACAGTTTCCTTTTTCTATTATTATCCATGGCGTGGTTATTGAGCGAGCTTCTACCCTCACTCTTGCCCTGCTTGTCTCCCTTTGCACTTCCACTTTAAATATGCAACTACTGAACAATGCATGGAAAACAAAAGGGCTTTGCTGTCCAGTGTGAACAACAACATGGGCCACCACCTCTATTGAGGTGGTGGCAATTGTTGATGTACACTGTGCATGAATGATGCATCCCATTGTGTTCACTGATAGCTAGAAACTGCTAATGCACAGGTTAGGGCAGTGACGTTGATGCAGCGTGCGGGCTTCCACATTTGTTGCTTAGTCTACTGCCACCTCCGTCTGCATGCTAGTGTTAGCGCCAGAAAGCAGTTGAAAACTGAAAGTAACTGATTAGGAATGAAGAATGAACAACAATGGGAGACCCCTCCAAGTTCTAGCTCCCCTCCAGCTCTATAGAGCTTGTTACTCAGCTAACCAGCCAATCAGAAAATAGACCTAGACCTGTTTTCTGGCAGGCAGGGTTTTCTCGGTGAGCCCTGCCAGATGGCCGACAGCCCAAAACCCGGGTGTCCTCTGTTTTTCTTGAAAATTGGACCATACCATAACACCAACGTTGCGAACATAGTCGTGCGGTTAGAAACAGCTAGAAAATAGCAGCAAAGAGTTATGGCTGCCCGAACCTAGGCAGTACCTACGATAGTCCATGGTGCCAAATAGTGCCATGCTAACATGAGACATGGACCCTAAGCAGAGCATGACGCTGCAGACGCAATGGTACAGTCAGATCCGATGGTGTCTACATGCGCGGGGTGCATGCAGACACCATCTGCGGTGGCAGTGACCGCCGGCGGCCCGACCGTCGAGGAGGCTTACCGTTGGAGCTGAGCACGTCCCCGTAGGGGGGAGACTCCAACGAACTGGGTGTAGGCCTCAGCATCTATCGGCTCCACCGGACGACACTCCAACAGCGTCGATTCTTGCCATCAATCATGTGCACGCCGATGTACACGAGCTGGGAGGACACAACATAGCATAATGAGAGATACGAAAAACCAACACTCCCCCATGACTCACAGGCACTGTGCACATGGACGGGTAGTGACACATTCAACAGACAAAATCCCCTAGGGCACAGGGAGACGCAAGCCAGGACAAAGAGTGCAACTCACGAACACACGCAGACTGAACTCGCGACCTTCTTGAACGAGTCGCCCTTCAGTGCCTTGGTCAAGAAGTCAGCTAGTTGTCGTGCTGTCTCAACCCACACTATACTGACGCGGTCGTCATGCAACAACAAACGCACATAGTGATACTCAACATTGATGTGCTTTGTGCGTGTGTGATGCACGTCGTCCTTGTCGGCAATGCCCATGGCCCTCTCATTGTCACAATGCAATGTGATAGATGTGTCGGCCTAACACAACTCGGACAACAGACGATGCAGGCACACGCTCTCACATGCACCTGAACCAAGGGCTACATACTCAGCCTCAGTAGTGTTGCGTGCAATGCACCCCTGCTTGCCACTACGCCACGACACAGCCGTGCCGCCAATCACAAAGATCCAGCGTATGCGACGCTTACAATCCGGACTGCCGGCCTAGTCAGTGTCGGTGCAGCCCATCATGACAACAGACGGCTGCTAGCGGAACATGAGACCTTGTCTTGGAGCCAAGACGAGATAGTGCAGTACTCGCATTGCGGCCTTGAAGTGGAGGTGACGCGCCTCCTGAGAGAACTGAGCAAGGACGTTGACGACGAACGCGATGTCTGGGTATGTCGTCGTCGCCAGGAATATCAGTACTCCGATGACTCACAGATACGTGGTCACATTAACTGGCTCCCCCACAATGGTTGGTTCAGAGTTCTTCAGCTTCTGTTGGCCATCGAGTGATGTGGGCAAGGATGCGCTCGGCACGAGGGGCAGGTCCGCGGAGAAGCGAGTGGACAGAGTCTGTACATAGGCAGCCTGATGGACGTGCAGGATGCCCTAGGAACGATCATGCTCAAGCTCCATGCTCAAGAAGACTCATACCCGTGGTCCTTCATCTGGTAGGCGGTGAATAGCAGGTCCTTGACGCATTGGATGGAAGCCACGTCTGGTGACGCAATGAGGAGATGGTCGACGTACACCAAGACATCGGCAAAGGTCTGGCCTCGCGGGTGATGAACATTGCGGGGTCAGCGGTACTGCACAGGAGGCCGCTGCGGAGGAGCGTGCGACTAATCGTGTGGTTCCAGCACTGAGGCGATTGCATCAGGCCATGTAGGGCCTTTCGTAGCCGCCAGACCTGTCCACTAGGGTCGTCAAAGCTTGGAGGTTGTACCGTGTAGAGCTCCTCACCCTCCAACGAGCCATGGAGGAAAGCGTTGCTCACATCCATCTGATGCATGTCCCACCCGTGTTGAACAACTAGGCTGAAGAGCACCCGGCTAGTGGAGAATTGGCAAAGTGGGACAAAACTCTGGTCATAATCAACCGTAGGGACCTGAGCAAACCCCTTGGCTATGAGGCGGGTCTTGTACTTGTCCAAGGACCCGTCCGGCTTCCATTTACATCGGAAGACCCATTTGGCACCAATGGCCTTCCGACGTGGAGGGAGATCGACGAGGTCATGCACGTGGTGCTATTGGATAGTAGTGAGCTCATCGCCGCAGGCATCATCCCAATGTGCGGCCTCGGGGGAGGCTCCAGCCTCGCGTAGGGTGGCTGGATACTCCGGGTGTGCCGTGGAGTGGACTACGAGGGTGTGTGCATCTTGAGCTCCACGTGGGACGCATGTAAGTGCAGCCGTGACAGCATGACGATGCTCTTGATAGAGCATGGTGTAGTCCAATGCGAAGCCCAGGTGGAGGTCTAAAATGATGGCTGAAGTGTCAGGCCGAGGGCCTTGGTGCTAAGGTCCCCACTCACTATCGCAGGAGTGGAAGAGACACATGGGGCAAGGGGGGGCCGAGGTGCCACAGTGCGCGGTGTGGTGGTCTGCACACTCACGGACCGCCTCGGTCGGAGGCTGTCGCCTGGGCCACGCGTGCAGCGTGGTCGGGCAGTACATGGCACCGAGTCCGAGGTGCTGGCGGAGGCAGACGGAGTTGCTGGTATGAAGGGACTAGCGGACGCGGACGGGTCTGCCAGCCCGGGAGGACCAGCAGATGCGGACGAGAATGCCAGCGTGGAGGGACCAACAGACTCAACAAGAGTTGTCGGCCCGGAGGGACCAGTAGATGCAACAGGGGATACCAACCCAGAGAGACCAGCTGATGCAACTGGAGCTGCCGGCCCGGAGGGACCAGCGGACGCGACTGGGGCTACCAGCCCGGAGGGACCAGTGGATGCGGACGGATCTGTCGCCTCGGAGGGACCAGCAGATGCGGACGGGTCTGCCGGCCCGGAGGGGCCAACGGACGCGACAGGGGCTTCCAGCTCGCAGGGGCCATCGGACGCATCTGGGGCCGTTGGTCGGAGGGGCCATCAGACGCGTTTGGGGTCGTTGGCCTAGAGGGGCCAGCGGACGCGACTGGGGCTGCCGGCCCAGAGGGGCCAGCGGACGCGACTAGGGCTACTGGCTCGAAGGGACTGTGTGAGGTGCCGCCTGTAAGCGGCAGGAGGGGGGACAGACTCACCACTCCCCCTCGCGACGGGAGGGAGACCGACGCGCCGGAGCGGACAAGGTCACAAGGAAAGAGCTCCTCAAAGAAGAGGGCATCGCAGGACTCCATGATGCAATGCCGGGAGGGATCCTTCAAGCGGCATGCCTTGGACTGATGGGAGACACCGAGGAAGGTGCAAGGACGCCCACGGGGGGCGAGCTTGCTGCTCTGCTGTGGGGCGGACAGCCACACAATGGCCACATAGCCCCAGACACGAGCCGGGCGGAGGTGTGCACGCTGACCGCAGTAGTGCTGGAACTGTGTAGACTGGCGAGGAAGGGGTCCGTGGGGAATCCGATTCCATACCCACGTCATGTAGGCCATGGCTCCAAAGTAGAAGCCATCGAAGAGGCCTGACTCGACTCGCATGGTGCGGATGGCGTCAGCCATGGTGCGGTTCCACAGCTGTGAGACGCCGTTGTGGGCCAGTGTGTAAGGTGTCAATGTCTTGTGGTGAATACTACGGGAGGCGAGGAAAGTCGTGGTCTCTCCCATGTACTCGCCATTGTGATTGAAGCAAAAGCGGTGGAGAGGCCAATCACACTCGCGCTTTGCACGTACAAGCCAGTCCCGAATGGTCGGAGTGACATCGCTCTTCTGCCGAAGGCAAAAGACCTAGTGGTAGCGAGAGTAGTGGGCGGTGAGGGTGAGGACATAGCCGCCATGCTCTTCGACAGACTCGGTAGGAAGAGGACCCATGACATCGGAATGCACGAGGTCTAGAGGGTCGGACGTACGGGAGAATGACTCGGAGTAGGTGGACCGGTTCATCTTGCCTTGAGCACAATCAATGTACTCTGTGAGGCACGGCCAAGAGATTGAGTCCGGGTCGAGACCCTTGGCCGGCTAGGTGCGAAGCATGCTGTCCACGGTAGCAAAGTCGATGTGGCAAAGGCGGCAGTGCAAGAGACGTGTGTGCTGCAGTGAAAGTGTGTTGGTGACAAAGACATGGCCTATCAGGGTGGACAGGGAATGGACGGAGGGAGGGGAGGACAAACAGGTTACGTGCCACAGGTTGCCATGGGGGGTGGCGTGCAGAATGACAAGACCGGACGGACGTAACGACACAGTGCCAATTCCACGCAAGTACAGGATGTCCATGCTCATGTGGTCAAGGGCAGTGACGGACAGAAGGCTGAGCTCAAAACCTGGGACGAAGAGGACGTCGGTCACGAAAACATCACCGGCAGGACCACGGAAATGAACGACGCCGATGCCGCAGACAGGTAACACCTGTGCGGAGCCCGTCTGAACACCATTCACATCGCAAACACGGCCAAGCACACTAAAGGCCTTGTGAGAGGCGGTCATGTAATGCATCGCCCCGGAGTCTATGATCCAGGTCTTGACAGGGTCCTAGACCGGAGTCGCCCAATCGATAACGGTCACATGGCTGCAAGCAAGGGACACGGATGCGGTAGACGATGGCGAGAACCGAGACTGCCAATCATCAAGCCACGCAACGTCGCCATAGAGAGGGACAAAGGGAATGGGATACGGTAAGGTGGATGAGGAAGCAAGGCACGACCACAGCTCAGTCTCTGTCATGTAGGACAGGGCAGACGGGCAGGAGGTGACGCAACTCGCACTTCCCTGGGGGGGAGGGTGAGGAAGGCCGAGCTTGATTGCGATGAACTGCTCCAACTGACGATCATGGGTGGACGGTCCGGGAGGGTAGACGGAGTGCTGAGGGACAGCGCCGAAGCTTGGATAGAAGGAAGATAGCACCGGAGATGGAAACGGAGGTGCCGACGATTGCGGATGATGCTGTTGTGGAGTTGGCGACGGTGAGACCAGCGTGGCTACCGGAGAAGTGGTGCTGCTGGACGGGATGAAGGCGTCAGGGCCGGCTTCAGCGACGGCGGCGGAGGCGAGCCGGCGCTCACGCTGGTGACGCATGGTGGCAATGACGCACGCCAAGTCCGTTGGTAACGGGCACATGTACCGCTCGTGTTGTGGCTGGCCACAGCTATGGCAAACCTAGCCACCACCACTAGACCCAGTCGACAGCTGGTGCTGCTACTGAGGGCCCTTGCCCTTCTTGCCCTTGCGCTTCTTCTTCCCAGAAGACGAGGAGCTAGTGGATGCAGTTGCTGTGGCTGAAGCAACGCTCATGGAGGCGACTACAGGTGAAGCGAGAGCGTCTCTGCGTTGGATGCAGGACTCCATACGAGCTTCCTCAATCTTGAGAAAGAGCTCGTATGCCCAGAGCTTAAGGGTGCCATGGGCCGCCATTGTGGAGAGGAAATCCTCGGAGTAGTAGACGAAGACGTCCGCGTAGGCGTCGGTGGCACCACGCTTGATGGTGAAGAGCGCGGCAAGAGGGGGTGGAGCAAAGGTACCTAGGCGACGGAGGATGTCCTGAGCCCGCTTCCAGTTAGAGGTGACCGTCTCGGTCTCCCCCATGTGTAAGGAATTGAACTCCCGTAACAGACAGCTGGTCTCAGCCTCGTTGGATAGGCGATGGGGATGGGTGAGGACGTGCCATGCGGCTGCAGGGTCTAAGGTCCCGTCCGCGGTGAAGTCACCGAGGAAGGGCTCTAAGGCTAGGCGTGAAGCTGGAGGAGCAACGGAGACAAGGGCACGCACGGCGCTACCAGCGTCATACAATCGGTCGGCTTGGGTGGAGTCATACGGAAGAGTGTAGTATGCCCACAAGCCCTCACCTTGAGCCCAGATGCGGCAACTGAATTCCTAGCTCCGGAACTCCTCGCCGGCCTGAAGCGGCGTGAGCAGGGTCTCAAAGTCCTTTGGCCTACGGCCAGCACCCAGAGTGGGGCCAAGGACTTCTTAAGTCATTGTCTCCCGTTGGCGTTGAGTCTGCTATTGCGCCATGTAATGCGTGGTAGCTGACACAATGGGGTTGGCGTGCCCAAGAGGAAGGAAAGGCGGCAGGGCACTGGTGTAAGTGTGTGATGCCAACGGCTGCAATGCTGCAAGTTTTTGCGTCAGTGCAGGAAGCTGTTGTTGAATGGCAGCCAAAGGGTCAGAGGCGCTGGCAACAAAGCCTGTGGACTGCTGCTACTGCTGCTACTACTACTACTACTACTGCTGCTGCTGCTACAGCTACTGTTGCTACTGCTATTGCTACTTGCTCCTACTGCCAGTCATTCTATCTGGGTGACGTTACCACGTGCGTCGTCGCCAACAGGTGTCTGACGCGGCCTGCCCCTCACCTCCTCGCGTCACGCGTGGGGTCTGTGCTGCGAGAAAAATCCGGTACCATTTCCCCTGGCCTTGTGACCGTGAGAAAAATCTAACGCTGCCACCAGGCGGGTCAATGCTACCAGAAAAAAATCCGACAACATTTCCCCTACACTAGTGTGTATGGGGGTCCACCTACGTAATCAGGCACCTGTACACAAGTTGTCTGCTGCTGTTGCTATGCTCTAGCTCTGATACCAAGCTAGAAACTGCTAAAGCACAAGTCGGGCAGTGGTGTTGATGCATCGTGCGGGCTTCCACCCTCTTTGCTTAGTTTGCTGCAAAAGGAAACTATGCAGCAGGTTGGGGCAGCAGCGTTGTTGATGCAGCGTGCGGGCTTCCACGCTCGTTGCTTAAGTCAGCTGCCCCCTCAGTCTGCTGCTCTAGAGTCTAAGTCTGGAAGCTCTGGGTTTTGTTACTCAGAAACGCGCGCGCCAGAGTTAGCGCCAGAAAGCAGCTGAAAACTGATAATGACTGATTAGGAATGAAGAATGAACAGCAATGGGGGACCCCTCCAAGTTCTAGCCCCCCCCCCAGCTCTGTAGAGCTTGTTACTCAGTTCATCAGCCAATCAGAAAATAGCTCAGTTCAGGCTGGCAGGTTTTCTCGGTGAGGCCTGCCAGACAGCCGACAGCCCAAAACCCGGGCGTCGTCCGTTTTGCCTGAAAACTGGACCATACCATAATACCGACGCTGCGAACGCAGCCGTGCGGTCAGAATCGCTAGAAAAATAGTAGTGAGGAGTTATGGCAGCCAAAATTCAGATAGTGCCCACGATGGTTTATGCTGCCAAACAGGGCCATGCAACATGCAACTGGGACCCTAGGCAGTGCATCACGACGCAGGCATGACAGTACACGCTGGGCGCATGCAGACAGTGCCGGCGGCGGCACTGACTGCCGGCGGTGCGACCGCCGAGGAGGCCTGCCGATGGAGCTGAACACGTCGCCGGAGAGAGGAGGCTCCAGCGAACCGCGAGACAACCTCGGCGTGCGTCGGCTCCACCGGACGGCACTCCATCAGCGTCGAGTCTCGCCGTCAGTCATCTACACGCCGATGTACACAAGCCGAGAGGACACAACAGAGCACAATGAGCACAAAAAACCAACAGCTGCCCCCTCAGTCTGCACTCTAGAGTCTTATGTCTGAGTGCTTTGAGTTTGTTGCTCAAAAGTGTGAACGCCAGTGTTAGCGACATAAATCAGCTAAAGACTGAAAGTAACTGATTAGGAATGAAGAATGAACAACAATGGGAGACCCCTCCAAGTTCTAGCTCCCCCCAGCTTTGTAAAGCTTGTTACTCAACTAACCAGCCAATCAGAAAATAGACCTATACTTGTTTTCAGGCGGGCAAGGTTTTCTCGATGAGCACTGCCAGATGGCAGACAGCCCAAAACCCGGGCATCGTCCGTTTTGCCTCAAAGTTGGACCATACCATGATACCGACGGTGCAAACGCATTCGTGCAGTCAGATCCAGCTAGAAAAATAGCAGCAAAGAGTTATGGCTGCCCAAACCCAGGCAGTGCCTACGATAGTCCATGGTGCCAAACAGTGGCATGCTAACTTCAGACATGAGCCCTAAGCAGAGCATGACGCTGCAGAGGCAATGGTACAATCAGATCCAGCGCTAGGCGCATGCAGACAGCATCCGCAGTGGCAGTGACCGCCGGTGGCCCTAAGAAAGTGCGTAGAAGCTTCCTAGCAACACAGCCGCTGACCGGGCGTCAGTGCCTAATCAGACAGTGACGACAGTCACAGGTCGTACACACAACGGCAAGGGTTTGGCTAGGAGACACAAGTCAAAGTGTCAGAATGCTTCAATATAGCATATGCAGAGAGAAATGACAACTGACAGGTCCAGGGCATAAACACCTGTCGCGGTGCATGGCGGGTGTCGCACGCGGCAGTCCAAGAGCTGTCCTAAAACCGGCCCAAAAACACTGTTTTGGCCGTAACTCTGCGCACACATGTCAGAATCCTACGTCGTTTGAACCTAGACGCGCAGAATCAAAAGACGCACGCAACGACTGGTCACATGCATGCATCCATTGACTGACATCGAGTATACAATGCAAAAACATGCAAATGGGCCTCATGCCCAGTCCGCCGAATGGCGCCTACAAGATGTAGAAGGCACAACAAAGAGTCCCGGTGACATCTGGGGCTCTGGAACAGTGGTCGGTCAGCTCCAGACGGGTAGTCTGCCGCCTATCGTCGCGCCGGTGTCACCAGGGCCGCGTGCCTCAGGGATCTGCACGAGTATGGACACGGCCGAGTGGTCACAGTAAACTGTACAGGAACGGCACAAAGCACAACACTCCCCCATGACCCGATGGTACGCATGTCCATACGCGTGCAGCACTGGTACAACCACATAGTGAGTGACACAGACAGATGAGACG
>SZWC01001233.1:85373-111473 GCA_023375785.1 Penium margaritaceum | reverse complement strand
GGGGGGGTGGTTGATGATGGCAACGTGAGCATAAGAAAGAGCACTACTCTGAACAGCAGCAGAACTGCAGACATCCAGAAGAACAAGGCCAGCCAGAGAATTCCGGCCGCGTCTGAAGTGCCAACAATAGTTCAAAAGGCGGACGATCCCGCACAGACTTCTATGCTAACACCTTGCTTCCATGTTGTCGTCACTGTGATGTCAACGACGGAGAACTGCCCTAGGCCAATGGAGTTCTAGCTCGGCCTATGAACTTGCTCAGCTGCTGGTCGAGTGCAGCAGGCTTCAGAGGCTAAAGAGAACAAAGCATTCAGAGAAGATCACTCTCCTCTTCCTGGTGCAACAAAAGGTGATGCACACCAGATTTTGGAGTGGTGACTTGGCAGAACCAGCTAACTCTGGGATTCAGAGCCGCAAACCAGTAGGAGCACGTGAAATCGTCAGGATGGCAGCTCGAGGCAGCGACGGCCTTACGAATGACTGACAATCATGATGCAAAGAGCACAGGTGAGAGGGATGGTGAAAACAGCACCACCAACGCGATACACTTTGCATCAGCACTGATTTCAAACAAGACGAGACAAGTCAGTGTTGAGACAAGGACAGCAAAGACATCAAGGTGCCTCCCCCAAAGAAGGACGACAAAGACACTGCATGCCTCCCAAAGGATAATGACAGAGATGTGAGCATGCTTCCCAGACAAGGACAAAAATGGAGTAAGCACACCGGCCAAATAAGGACGACAAAGACACTGCATGCCTCCCAAAGGATAATGACAGAGATGTGAGCATGCTTCCCAGACAAGGACAAAAATGGAGTAAGCACACCGGCCAAATAAGGACGACAAAGACATCCGCGCTCCTCGCAAAGATTGACAACGGAGACGTACAAACGACGAACACCGCTGCAGCAGAAGCCTCGGAGACAAGAGATCGATTCATCAATAGCTACCAGAGACGTTGCACTGAACATGTCGTCGAAGAGCGTGATCTTAATGTTGTGCTCTTACATCATCTGTTTCCGTCACTTGTTCGTCCTTCAACGGCGATATGGGGATTCTTGAATAAAGCAGGAAGTAGCATACACGACCGATGACAACAGGCCCAGAAAGAGGAACCGGCTACGTACATCATCCAACAGCAGACGACGGCAGTGATGATGAGCGTCGAATGTAATCTGCACCAACATCACCAACCATCACCACCACCACCACCATCATGGCCACGACAACCATCAACGGCAGAGGCAACAGGAGATGGAGCGCAAAAGCGCTGGGGACAGGGCAAGGGAACCAGCGCAAGCGCAAGCTGGGATGCAGGCCTGGAGATGTTCCCCTACCCCAAACACCGAACATAGTACACAGCAAAGCGTTGGGGCGTGCTGGTACACAAGAAAAAAGGGATCTGACATGACAGAGCTTAGACTGATGTCGGACATAATGATGCAGGTCATGACGTCTGATCTGACACCCATGACCAAAAGAAGGTAACCACGTACTGGTTTGCGGAGGGACCCTTGTTGTACACGGCCTTGACTCCAACAGATCCGACAAACCCCACAGCGAAGAAGAGCAGCGAAATGATCCAGAACGGGTAGAAGCTCTCCTCCGCCATAGCTGCTGAGAGCTCTCGACACCTCTGCTGGCCCTCAGTGCTCCGTGGAGATGATGCTCTCTCCGATCGCCGACAACTCTCTCAGACGGGGTTTCCGGCTTTTCCTTGGATGGTGCGAAGAGCTGGGGAATGGTTCGAACCCGGAAGCGCCAGTGCAGTCGTGTTCAAATGGCTCCAGGCCACTGGCGAACTTCCACGTCCCCCCAATCTCACGAAGATATGTATACTTTCCCCACAAAATCACAATAATATCTTTGCTATCCAGCATTTTGGAACGGGCAGGTAGACCTTAGCATTACGCCAAGCCTAATGTGCATGGTTCACAGGAATAATTTTTGGGGCATGAACGTCTAGAGGATTTGGGGAAAACAAATAGTCTGTATTAAGAAACAAGTGTACTTCGATGACAAGTGTCGAACAAGTCGGGCACATAGATACAATGACGAGAATCACAATGAGGCATACGATGGTTCCCTCACGCTTGAACCGAGTGGTGCGTGTGAAGTCACGTCGTGAGCGGATACTTCGAGAAGCTCCACGGAGAAGCATGGGGGCTACAAGAAAATCGAGGCGCGTTCTTCTAAAAGTCAAGCGTCGTCGAGAAGTCAAACGAACACTATCCAAACATCGATACGGTTCGCGATATCTGTGTCGACCAATCTAGAAGGTGGTCGAAGTTATTAGAACCTTCTAGAAACAAACAAATGTTACGAGTCAAACGTACACAAGTCCCTGATCTTTCCGAGTGGGTATTTCGGTAACTACACAAATAGCCCACCGCACTTCCAGACCTCAATTTTTGCTCCGACGGCCAAGGGCAATTCGGCCAATTGCCCTCGCCCTCCGGCAAACCTTCTCGCACCTTCTGACAACTTCAACCAGTGTTGACCAAAAGGTCGTGATATCAACAAAAATGTCGTATCAAGAAGTATGTCGATTTATAAAGATGCATCCCGCATCATCGCCGTCAAACTTCGAAGCCCCTTGATTCCTCGACGGAGCTTCTCGATTTGACCACTCACGACGCGACTCTGCACGAGTCGCTCGACGATCGACCCAACAACCCCGACTATGTCTCATTCGTAACTTGACAATTGCATACATGTGTTCAATCATTTCGGCACTCGTCATCAAAGTAGACTTCCAGCCAATAATAAGTTGCTCAAGTGTTTCAAAGTCTTAATCGTGTTCTGCCTCCCAACTTCTACCTGTTCACCATGTACACTCCGTTCGGCATAACACTTGGTATTAGAACGCATCAGTGCTGGAGAGGCATTTGACTAATTAACCCATCTGGAGGACTAGCTCGCACAAGCCGTCAGTGCAACCCGCATGTCAAGATTCCGTAGACTTCCGAATACGGTGTAAAACAAGCGAGCGCATCTGACGACCAGCAGCGGGTCTTCGACAACGACTTCGGCGATAGAGGAGCACAACGTGCCTATGCACGCGAACCGTCAAACGGCAGCAAATGCTGGCGAGGCACTAAAGACAGCTTCCTAGCACTGCTGTCGCTGGCGTGGCAGTACAAGCCGGTCAGCAAACTCACTAGCACACACAGGTGGAGGTGAGAACAGCAAGGGGTTGGATAGGGACACAAACACAAGTGTCAGAAGCTGCAAACACTAAACTGTGCAGAGAGAGATAACAAGTGAAGCTTGGAAAACCTAAACAGTGTCATGGACCTAGTGGATGCACACACACATGCGGCGCACAATGGCGCTATTTTTCTAGCAGGACAAAACAATGGAAAAAAACACAGTTTTGGCCATAACTCCCTGCAGACACGTCAGAACGATGAGCCGTTTGAACCAGAATGGCCGCATCGACGAGATCTACGTCTTGATAGGCTGCACGCCTATGTGCTGTCCCACAGCACGAATATAAAAGTTACGAGAGTCTTCTGGGCGCCTGTCACCGCCGGCAGACGGTCTTCTGCCACCGTTGCCAGTCTTAGGGATCTGCACGTGAATGGACATGAGCCGAGGGGTTACAGTAAGCTGTGTACAACACACACAACAACACTCCCCCATGACCGGAGGGCGAAACACGTCCATGCACATGCAGACACTAACGCTGTACAGAGCAGGAGACGCACATCCGCTGCAGGCAGCAAGCACAGCACACGCAAGATGGCACATGAGGAATCAACCTGCAATAGGGATGGGGCAGAATCCCAAGGAACGAGTGGCCACATGAAACATCGAACGACCCGGAGCCTTGGTAAGAAAATCTGCGCACTGCCTGTCAGTGACCACGTGGATGACTCGGACCTCACCACGATCAACTAGATCACGCACTAGGTGGTGCTTGACATTGACGTGCTTCGTGCGTGCATGGAACACACGTGAGTTCTTGGCGATGGCCTCCGCGCTCATGTTGTCACAATGGAGAACCACGGGGGGGAATGGACTGCCGCAGTTCATGTCAAAGACGGACGAGCCAGACACACTCTGCTGCATCGACGCCTAGAGCAACATACTCTGCCTCAGCAGTTCTGCGTGCGATGCAGCCCTGATTCCCACTTCGTTAGGACACTACTGTGCCTCCAATGAGAAAGATGTAGCCGGTACGGCTCTTGCCATCTGGACTCCACGACCAGTCACTGTCTGTGTATCCATCGAGCACAACGGACACCTGCTCGCGAAAGCACAAGTCGAAGCGTGCAGTGGAA
Organism: Penium margaritaceum; assembly: GCA_023375785.1. Lineage (NCBI taxonomy): Eukaryota > Viridiplantae > Streptophyta > Zygnematophyceae > Desmidiales > Peniaceae > Penium > Penium margaritaceum. The sequence goes on along the minus strand of SZWC01001233.1, from coordinate 107,186 downwards.
AGGATGTAGCGCACACACCAGACTGCGGCCTCCAGTGTTCGCTACCGTGGAGCCTGCAAGAAGTGGGCGAGCAGGTTGACAGTGAAGGCAATGTCGGGCCGTGTTGTGGTGGCCAAGTACATGAGCGAGCCAATGACTCGCAGGTACAGGGTCACATCGACTGGCTCCCCTAGGTCAGCTGGGTCATCCACCTTCAGATCGTCCTGCCCCTCAGGGGTCATGGGCGTGGATGCCGTGCGGACGGCAACGAGGAGGTCGGCAAAGCCCTCCCCCACAATTTCTGCGTAGCATCCTTGATGGACACGGAGTGTGCGGCGGACACGGTCGCGCACGATCTCCATCTCCAAAAAGACGGAGGCCTCACCAAGATCTTTCATCTTGTAGGCTGAGGAGAGAACGGCCTTGGCAGCATTCACTGCTCCCAGGTCGGGCGAGACGATAAGAAGATCGTCCACATAGACGAGGATGGCAGCGAGTGGTGTTGGGGACTGTGAGAGAAACACGGATGGGTCAGCATCACTCTGAACGTACCCAGCGCGTCTTAGCGTGCTGGTGATCTCCTGGTTCCAGCAGCGAGGTGACTGTTTAAGGCTGTACAAGGCCTTTCGCAGCTGGTACACGCGACCGGTGCCATCCTTAAAGCCGGGTGGCTGGACCATGTAGATCTCCTCCTCAAGGTCCCCGTACAGGAACGCGTTGTTGACATCCATCTGATGGAGTTCCCAGTCGTACTGTGCCAACTGGCTTAGCAGCGTGAGCGAGGTCATCATCCGCCCAACAGGGGCAAAGGTCTTGGTGTAGTCCATGCCAGGAACCTGAGAGAAGCCTTTTGTTGTCAGGCGCACTTTGTAGCGCTCCACAGTACCATCTGGCTTGAGCTTCTTGCGTAGAACCCACTTGGCCTTGATGGCCTTGCAGTTCTTTGGCAAGTCCAGCAGCTCAAAGACGTCGTGTTCAAGGATGGCATCGAGATCATTCTAGCAGGCAGTGCGCCACTGCTCAGCGTCGGAGGCTAACAAGGCCTCAGGCAGACTCGTGGGGTTGGGAGACAGCAGTGGTGCACTATGTGTAGCCAGGGCATACGCCATAGAGGGAGGGTCGACTGTCACCATGGCCTCATCGACGTCACGAGCAAGACCGCGATTATGAGCAAGTAGTGCTATACTAGTGGTACAACCAGGGTGAACCTGAGCAAGGCCGCAAGCACTCACGCCGAGGGCCTTTGTGCCCAGGTCACCGCTGACGACGCTGCCGCGTGGGGCGTTGGCAGAGACGTCCGCCGGGTGCCCGTGTGTAGGGGTCCGACGGGGCAGGAGCAGTGGGTGCTGCTCCCCCACATGCTAGTGTGGACTGCACAGCAGGCGTGCCACTCAAGGCTGGCATGGCCTCAACAGCCGGGGACGGGCCCACGGAAGACGCAGACATGTCCACGGCCGGAGGCAGGGACGGCTCAGAGCCAGACACAGACGCGGACACAAGATCCGGCAGAGCCTCAGACACGGAGGCAGACTCGGACGCAGACTCGGACACGGGCGAGAGCAGAGAGTCGGGGGCAGAGGAGCGAGCCACAGATGGGGCGGGGCTGGGGGTACCGGTGAGCACAGCCTCTGGGGATAGCCCCTGGGTTTCGAGCGACGGAGTGACCGTAGTCGACGGGGGTACTGTGCCAACCGTACCAGGAGCCGCCCCCACACCACGGGGTCCAGCACACCTAGGGGCATGTGCAACACGCAGAGCGTGGATGTAGGCAAGGTGGCGGAAGGTGAGATGCTCGAAGAAGAGAGCGTCATGCGATTCCACGATGCGGCATCGCTCAAGGTCCCAGAACCGCCAAGCCTTTGACCGCGGGGCGACGCCAACAAAGGCGCAGATGCTGCTCTGCGGAGAGAGCTTGCTCCCCTGTTGCTCTAGTGTGAACCAGGCGTAGGCAAGGGAGCCCCAGACACGGGTCAAGCGTAGATCCGCGCGACGCCCGTACCATAGCTCGTAGGGCGTGTGGTGACCTGGGAGGGGGCCGTGGGCAATGTGGTTCCAGACCCAGGTCATGTACGCCATGCCCTTGAAGGCAAATTCCTCAGGCATGGCGCTGTCGACGCGCATGGCACGGACCGCATCCTCCATGGTGCGATTCTAGTGCTCTGAGACGCCATTCTGCTCGAGGGTGGTGGGGGCGGAGAGGTTGTGGAAGACACCAAGCTCGGTGAAGGAGCGGGCAATGTCACCGAGGTACTCGTCGCCACGGTCCGAGCGAAAGGTCGTAAGGCAGTGGGGAGACTAACGCTCGGCCATGAGCAGCCAAATGCAGACTTCAATGGTTGCATCGCTCTTCTGAAGCAAACTGTAGATCCAGCGCATGAGCGTGAAGTCATCAATCAACGTTAGGACGTAGCGACCACGGTCCTCCTGAAACTCGACAGGGAGCGGACCCATGAGGTCGGAGTGGACAAGTTCCAAGGGCCGACGTACACTGGAGATAGGTGGACCGGTGCATTTTGCCTTCATCACAGGCCAGGAAATCGGTCGTGGGTGGTGCCTTGAAGGACGCCGCATCAAGATCGAGAGTAGGCTGAGTGCGGATCAGCCTGTCGACAACCCGCAGGTGCACATGACAAAGGCGTGGATGCAGGAGACGGTGGTGCTCGGGGGATAGAGGACCAGCGACAAAAACACGAGCAGTCTGGCGCATGCGCGCCTCCTGCGCCTTCTGTAGCCCACGGGTGACCTTGGCCCAGTCAAAGGGGCGGCCAGTCAGACGAGTACAGTCGGGGTAGCGATGGTCACCCCAGCAGTTGACGCACACGAGTCGGCGGCTCGCCGTGCTGCCGGAGCCACTACTGCCACTGCTATTGCTGGTACCGCTGCAGCTGCTACTGCTCCCGCTGCTGCTGCTATGATTGACACTGCTGGTGCTGGTGCCATTACTGGTCCCACCGCTGGAACCATCACCTGACGATCTGCGGCCCTTCTTCCCCTAGGCTGGAGCCGATGTTACTATAGATAGCGGGGAGGAAGATCCGGCGGCAACTGTAGCTGAAGCAATGCTACGGCGAACGCGGTTTGCGCAGTCCATGCCGGCAACCTCCAGGAAGTGGAGGGTGGCCCAGCGCAGCTGGGTCCTGTCACTCGCCATGTCGCGAAGCAGAGTCTGGTCGAAGTTGCTGAAGACGTGCGCGTAGTCAGGGTGGATGCCATAGAGGATGATCTAGAGGGCAGAGTACTACACAGGGGCATCGTCTCCTAGCTCCTCGTACAGCTCAATCGCTCGGCGCCAGTAGTCAGCTGCAGACTCCTGAGTAGCCTGATAGAGGGAGTTGAAGTCGGTGAGGCGCTGGGACGTCAGGGCTAAGGTGGAGCCCTCAAAAAGAGTGAGAGCCAATGCCCACGCCTCGCGAGGGTCAGCTCCCGAGCCAGCCAGTGGATCGCCAAGGAACCGACTGAAGTCTTTGGTGAAGTTTGGGGTGGCTTTCATTAGGCCGGAAGCAGTGCGGACCGCCATCTGTGTCTGGGCAGGGTCAGGTGCCTGGTATGGGGTGAGGTAGTAGGCGAGGACTCCTTTGCTCATGGCCCACATGCAAAAACGTGGCTCCGAAGACTTGAAGTCGTTCCCAGTCCGGAAGACGGGCAGGTCCGACTCAGACCACATGGGTGGCTTGACCGTTGGCAGAGCGACGGCCGAAGCCACTGCGGGACCGGGCATAGAGGAGGCAATCCCCTTGCCCAGGCGGGCCCACAGAGCCACGTCCTCAAAGCTCAGAGGGCGGCGAGATGAGCTCAGGCCGGCATCAGCGTTGGAGCTTGTGCCCTGGAGGGCGGCACTGGCCTCACGCGCTCTGCGGCGCGCCTCCAGGCGGATGGGACGTGCTCGCAGCAGCTCCTCCTCACCCTCCTCGCCAGAGTCAGAGAGGGTCTCCGCAACCTCATTTGCATTGCCGCCGTGAGAAAGGTGGTCTTCGCTCGAGTCTACGCACGAGTTTTGCTGCTGCTGCAGGAACTGCTGCTGCTTAGGCAGTAGGCCCCTGATCAGGTCCTGCATCTCAGAGACCTGTTTTGTCAAATTCAGGCGACTCTCCGCCTGCAGGTCAGCCAATGCGCGCACCTGGTGCACCAAGGTTGTCCGAATCGGTGGCCGCTACTGTTGCTGTTGTTGCGGTTGCTGCTGTTGTTGTTGTTGTTGCTGCTGCTGCTACTGCGGTTGGGACTGCTGCTGCGATTGCTGCTGCTGCTGCTGTTGCTGTGGTGACAACTGCGGCGGCCGGCACTGGCCACTCACGGAGCTGCCCTCAGTGGCCACGTCGGTGGCGGCGCTGGCAGTGTTTTGTTTTGGCATAGCGGCTGGTTGTCTAGAATGCCCGCTGTCTTCTGTCGCGGATATATCCACCGCGGAGCTGTCACCACGGAATTTCACCGCGGAACGGTCACCGCGGAGTCGCCGCAGAGCTGTCACCGCGGAATTGTCACCGCGGATCCGTCACCGCGAAATTTCTGCGGTTTTTCCGCGGAACCGCCACCGCGGTCGCGCAGACGCGGACCGCGGCTGGGTGCCGCAACCTGCTGGGTACCTTCGTCGATGCGTTCCGCAACCACCGCGGAGCTCTTGCGACGGGTGACCGCAGAACAACCACGAAGCTGTCGCGGACTCACGATCGCGGAGCACCGAGGGGACCACCGGCAGAACACCGGCGTGTTCCAGAACCGTCGCAGAGCTGCCGCGGCGGAGTGCCGCAGATCTTCGGAACGCCGTGGAACAGCCACGGCACCGTCACCGCAGGGTGACTCACTTTGGAATGACGCGAGTAACCGCGGTAGAGTCGCGGCACTGTCAGCGCGTTCCGCTGAGGCCGCGGAGTTGCCGCGTCCGCTGCGGTGTTTGCGTCACCGCGGAGTGCCTGGAGTTTTCCGCGGATCAACGTCTGCTGTCGCGGATCAGCCGCGGAACTGTCGCAGACGTTTTCAAGAAAACAGTCGGAAATGTGGAGGGTCCTCCCAGGACCTCTCGCTGTGACGGTGGGCGCTGCTGCTGCTGCTACTACTCAAGGCAACGGTTGCGGTCCCTCACTGGTGACACGGTTGCTGTGCCTCTACTACGTAGCCGTACGAGCACTGGCTCGCTGCTCTGATACCATGAAAGACAGCTTCCTAGCACTGTTGTCGTTGGCGTGGCAGTACAAGCAAGTCAGCAAACTCACTCGCACACACAAGTGGAGGTGAGAACAGCAAAGGGTTGGCTAGGGACACAAACACAAGTGTCAGAAGCTGCAAATACTAAATTGTGTAGAGAGAGGTAACAACTGAAGCATGGACAACCTAATTAGTGTCACGGACCTAGTGAATGCACACACACACGCGCGGCGCACAATGGCGTTTTTTTTCTAGCAGGACAAAACAGTGAGAAAAACACAGTTTTGGCCATAACTCCCTACAGACACGTCATAACGATGAGCCGTTTGAACCAGAACGGCCGCACCAACGAGATCTACATCCTGATGGGATGCACGCCTATGTGCTGTCCCACAGCATGAATCTAAGAATTACGAGAGTCTTCTGGGCGCCTGTCACCGCCGGCCGACGGTCTTCTGCCACCGTCGCCAGTCTCAGGGATCTGCACGTGAATGGACATGAGCCGAGGGGTCACCGTAAGCCGTGTACGACACACACAACAACAGCTATGTGGCAGCTGGATCGACCACGACGGCTCCGAAAACCAACGCAATCACAGAATTGACAGCAATACACCAGCCGCCTCAACCGGCAACCTTGACGACAAGAGCAGGAATGAAAGGTGGCACCGGACGCCAGGCGCGGATCAACGAGGAACTGGCAAACTGTATCTTCGCACTCAAAAGGATCAATATCCATCTACTCCAACAACTCAACGTCACGATGGAGGCTCTTTGCACCGCAAGTGCATAGGAGCGTTGCTCATCGAGAGAAATACCCAACTCTTGAGAGAAGCCAAGATTTTCCTAACCCCTCCTAAACCGGTCAAACCTGCAGATTCCAAGGGACCAACGGTTCGGATGTGGCTGCCGAGTCTGGAGGTGTACTTCACCACTGTTAGGGTCAACAGCGATGGAAAGAAGGTTGAGCTCGCGGTCGCACTTTTGTGTGGCATAGCACTAAGTTGATGGTTTGACCTAAAGGCCATCCAACGGCAGCAGGAGACTGGCGGGGCCTAATCAATGGCCAACAGCACCCGTCTCATATCGTTGATTGTAGGCGTTATACCATTTGAGCAGTTCAATGTGCAATGGCAAAATGCGCTGACGCCACCAACTGACTGGAACAATATCTCGTGCACAATGCTCGCATGATTTGGACAGCTAAACAAGAAGTCTAACGCTAGGTGTAAGCTCCAACGTCTCCGTCAGCAGTCTAGCATGGCAGAATACACATAGAGCTTGCGCAAGGTCATTAATGGTGCAGACATGGCCCCCGACAAGCTCTGTTTTTACAGCATCAAGCGAGACATCCGACGAGCGATTGCCATTTTCGGCATCCAAAACGGCTTACTACGGATGATCGTAGTAGCAAAAAGGATTGACAGCGCTGACTACAACGTTCACATCCAGGAATCCTATGGCTAGCGACCTCCCAACCACAATTACTGTGGGAATGGAAAAAGCTAGTCGGGGGACTCCTTGATACCATTGGAAGTGGACGCCATCCACTAGAGAGATAGGTGAACCTGCTACAACTATGGAAAATTTGTGCATATCGCTCGCAACTGCCGAAGCATGCAGCAAGCCAAAAAGGGGAGGAATCCGTGAAAGAATGAGTTGGAAAATGGCATGGGGCAGGAATGAAAGGCAGGACTCTTGTCCGAGAGGATCTCTCTACGCCTAACGATCAACCATCTGAACGGCCAACGAGGCCGCGGAGGGTTTACGCGATCACAATGTTCGTCGAGGGATACGAGGATGACCAAATGGCGATAATTCAATCCGGAGGTTGCAAAAGTTGCAAAACAATACCGGCACTATTGGATGGAGGAGCTTCTCACTATTTTGTTAGCAACGACAAGATTCGCCTAGTGGGTTTGCACACCAAACGGAGACTCCTAGGGCCACTACGACTACAAGTAGGAGATCTATGGGATGAAAAGGTCGAAAGGTCATGCCCAATGATTGGCCACAAAATTATTCTCGGACGAGATTTCTTGTATTGGGACAATCCGCAGGTTGACTGGAACAACGACGATGTCTACGTGGATTGGACGGCGCCAAGCACCAACTTCTGTGCGTGGGGCGGAAGACGATAGAAGAATCAGCAAAGGTGGAGGCATCAGAGAGTGGAGCTAGTAGAGGAAGCCGCCGTATCCAAAAAACGACAACCTGTGTAGCCCATACCACTGAAGGTGGCCAAGACAAGGAGCTCGTGCATGAAAGTTAAATTTCAAACCAATGGATGGAGCGGAAGTGGTAGCAACTGACTCATTGGCCTCATCAACCTCATCGGCCTCATGGGCATCAACAAAGTTCGCCATGGTACCCGAAGATATCGCACCACTCATCCAAGAGTTTGCGGATGTCTTCCCCCACGATCTCCCGAAAAACCCTACCACCTCAACGCGACATTGACCATCACATCTAGCTGAAACTGGACAACCGATCCACAGTTCGAGGGGCCTATCGGATGAGCGATCACAAGCTGACCTTGTGGAAAAAGTAGCTCGACGAGATGGCCGGTCAGGGGTTCATCCGCCCATCCACGTCACCATATGCCAAACTAGTACTGTTCGTGAAAAATAAAACCGGCAAAATGCAGATGTATGTGGACTACCGGGCGTTGAAGGACGCTATCATCAAGAACAACTACCCTCTTCCTTGAGCCGACGAACGTTTTGACCACCTCCAAGGGGCTCGAATTTTCACCAAAATTGACCTATGCAGTAGTTATGACCAGATCCGTGTGTCAGACGCCAACATAAAAAAGACGGCGTTTCGAACACGCTACAGGCATTTTGAGTTCATGGTCATGCCATTTGGACTTACGAATGCCCCCGTGATGTTCATGGTGGCAATGAACAATGTTTTCTGCCCATACCTCGATGATTGTTTTGTATTGTACCTTGAAGACATCCTGGTGTACAGCCGCACCCGGGAGGAGCACGATGGACATCTTTGAAATGTTCTTGAAGCTTTACGAAGAGAGGAAATTTTTGGAAAAATCTCCAAGCGCGTCTCTGGTCGTTGTTTGATCGACGTTTTGGGTTACATCATCAACATTGGGCGGATCACCATGGATCCGAAAAAAGTGGCACCAGCCACTACTTGGCCGACACGGACTAACGTTTGAGACGCTCAATTTTTTCCCGCGCTTTGTACAGGATTATGCCCGAGTGTCAGTGCCTCTCTCCGACCTCACTCAAAAAGAAAACGGGTGGTGATGGGGAGAGAGCAAACAAGAAGCGTTCATTGCTTTGCGGAACGGTTTGATTTTGACGCCAGCGGTACGATTAGCCGATTCAACGGTGGAATACGTCATGGCTACAGACGCCTCAGATGGAGCCATTATGGTCCCCCTATAGGACCATAGCAACGGAGAAAAACTACCTTCATACATGCCACGAAATTGCAAGGACCAGAACTCAACTACGCTGTACATGAGAAGGAGATGCTACTGGTCGTGCATTCATTTAAGTCATGGTGATGCTGTTTTGCATGCTTCCGGTGCATCATGCGCATGGACCATCATGCGCTGAAATGTTTGAAGACGCAGTCGAATCTTAGTCGATGTCAAACCCGATGGATAGAGTTCCTCGAATCCGGGTTGGACTATAACATTGAGGACCAACCAGGCAAGGACACCGAGCAGACGCGCTCAGCCGCAGACCAAATTTGATGGCCGAGGCAGCAACACTCCAGCTGCAGTGAGATTTGTGTCTCGAGTAGTTATTCACTCGAGGCTACAACGAGCATGGCAGATATGACAAGGAATCATTCTGGTATAACACACCCTATTGGTGGTGATGATACACTCGTCAGGTGGTTGTTTCCCTGAGTAATACACTCCGCCGCATGCTGCTTGGAGAGTGCCACAACAGAGGTCTAGGTGGAGATTTCAGAGAAGACCAGATGCTGAAGAAGCGTGTGTAACACTACTAGTGGGATAAGATGCAATCCGATATGGTCAAATTCTGCAAATCATGCGACACGTGTCAGTGACAAAAATCCCATCACGCGCAGCCACCCGGACTTCTGCAGTTGCTCCCCATTCCTACGAAACCGTGGACCAACATCTCCATGGACTTCGTCACAAGACTACCTTATTGTCACCCATATTTGTTCAAATTAAATCTTTTAGTTCACCCATGTGTCACATAAAAAAATCCTTTACACCAAAATTACCCCCCTGATCTTTGAATTCGAATTTAATATTTTTTTGTCTTGATCGAATTGGATACGTTATTTCGTTCAACTAGTTTATTGGAACACGAAAATAATTTGTTTGGAAATTGGTCGAATTCTAGGGTGCACATAGGAAACTTGTTTTGGTACACCATGGTGTTCCTAAGTTTTTGCCAGACATGTGAAGTCCTCGCTAGTTTAGGTCTTCTGACTAGAAAATGTCGACCTCATTCATTCGATTCCTCGCTTTTGAGACATGGCAAGACAGCTGACACATGGCAAGGGAACACTACTGCAGTCCGATAAACAGAATCTCTTTAGTGGTCTGACTAAACGGGTATCATAACCAACGCGTGAGGACTCAGTGCGTCTAATGTGCCAATGTCCATGTCATCAAGGACAACGCTCGCACGAAAATGGACGTACCAATCGACGTCGAATTCTTGTAACACATAAAACATGAATTGGGCCTATCTTCCAATTCAAGGGTTCATTTTCCCGCGAATGCGATGAATTACGAACACATAAATAATTCAAACCCGGAAAATGTGTGCTAATTCATGGAACACATAATTCTAAAAATCTCATCCTACGAATTCAAAGATCATGGGGGTACGTGTCAAGACACGCGAAGCACGTTCTTCCTTCCCAAACAAGGAACTTTTCCCACCAAATTCCTCGTGCAAAAAAATTGAAACAAAAGATAACCCAAAGTAGGAGAATATAGATGGAACTAAAAAGCAAATGAAAAAAGGGACTAATATGGATGACAGTATAGTATCATTCACACCCGAGACATGTGACGCAATCCTCGTGGTTGTCGACAGTTTTTCCAAAATGTCTCACTTTATTCTGACAATGACCACCGTCACCGCCAAGGGAACAGCGCGCCTATTTCTAAACCACACCATACAGCTACACGACATGCCAAGGACCATCACAAGCAACAGGGACGGTCGATTTATCAGCCAATTCTTGTGCAAACTGATGACTCACTACGGCAATCGGATCCATCTTTCTATGACATTCCGACTTGAAACTGACGGCCAAACCGAGCGGACCAATCAGACACTCAAACAACTCCTCCGAACATTAGGCAAACCTCATGGGATGGATTGGGTACAAAAACTCCCGACCGCCAAAATCACATACAATTCAACAATCTCCACCGTATCTGGCAAAACTCCATTCAATGTGGTGTATGGCAAACTTCCCGCCACACTAGCTGGACTACATAGCCAGCGCAACATTTCCGCGATTAAAGTCCAACGCCATGACTTCTCCACCATCTGGGATGAAACACATCACACACTTGCAAAGACACAGGCGGCGATGAAACAAGCAGCTAACCGACATAGCAGTGACGATGTTTTCACCACTGGCGACAAAGTTCTCAGTTCGGCCAACATCCAACTTTACGGGGCTGACTGTTTGAAGCTCAAACCGCGATCATTGGGACAATTTCAGATCAAGCGCATGCAAACCCCCGTGGTTGCATGACTCAAAATCCCTGAAAATATGCAAGTTCATCCAGTGTTCCATTTTAGCAGACTCAAGCACTACCGAGACCCTCGAGAGAACTTCCCCGGCAGGGATGTACCTCCCCCTCCCCCTGTACGAGTGGATGAGGAAACAAAGAATGTCATCAAGGACATCCTCGGCCATTGACGACATGGAAAAACAAAAGAAAATCTTGTCAAGTGGAACGGCTACGACACCACGCATAACTGTTAGGAACCCTACGACAACCTCCGAGATGTTGATCACCTGATTGAAGGATACAACCGCCGTCACCGGACCACATCTACACGCGTGCCGGGACGTTGCAGCTTAAAGTGGGGAGAAGTGTTACGAACCAGACGTAAGTCCCTAATCTGTCCGAGTTGGCATTTCTGTCATTACAAAAACATCCCATCTCGCGTCGAGACCTCAATTTTTGCTTCGACGGCTGAGGGCAATTGGGCCAACTGCCCTCGTCCTCTGGCGAACCTTCTCACACCTTCTGACAACTTTGACCACTTTCAAGAATCAACAAAAGAAGTATCAAGAACTGTTGGTCGACTTCTTGACGTATCAGGAAATATCTCAATTTAGAAAGATGCATCTCGCATCGTCGCCGTCGATATTCAAAGCCCCCTGATTCCTCGGTGGAGCTTCTCAATCCGACCACTCATGATGCGACCCCACACGTGTCGCGCGATGATCGAACCAACAACTTCGAGTATGTGTCAGTCGTAACTTGACGCTTGTATGTATGTCTTCGATCATTACGACACTTGTCATTGAAGTACACTTACCACTAATAAGAAATTGGTCAAGTGTCCAAAATTCTCAATCGAATTCTGCCTCGCACTTTCTACCTGTTCATCATCTATGCTCCGTTCGGCATAACACACCGGAGGTCGGGGCAGTTCGCCAAAAGTCCCTCTACCAAACGGCGTAAAAATTCAAGGTCCACGCGGGGTGGGCCACGAATGGAAGGATAGAAATGCCCACTCACGGAGTTGAAGGACTCATGTACGTCGAGGGCATAACATTTCCTCTCCTTTTAACCACGACGTCTCGGCGCTTTTGCAGACATAGGTCGGTGATGACAATAGTAGCCATCAATCAGATGATCAATGTCTTGCAGGTTGTCATATGGTTCCCACCTGTTGAGCGCCACATCGTAGCCATACCACCTGACTAGGTGCTTGCATGTTTTTCCATGGCATTGGTGTTTGAGGATGTCTTCGATTACGTACTCCTTCTTCCCGTCTACTTGAATAGGAAGAGCTATGGCGTCTCTGCCGCAGAAGTTCTTGCTGGGGTCTGTAGTTCTAGAGCTTGCTTATGTGGAAGACAGGGTGGATCGCCATGCTATCAGGCGGGCAAAGGCAACCCATGACAGGGGTTTGCATTTGCTTGATCTCAAACGGTCCGAATTAGCGAGGTTTCAGCTTTGCAAAACTCTGTCCTCGCAGTTTAAGATTCACAGAGGTGAGAAGGATGCAATCATCAGCGCTGAATACTTCATTACTGCAATGTTGGTCAGCCGCTTGCCTCATAGCTGCTTGTGTCTTCACGAGGGTCTGTTGTGTTTCCTCCCAAATGCTGGAGAAACCCCCGCGGTAGATGCTGACCACAGGAATGTTGCTCTCGCTCTGCAGTCCCAGCGGTGTGGCGGGACGTTTGCTGTAAACCACTTCGAACGGAACTTTACCCGTTGTCGTAGAACTGGCAGAGTTGTATGCCAGTTTGGTGGTTCGCAGTTTGGCTACCCAATCAGTGTCGTGCGGCTCACATAAAGTGCGAAGGAATTGTTTGAGCGTCTGTTTGGTCCACTCATTTTTCCTGTCGATTTGAGGATGGAACACCATTGAAAGCTGGATCTGATTGCCGTAACGCATCATCAATTTGTACAAAAAAAGGCTAGTGAAGGGGCTGCCTCTATTGGTGGTGATGGTATGTGGTACGCCATGCAATGGTACAATCTGGTTTAAGAACAGCCGCGATGTTCCTGCTGCGGTGACGGTGGTCGTAGTCAAAGTGACATGCCGCATTCTTTAAAATCTGTCCACCACTACGAGGATGGAAACAGATCCCTCGAGAGTGGCGGGTAATCTTGCTACAAAGTCCATGCTGATGTCGACCCAGGGCTCCGTCGGAACAGGGAGTGGTTGGAGTAGACTGGGTGTCTTGTGCGACGAGACTTTTGTCACTGACTGGCTTCACAGGAGCAACAGAAGCCTGCCACGTCGGTCTGTATTTTGTCCCACCAGGAGTTTTTTGCCAGCTTGTTGAGCATTTTGTCATTGCCGAATTGTCCAACAAGGTGAGTGTTGTGGAATTCCTCCAACAGCTTTCACTGTGGTTTCTTGTTTTGTGGTACGACTACCTCGCAAAAAAATCATCGTGACCCGTACGGTTCGTCGAACCATAACTTAATCTTGTTGCACACTCCAAACTCCTCATATCTCTTCGTGAACAGCCTCGCAAGGTACGGGTCTCATTTGGTGAGTAGCGTGTTGATCTCGGTCGTGAGATCCGGTCGTCAACTTGAAGCATACGATGGATTGGTTTTTCCAAGTCGGTACTCGGTGTCGGAGTTTAAGTTGGACTCAAGGAACTGCATCCATCAAGTTTGTCGATGGCTCAGATTTGGCTGTGTCCTGAGGGATTTTAGAGCATGATGGTCGGTGCGGATGATGCATCACTGGCATTCCAAGTAAGTACCCTGATGTTTTGAATGTTTGCAAGACCGCGAGTCTTTCTTTCTCGTGTACCACGTATTCTAGTTCTGGCCCGCAAATGTTTTGCAATCTTTACATGACTAGTTATTCTCCACCACTGTTGGTTGGAGGAGAACCACTCCGTTTGCTTGATTGAACGTGTTAATGGCCATGATATAGTCCACCATTGGATCTACCAATCACAAGGCTGGCGCCAAGGTCAGAGCGTTTCTCAAAGAAGTGAACGCTTCTTGTTCGTTAGCTCTCCAACTCCACTCGGTGGTTTTATGAGTGAGATCAGAGAGAGGCACTGAAACTTGGACGTAGTCCTTTACAAATCGACGTCAGTAGTTGCAGATGCCTGAAAAATAAGAAGACGTCCCAAACATTGGTAGGCATCGGCTAATCAGCAACCGCCTCCACCTTTTCCGGGTCCATGATGATCCTTCCGCCGCCAATGATGTGCCCATAAACTCGATTGAACAGTGACCAAAATCACATTTCAAGAGTTTTGCAAAAAAAAATCTTTCCTTGTAAAATCTGTAGAACGTTTGGGAGATGTCCGTTGTGCTCCTATGTAGTGCGGCTACACACTAGAATGTCATCAAGGTATACGATGACAAAGTCGCCAAGGTACGGACGGGAAATTTTATTCAGTACACCATAGTTATTGCATGGACGTTTGTGAGTTCAAACGGCATGACCTTGAACTCGAAGTGCCCATATCCAGTGTGGAATCCAGTCTTCGTGACGTCCTTATTAGAGATGCACACCTCGTGATAGCTGCTGCGTAAGTCAATTTCGCTGAAATTTTGGTCCCGCGGAGTTGACAACATGTTGTCAACTCCGCGGGACCAAAATTGACCAAGAGGGTAGTGGTTCTTGATGGTGATGTCGTTCAATGCTCGGTAGTCCACGAATGTCCACATCTCCTCTAGTTTTCTTTTTCATGAAAAGTACCAGTGCCACATCAGGTAATGTTGAGGGTCTAATACCCTTGACTGAGCATGTTGTCTAGTGGTCAGCTCGTGGTTGCTTAATCTCATAGGTTCCTTTCATCTTCGGTTTGTTGTCCGGCTTCAGGTCTACCTGGTGGTCGATGTTTCACTGCAGAGGAAGCTTTCGAGGTAGTTCATTGGAAAAAACCCCTTCAAACTCCTTGACGAGTGGTGCAATCTCCTCCATAACGGCAAAAAACTTCCCAGGTGTCGAGGCCTGTGTTGTTGCCTCAGCTGATTCTAATTTTTCTGCTTTCCTTGTCTCCTTGTGGACTAGCCACGCTTGAGCTTAGCGTTGCAGTTACCTCTTGGTCACGTCCAGAGATATCGGTTGGTGTTTTGTAGTTGTCGCAACGTCCTCTACTGCTTCCACCTCTAGTGCTTCTCGTAACCACCACTGTGTTGTGGGTCGCTCAGCCAGAGGCAAATGTCCTTTTCTGCCATTAATACTAACGTAGACTGATCCGCTGCTCTAGTCCACATGCGGGTTGTGTTGGTACAGGAAGTATCGCCCGAGGATGATTTGTGGTTGCTCATTGAGCAAGTCCTCCAAACCATTACATTGTGCAGATTTTCAATTTTTAATCGCAGAGGTTCGCAAAGTTGACAAATCTCTAGTCGTCCGTCGGTGGGTTTTCCATTAAAATTTCCTGGTTTGGTCCGCAAACCCAGCATTCAAACCATATCGTTGCTTACAAAGCAGTGAGAAGCTCCTCCGTCCAATAATGCCGGTACCGTTCCGCAAATTTTACAACCCCTCGGTTATACTCGTAGCACTATCACTGATTGATCATCCTCATACCCCTCGTCAAACTTTATGATCCTTGGAAACCTTGTCTACGGGGACGTGAGCCGCTCAGATGGGAAAATGGGTGGTGCACGTCATTTCCATCAAAGAAGTGATTTCTAACGACTGTGAATTCTCTTAGCCAAGTTTGGAATTGTGGCCTTGGAGTCGATAGCAGCTAATTTCTTGCATTTGAGCATTGTAGTCGGTGTTTTCAATGCAATCGGCTCCTGCAATCATTTAGAGAAGGTCTTCTTGGATGTTGATGGTGATTGCTCGCCAATTATCTCACTGAAGGCCGTTGTTGGAGTAGAAACAGAGTTTGTGAGGGCCGAGGTCGCTGCCTGTGATGATTTTGCATAATCCTTACGTATACTCTGTCACACTAGACTATTGACGATGCTGTTGAAGCATATACCATGCGCCAGATTTCTCGTGCAATTTTTTCCAAAGCGGGCGAGTGTAGTATGCGAAAAGTTGTTCGAGGTTTCCGGTGCGATAAGGGAGTCGTGTCACATTGGATTTGTTTTCTCAAGAGGTAGCATGCCTACAGTTGGCGACGTGAGTGGTCGCCATAGCCGTAGATTCAGCTCCGCCGGTCTCTTGTTGCCTTTGGAAAGTCTTTTGATCAGACCACCAGCACAAAATCGTGCCATGCAAAAGTAAGGCCGCAAGATTAACTTTCTTTTGGTCATTGTTGATCCCAGCAGCGGTAAAGCACCTCTCTGAATTCGTCAACCACATCGTCATAGTCAGTGCCTTG
Source organism: Penium margaritaceum (assembly GCA_023375785.1). Classification (NCBI taxonomy): domain Eukaryota; kingdom Viridiplantae; phylum Streptophyta; class Zygnematophyceae; order Desmidiales; family Peniaceae; genus Penium; species Penium margaritaceum. Next base: position 91,080 of record SZWC01001233.1, on the reverse strand, counting down.
GATTTTGCAGGATCAAATGGCTTAGGGAATGTTTTTCCAATATAAGATTCACTCGAGAGTTGAATGTTCCTCTCGGTGAGCACTGCTTTGCGCGTCTGGGAGTTATGAAGCTCCTCCATGCTCGAGTTGAGTTATTGGAGTAAATGGGTGTTGAGGCTCTTGAGTCCCAATAACTCCTAGTTCAAGTCCTCATTAGTGCAAACCTCTTAGCCGGTACCTCCCATGGCACCAGGTGTCGTCCCGGTGGGCAGTGACAGTGACAAAGAATTCGCCGAGCCCGAGGGGTCCGTCTCGGGGTTGGTTGTTGGGGTCGTTTGTGCTGTGCCATTCACCACAAAAGCTGTTTCGGCTACCTTGTTTGTCTGAAGAGCCTCATAACTTGTGTGCTACTGACCCTCCATCGTCAGAGTCTTTGTCGGTTATTGCTACTCTTAGTCTGGTATGCTCGCTCTGTTCACCATTGTCGTTGCAAGGTCTACGAAATTCTGAACGGTGGAGTTACGCTGAAGACTCGTGCGAGGTTGTCGCTTGGTAGTTAATGTGTCGGCTGCCCAACTGCACTCTGATACCAAGTGTTACACCGAGCAGAACGTGGATGGTTCAGACAGATGAGGTGCGGGGCAAAAGACGATCTGAGGATACGGGGTAAATGGATAAACTGTATTAAGTAGTTATCCAACTTCAATGACAAGTATGAAACAAGTCGAGAACATATATAAAATGACATGAATCACTATTGGTTCCGTCGCTCTCGAGCCGAGAAGTACGTGGGAGGTCCCTTCGTGAGTGGTTGCTTTGAGCAGCTTCCCAAGAAGTCGGCGGGCTTTGAGAATACTGAGATGTTGTTTTACAAAAGTTAAGCACCGTTAAGAAGTCGACCGAACACAATCAAAACATTGATATGGTTCGCGATACTTCTTCCGACCATTGTGAAAGGTTGTCGATGTTGTCAAAACCCTCTAGGAGGGAAAACCCATGGTCAGGACAGGTGGCCAAAATGCCCTCGACTGAAGGGCATAAAAATCTTGAGGTAGGCGCACGGTGGTCCACGAATGTGAGGATAAAAATGTCCACTCACGCAGTTCAGGGACGCAACACTCTTGGCACTGATTACTGTAAGCTGCTGTGCTAGACAAGTAAGCAGCAGCTGGGGTAATGCTAGGAAGACACCAAGCAAGCGACGGTGTTAACGTGGAAGTTAGAAGTGGATAGGAAAAAGTGATGGAGTAACAAGTCATGGAGGTGTCACGTGCAGGTGGGAGCAAGCGAGCGAGCGAGCGAGCACTGCAGCGAGCTCAAAACTGGGGGATTCGACCCCACCTGCCCACAGAACAATTTCCTAGCATAAACTAGGTCACCGTACAAGCAACAACATGTCTAGAGAAGAAACCCGGTTATGCTCATGACCAACTGTGCACCAATGCATGAGAGAAATGCAAATAAGTCTGACAAGCTCTGATTGAGCTTCTCCATGGCTCGTCTTCTCAGCTTCTTGTCACGACATGTCAATCGGCGGAGTCATCTCTCACTGGTCAGTCACCTGCACCAGTGATGTGAGTGTGCAACGAGGCCAGAGGTCACCGTGTGATAATGACATGAATCCAACACTCCCCCATGACCCACAGCCGACGCACAAGGACAACACGCACAGGCACAGCACAAACGTCACAAGACGTGACACAACACAAGACTGTACACGAGCACTGGCATGACAAATCAACCAGGACCATTACGAGGACACAGTAGCCCAACAGCGTGCACTGCTGCCTTGAAGACATTGCTACTGAGTGCCTTCGTAAGAAAGTCAGCTCGTTGCTGTCGCGTGTCAACCCACACAATCTTGACATCACATGCAGCCACACGCTCACGTACAAAATGATGCTCTATATTGATGTGCTTGGTGCAAGTGTGATGCATGCCGTCGTGCTCAGCAATAGCTTTTGTGCTTTGATTGTCACAGCGCAATGTGACGCAGCAAATGGGTACTCACAGCTGCTGAAATAACAGACACAACCAAACGCTCTCACAAGTGCCTGCACCAAGGGTGACATATTCCGCCTCACTGGAGCTACGTGTGATGCAACCCTGTTTACCACTCTTCCAGGAGACAGCTGTGCCGCCGACGAGAAAGACATAGCCGGTGCGGCTGCGTGCATCCGTGTCATGTGCCCAGTCACTGTCTGTGTAGCCATCAACAACGACAGACGCATGCGCCCGGTAACAGAGACCGACTCGTGCAGTGGAAAGCGCATATCGAACAACACGCAGTGCGGCCTCCATATGTCGCACCCGTGGGCACTGTGAGAACTGTGCAAGGAAGTTCACAGCGAAAGCGACGTCTGCTCGTGTGGTTGTGGCCAGGTACATCAAGGACCCTATGACGCGCAGGTAGTCGGTCACATCCACTGGCTCCCCCAGCTTGGACACATCCAGTGTTTTCAATAACCTCTGCCCGGCGGGCGTCATTGGCGTGGATGCTGAGGGCACAGACTCAAGGAGCGAGGCAAAGGGCTCCCCCAGGCTTCTGACATATGCAGCCAGGTGGACATGAAGAACACGGTGAGTACGATCACGCTCAAGCTCCATGCCGAGAAACACTTGAGCTGGGCCCAAGTCTTTCATCTTGTATGTGGACTGCAGCATGGACTTCACAGTTGACACTGCCTCCCGACTTGGTGATGCAATGAGGAGGTCGTCCACATAGACAAGGACTGCGACAAACGGTGCAGAGTTGGGAGCGAAAAAGAGAGAAGGATCTACTGTGCTACGACGGTATCCACCCTTTTCCAGGGTAGAGGTGATCTCCTGGTTCCAACACCGTGGTGACTGCTTCAGGCCATATAGAGCCTTGCGCAGTCTCCACACCTTGTCAGTGCCATGAGAGAATCCTGGAGGTTGCACCATGTAAATCTCCTCATCCAACTGACCGTGTAGAAAGGCGTTGTTGACATCCATCTGCGCGAGCTCCCAGTCATGGCGGGCGACAAGGCTCAGAAGGGCGCGAGCAGTGGTGTAGCGTCCGACAGGGGTAAACGTCTTGTCAAAGTCAACGCCAGGGACTTGTGAGAACCCCTTGGCAGTGAGACGTGCCTTATACTTGTCAAGCTCGCCATTGGGCTTGTACTTGCGCCTAAAGACCCATCGTGCATCGATGGCTTTGCGACCGGGCGGGAGATCAACCAGCTTGTAGACGGCGTGGTCGCCAAGAGCTCGAAGCTCATCTCGTATAGTAGCCTCCCATTGCTGGGAGTCAGGCGCAGTGCGTGCCTGACGAACAGTAGTCGGGTTGGACGAGGGTATAGCAGCAACTGTCGTGTGACACTGAGCGACACTGCTGCAGATGATGGCTTCGAGAGCGCGCTCGTGCTCAGACCTGAGCAGCGTCTGCCCAAGGGTAGAGCTAGGATGGACCACTGCTGTGGCCAGGCCCAAGGCGTCCATGCCAGTCGGTAGCTTTACAGGCTGCTCTGGGTGGGACTGGACAGGACGGACGGATGGAGCGGCGACACGGGAGGAACGAGAGGGGAGTGCGCGGAGACGCCCGCCATGAACAAAGGGCTCGATGGGAGCAGGACCAGGAGGGTCACCAGGCGATGGCGGAGCAGGGGTAAGTGGACTGGACGGAGCCGCTGAGGAGTGTGCAGGAGAAATGGACTCAGACGGAACTGGGGAGGACAACACAGGAGACGCAGGAGCTCCGAGCGAGCTGGACGACACGGACGGAGAAAGGGAAGGAGGCAAAGTGCCAGACGACGAAGGCCGCTCTGAGGGTGGAGGCTGCGAGGAAGGGACAGCAGCAGGGACTACAGGGACAGCGGGAGCAGCAGGCCCGACGTCCCCCCGCAACCGAGAGAGCGGCAGCAGGGAGGCAGCCGTAGAGTGACGACTGAGGTCACAAAGAAAGACAGACTCGAAGAAAAGGGCATCGCGGGACTCAATGACGCGCTGGCGCTCTTGGTCCCAGAAGCGCCAGGCTTTGGACTGGGCAGACACGCCCAAGAAAGGGCAGAGGCGCCCACGAGGGGAGAGTTTGCCGTCACGAAGGTCCTCATGGAGCCAAGCGGACGCAATGCTACCCCAGACGTGAGCGAGTCGCAGATCAGCACGGGTCCCGTACCAACGCTCAAAAGGCGTGACCGAGCAGGGGATGGGCCCGTGCGGGACGCGATTCCAAACCCAGGTCATAAAACTCATGGCCTCAAAGGCGAACAGAGGAGGAAGACCGGAATCAGACAGAAGGGTACGGACGCAGTCGGCAAGAGTCCGGTTCCAACGCTCAGAGAATCCGTTTTGTTGGGGTCTGTAGGGAGCAGAGGTCTCCAAACACACCCCTTGAGACTCAAAGAACCGGGCGGTGGGACCGAGGAACTCACCGCCGCGGTCGCTGCGGACGACACGCAGGGAGCGCTGACAAGACCGTTCAGCCTGGCGGAGCCACGACTCAATGACAGGAGGGACGTCACTCTTCTGGCGAAGAGCAAAGACCCAGCGATAGCGGGAGAAGTCATTAGTGAGGCACAAAACAACGCCCAATACTCCCAAGAAAGTCATGGGAGAGAGGACCCATGACATCAGCGTGAACAAGAGCAAGGGGATGGGAGGATCCGGAGTCAGAGGATGCAAAGGGGAATGATGCATTTTCCCTTGGGCGCAGTCTAGACAGTCTGAGGGACAGGGCGAAGGAAAGGTGGAGGGTGACAGCCCAACAGCAGGTTGGAGACGGAGCATGCTGGAGATGGCATCAGTGTGAACATGGCAAAGACGATGATGCAAGAGTTGGATGTCAGTGGGCGAGAGGGATGGTGCAACGTGAGCAAGAGAGGAGCCAACAGAGTGGGGAGCGGGAGCAATGAGTGGCACACGGTAGAGTTCATCACACTTCACCCCCCGCGGAACAATGCGACCAGTGTGACGAATGCAGACAGTGCCAACACCCCGACTGGCGGAGAAATCCATGCCCTGATTCTCAAGGGAGGGCACAGACAACAGGCTGAGCTCCAAAGAAGGCACGTACAGTACGTCGGGCAGAAACAGCACGCCACCAGGACCAACAAAACGGACAACGCCAACGCCCTGGACAAGCAGCAACTGACCAGAACCAGTACAAACAAAGCGGACAGAACCTGCGGGACCCAACGAGACAAACGCTGAGCGAAAAGAGGTCATGTGGTGGGTGGCCCCGGAATCGAGAACCCAGAATCCACCGAAGACATGAAGACCAGGAAGGACGCCACAGGTGGCAACTGTGCCAACAGAGGGTGGAGCTGAGTCATAGACAGATAGGCAACGAGGAAGAGTGACAGACTGCCAGTGCTCAACACACGGGACAGATGCGGACGGGAGCCCAAGAACATGACCAGGGGGGTCCCCACGAAGGACAGTGTCAGTGTGATAAGGGAGACCTCTGGCCAACAAAGACACACTCTCACCTCCCTGATCGCGGAGGTGAAGACGCTTGAGAAGAGACTACTCCAGCTGGCGCTCGCCATTGACGGACGCTGTGGAAGATGGAGGAGACGAACCTGAGGGAGGTGCGAACCATGGAGGTGGGATGTACGCTGAAGAAGGGGGCCCGGCGTACACGGGTGCACCGTAGGGCGATGGCCAACCCCACGGGTATGGGATGGGCGGTGGAGCTGTGGAAATGCCAGCGGTGGAGTAGACCTGTGCCGAGGTGGAGCTGACAGGTCGAGAGACGGAAGGGGAG
>SZWC01001233.1:66373-85302 GCA_023375785.1 Penium margaritaceum | reverse complement strand
ATGGAGGAGACGAACCCGAGGGAGGTGCGAACCACGGAGGTGGGATGTACGCTGAAGAAGGGGGCCCGGCGTACACGGGTGCACCGTAGGGCGATGGCCAACCCCACGGGTATGGGATGGGCGGTGGAGCTGTGGAAATGCCAGCGGTGGAGTAGACCTGTGCCGAGGTGGAGCTGACAGGTCGAGAGACGGAAGGGGAGCTGGAGGTGGTCGCGGAAGAAGACGGAGAGCCACCAGTGCGAGCCCAGTGCACACGCATAGAGCGGACCAGGCGCAGATCGTCAGGAGGCGCAGGGCACGCACGAGCAAAATGCGTGGAGGAACCACAATTCCAGCACACAACCTCACCAGGGACACGGGATGGTGCAGTGGCCTTGCCCTTACCCTTGCCCTTTCCGCGACCACGGCCACGCCCGCGCCCCTGGGAGGCGAGAGCGGTGGCCGTAGCTGCTGAGGAAGACGAGGATGTGGAGGAGGCGGCGGCAGCCGATGAAGAAGCAGAGGAGGAAGCGGTGGTGGCTGCAGCAACGCCAGCAACTGTAGCGCGGTGCAGTCGTTTGTTCTGAAGGCTGGTCCACCAAGCAGCGAGCCGGTCAGCAACGAAGTTCCAGAGAGCGCCAATGCCCGGTGGGGAATCAGGAGGAACGGGCTGAGAAGCGAGACGCAACAGCTCATCAGATTTGACGTCGCGGAGGAGGTCTGACAGCTCGGGAATCAACCCGTTGACCATGGTATGGACAGCAGCGAGCTGGCCTGGCGCGGCTTTGCCGAGCTCACGAAGGAGCTTGAGCCCGCGTGCCCAGTAGGCGTCAACCGACTCGTCAGCGTGCATTATGAGCGTGTTGAACTGCACAATGAGGGCACTCTGGGCTGCCTGACCAGTGACTGTTGTGCGACGGCGAAGCATGGTGTAGGCACCAACAGGATCAGCTAGACGCTGCACGGCGGGATCGGCGTTGTAGGTACCGACCTCGTCGACAAGCGTCTCTGGCGCAGCAGCAATGAGGGCACGGACAGCGCGGGCAGACTCAGCAGCGACAGGCGTAAAAGGTGCGACAGCTGGGAAATAGTATTCCCACAGACGCTCCCCCTGGGCCCAGGCGCTGAAGCGGGTTTCCCAGGAGGAGAAGACGAGTCCGGCGGACAGGACAGGCGGCTGCGAGAAAAAATCATGCTGGCGCGTGACAGGAGTGGNTGTGGTGCGACGGCGAAGCATGGTGTAGGCACCAACAGGATCAGCTAGACGCTGCACGGCGGGATCGGCGTTGTAGGTACCGACCTCGTCGACAAGCGTCTCTGGCGCAGCAGCAATGAGGGCACGGACAGCGTGGGCAGACTCAGCAACGACAGGCGTAAAAGGTGCGACAGCTGGGAAATAGTATTCCCACAGACGCTCCCCCTGGGCCCAGGCGCTGAAGCGGGTTTCCTAGGAGGAGAAGACGAGGCCGGCGGACAGGACAGGCGGCTGCGAGAAAAAATCATGCTGGCGCGTGACAGGAGTGGGAGCGGAAGGCATGACAGAAGCAGCGGGTATGGAGGAAGCAGCCGCAGTGGTACTAGCACTGGCAGCAGCGCTGGGGATGGAAGCAGCAAGGAGGCGCTTAAGCACAATAGCTGCAACCGCATCAGTAAAGGCGGCGCGATTATCATCGGCAAGCTTGAGGCGGTCCTCAGCCTCGCGCTGCGCCTCGAGAGCGAGGCGCAGCTGGCGCTGTTGGTCAGCTATGACTGATTCGTCGTCACTCGGCATGGTGACGACGACGAGGTCCTGCCTGACAGATTTCGGCAGAGCTTCCCCTACCCCAGTGGGTGTGGGAAAACTGGACGTGCCCAAGGCACGAGAAATGTGTGCTGTAGGACAGCCCGACCCCAATCAGACAAGCAAGAAAATCCCGAAAGAGAGGAAAGGAGGCAAGGAGACAAAGCAGCAGCCGAGGACCCTAACAAAGCAGAAGGAGGTGGTGGTGCACGCAACAAGGCAAGGAGCGGTGGAACAGCAGCAGCAGTTGCAGCGGAGACAACGGAGACAGTGGATGTGATGGGGATCACCACAGCAATCGCTCCGGTGATGAGGACGGTTCCAAGAGTGGTGAAGGCTGCAACGATAGAGATGGCTGTTGTGATGACGCTGGTGACGGTCGAAGGAGCAGATGAGGGAGCAGCAACAGCACCGGAGGTGGAGATACGAATGGAGGAAGCGGCCGCAAACACGGCAGACACAGCTGAGGCAGTTGCGGAAGCAACAGCAAAGGCGGCTGCAGCAACCTGAGTAAAGATATCTGCAGTTGCGGTAGCCATCGGACCGGCTACAACGGCGGCTTCGGTATATGACTCAGCAGTGCACCCTGCCAAGGTCGAGGCGGAGGCACGAGAAGCTTGGGCAGCGGCAGCAAGTGTGGCGGCGGTTGGTGCTGCAAGGTCGACTACCGCAAGGGCCGTGTGCGTAATCCTGGTGGCCACGACAACAACGTCGTGACCTATGACAGAGGACACGCGAGCAGCTGCGGCGTCCACCCCAGCGCTAATGTGCAGATGCTCGACCCCACCAGGAGAACGGGAAAGAGGTGAGCTTACCGGTATGGAGGGCCGCACTAGTTGCGATGGTAAGGTTGCCTTGACGGAGGCGGCGTCACGGTGCATGTGGCGTTGCCGTGCTGAGATCTCCCCTAAGTCGCCACCGAGATCCTCCCAGTGCGCTAGCATGACGGCGACCACCACTAGATGGTGGTGCAGAGACTGCTACAAGGTTGTAGTGCCGATCCTCTACAATGCCGCTTGTTGCTCCTGTCACGTTGGTTATGCAGCTGCTGTGGTGTAGGTGCTGCTGCTGCAGCCACTACTGCTGCCGTCCTGTTGCTCCTGGTAGTGCTGCTATTTGCTATAGCTACTGCTGCTACTGCCGTGCTGCTACTGAGTTGCTAGTGAGCTACTGCTTAGCTGCTGTTGAGCTGTTTGCTGAGCAGCTACTGATCTGCTGCTAAGCTGTTTGCAAGCTGCTACTGAGCTGCTGCTGAGATGATGCTGCGCTGCTGCTAAGATGCTGCTGCGAAGCTGCTGAGTTGCTACTGAGCTGCTGAGTTGCTGCTGAGTAGCTGCTGAGCTGTTTTCTTACAGCTGTTGAGTTGCTGCTGAGCTGCTGCTGAGCTATTTGCTGAGCAGCTGCTGATCTGCTGCTGAGCTGCTGCTGAGCTGTTTGCTGAGCTGCTGTTGAGCTATTACCGAGCTAATGCTGTGCTACTGCTAAGATGTTGCTGCGAAGCTACTGCTGAGCTGCTGCTGAGGTGCTGCTGCTGGGTTGTTGCTGTGAAGCTACGGAGCTAGAGCCACTACTGTTGGGATGCTGCGAGGCTGCTGCTGCTGAGCTGCGGAAGCTGAGCCGTTGTTCACGTTGCAACTACTGCAAACGCTGCTAGGAGACGGCGATGGACCCCCACGCTGCCGAAAATTTTTTTGGCAGCGTTTCCCCCGCCCCAGTGGGCATGGGAAATATGGGAAGGCCGTGGGAACACTTGTAGGAACCTGTTCCAACCCCACCCAACCCAGGAATAGAGGGGAGCCCAACCAGCAGGAGGAGGGGAAGACCAAAGAGCCCTGACGGCAGAATGCCAAGGCTACAACAGTCAGCTGCTGCTGTGCTGGTAGATTATGACTGCGGGGTGGATGCGCGACACCAAGAGTGGCCGTCGCGGGCTTGGCCCAGAATACGTGGGCTGCAGATCAATCCGCTGCCCGTCTTCCATGCAAACCTTGCTTTGATACTGTTGGTTTTTTGTGCTCATTGTGCTCTGTTGTGTCCTCCCGGCTTGTGTACATCGGCGTGCAGATGAATGACGGCGAGACTCGACGCTGATGGAGTGTCATCCGGTGGAGCCGACGCATGCTGAGGTCGTCTCACAGTTTGCTGGAGCCTCCTCTCTCCAGCGACGTGTTCAGCTCCATCGGCAGGCCTCCTCGGCGGTCGCGTTGCCAGCGGTCACTGCCACCGCAGTCGCTGTCTGCATGCGTCCAGCGCGTCCTGTCGTGCCTGCGTCGTCATGCGCTGCCTAGGGTCCCTGTTGCATGTTGCATGGCCTTGTTCGGCAGCATAAACCGTCGTGGGCACTGCCTGGGTTCAGGCTGCCATAACTCCTCGCTACTGTTTTTCTAGCTGATTCTGACCGCACGGCTACGTTCGCAGCGTTGATACTATGGTATGGTCCAGTTTTCAGGCAAAACGGACTTGCCCGGGTTTTGGGCTGTCGGCCGTCTGGCAAGCCTCACCGAAAAAACCTGCCAGCCTGAAATTAGCTATTTTCTGATTGGCTGATGAACTGAGTAACAAGCTCTACAGAGCAGGGGGGGAGGGGTAGAACTTGGAGGGGTCCCCCATTGCTGTTCATTCTTCATTCCTAATCAGTTACTATCAGTTTTGAGCTGCTTTCTGGCGCTAACTCTGGCGCGCGCGTTTCTGAGTAACAAACCCAGAGCTTCCAGACTTAGACTCTAGAGCAGCAGACTGAGGGGGCAGCTGACTTAAGCAACGAGCGTGGAAGCCCGCACGCTGCATCAACAACGCTGCTGCCCCAACCTGCTGCATAGACTTTCCATTTTGGTATCAGAGCCAGAGCGTAGCAGCAGCAGCAGAAGACTGGCGAACAGGTGCCAGACNCTTCATTCCTAATCAGTTACTATCAGTTTTCAGCTGCTTTCTGGCGCTAACTCTGGCGCGCGCGTTTCTGAGTAACAAACCCAGAGCTTCCAGACTTAGACTCTAGAGCAGCAGACTGAGGGGGCAGCTGACTTAAGCAACGAGCGTGGAAGCCCGCACGCTGCATCAACAACGCTGCTGCCCCAACCTGCTGCATAGACTTTCCATTTTGGTATCAGAGCCAGAGCGTAGCAGCAGCAACAGAAGATTGGCGAACAGGTGCCAGACAACGCCGGCGGACCCCCATACGCGCTAGTGCAGGGGAAATGCTGCCGGATTTTTTTCGACAGCATTGACCCTCCTGGTGGCGGCGTCAGATTTTTTCCCACGGCCACTGGGCCAGGGGAAATGCTGCCGAATTCTTTTTGGCAGCACTAACCCCCACGCGAGACGCGAGGAGGTGAGCAGCAGGCGGCGTCTGACGTCTGTGGGCGATGACGCAAGCGGCAACGTCACCCAGGTGCAGTGACTGGCACCACGAGCAAGAGCACGCAGAAGCATCAGCTCGCAGCAGCCCGTTGCAGCAGCAGCTCGCAGCAGCAGCAGCAGCAGCGCACTGCAGCAGCCAGCTGCAGCAGTAGCCCGCTGCAGAAGCAGCCCGCAACAGCAGCCCGCAGCGGTAGCAGGCAGTAGCCGCAGCACGCAAGAGCTGTAGCAGCGTGCAGCAGCAGCAGCGGGCTGCAGCAGCTGCTATAGCGAGCTGCAACAGCGACCACCTGCAGCAGCAGCAGCAGCAGCGAGCAGCACCAGGGAGCTGCCAGCCACGGCTGCTGCTACTCGCGGCTTGCGGCAAGAAAGCAGGGAGCAGCAGCTCGCTGCTGCTAGCGAGCAGCAGCTCGCTGCTGCCAGGTGAGCAGCAACCCGCTGCTCGCAGCAGATAGCAGGCTTCTGCCCGCTGTGACAAAGAAAAAAAAAAGAAAAAAAATGGGCAACAAGAAAAAATCCCCCACCCCTGCAGCTCGCTGCAGCAGCCCGCAGCTACAGCGAGCAACTGTTGCAGCACGCACCAGCTGCAGCAGCGCTCAGCAGCAGCAGCGAGCTACAACAGCCACAGCAGCTGCTGCAGCTCGCAGCAACAGCATTTGCAGCTGCAACTGCAGTAGCAACAGCAACACCAGCAGCAGCTGCAGCAATCGCAGTTGTAGCAGCAGCAGCAGCAAACAGCAGCTGGAGCAGCAGTAGCAGCGACAGCAGCAGCAGCTGCAGTAGCAGCAGTAGGAACAGCAGCAGCAAGCAGCAGTAGTAGCAATAGCAGCAGCAACAACAGCAGCAGCAGCAGCAGCAGCGGCTACAGCAGCATCAGCACCAACAGCAGTAGCGGTGGCTCCAACATCCGCCGCTACTGACGTCAGCACCCTTCTGCTGACGTCACTACTGACATCATTGCTGATGTCATCAATAAAAAAACAAGGAGAGGAAGAGGGGGAAAAGGGGAAAGGGGGGAAGGCCAAAGCAGCGGGTAGACTCCCCACTGCTCCCATCTCCTACTGACATCAGCAACACAAAGAAAGAAAAAAAGGAAGACACTAAGACATGGCTGGTAATCCCAGCGAGGAGGGGTCCTCCTCTGGTGGGGGAACCCCTACCCCTCCTTTCTTGCAACGACTGCTACAGCAGCAGCAGTAGTAGCAGCACCCGCCGCCGTAGCAGCAGCAGCAACCGCCACCGCCGCAGGAGTAGCAGCTGCCGCCGGCGCAGCAGCAGGAGCAGCCACCGCCGCCACAGCAACAGCAGCTGCCGCCGCCGCACCAGCAGCAGCCGAATCAGCAGCAACAGCAGCCGCTGCCGCCTCAGCACCACCAGCCGCCGCCGTTGCAGCAGCAGCAGCCGCCACCTCTATAGCAGCAGCCGCCGCCATTGTAGCAGCAGCAGCCGCCGCCCATACAGCAGAAGCCACCGCCGCTGCAGCAGCAGCAGCCGCCGCCCCTACAACAGCAGCAACAGCAGCCCACTGGTAGCGTTGGCGGCAACCTTGACCCACTAGCTGCTCTTCAGCAACAACTCGCCGCCTTGACACAGCAGCTTGCAGCGCTATAGCCAGTCGACTCCCACACCGCCGCCAGCGCGCTGGTTCACCCCTCCAGGGCACGCTAGCCCCGCTGTGTCCACCGCCACGTACTACCTAGTTCAGCAGCAGACTCAGCGCCAACGGCGGACAGTGACCTCCGTCCTTGGCCCCACTCTGGGTGCCGGCCGTAGGCAGAAGGACTTTGAGACACCGCCACCGCCGCTTCAGGTCAGTGAGCAGTTTTGGAGCTGGGAGCTCAGCTTCCGGATCTGGGCGCAGGGTGAGGGTCTGTGGGCCTACTACACCCTCCCTTACGACTCCACCCAGGCCGATCAGCTATATGACGCTGGTCGCGCCGTTCGCGCCCTCGTACCACTCGCCCCCCCAGCTTCCCGCCTTGCCCTGGAGCCCTTCCTCGGCGACTTCACCGCTGGTGACATCCCTGACCCCGCAACCGCATGGCACTTCCTCACCAGACCCCATCGCCTGTCCAGCAACGCTGAGATCAGCCGTCTGCTCCGGGAGTTCAACTCCCTGCACATGGGGGAGACCGAGACGGTCACTGCTTACTGGCAGCGGGCGGAGGACATCCTCCGTCAACTCGGCAAATCTGCTCCGCCCCCTCTGTCCGCACTCCTCACCATCAAGCGCGGCGCCACCAGCGCATACGCGAACGTCTTCGTCCACTACCCTCAGGACGTACTCTCGACCATGGAGGCCCAGGGCACTCTCATGCCTTGGGCATATGAGCTCTTCCTTCGCATTGAGGAAGCTCGCTAGGAGTCCCAGCTCCATCGCTCGGAGGCCCTTGCATCCCCTGCCGTCGCCACCCTTGCCATTGCCTCCGTGGTCGTTGCCTCCCCCGTCGTAGTTTTCCCATCGCCCTCGGGGAAGAAGAAGAAAAGCCGGAACAAGAAGGGCAAGGGTCCATCACAACAGCAACAGCAGCAGTCATTGACAGGTTCCAGCGGTAGCAGCTCAGTCTGCCACAACTGTGACCAGCCCGGGCACCGGTGGTACACGTGCCCTCTCCCGACGGATGAGGCCCGCGTCATCGCCACCATGTGACGCCAACGGGAGCGCCGCCTCGCCTCTGCCGCCGTCGCTGCAGCTGGTCTTGCCACTCCGACCGCGTCTAGCAGCTCTCCCACTCCGACAGCTCCGCCTGTCTTGCAGACACCCGCACCGCAGCAGTACTACCCGCCGCAGTACTACCCTCAGCCGTCGGCACCTCCGCTTCCTTCGCCGGCTCAGCCCTCCTACTACCCGGGCTCCGGCGCCGTCACTCCGCATTCCGTCTCCACTCTTGGGCCGTCATCCCGAGAGCGTCAGCTGGCGCAGTTCATCGCGCTCCAGCTTGGCCTCCCTCGCCCTCCTCCCCAGAGAAGTGCGAGTTGTGTCACCTCCTTCCCTCCGGCCCATCCCTGCATGATTGAGACTGAGCTGCGGTCGTGTCCCGTTCCCTCGTCTGTCTCATCTTCTCCCGTGATCGCCCCCACCCCACTCCTTGACGACATTGCATGGCTTGACGACTGGCAGTCTCGTTCCGCGCCTCCTTCCACCGTGTTCGCGTCCCTCGCTTGCTGCCATGTGACCGTGACTGATCTGGCAACCCCTGTCCAAGACCCTGCTGAGACCTGGATCATCAACTCCGGGGCCACGCATCACATGACGGCCTCTCGCGAGGCCTTCAATATGCTCGGTCCCGTTGGCGATGTCTTTGGTGTCCGGACGAGCTCGGGACACGTGTTGCCTGTCCGTGGGGTAGACGTCGTTCGTTTTTGTGGTCCGGCCGGTGACGTCTTTCTGACCGATGTTCTCTTCGTCCCTGGTCTCGAGCTCAGCCTCCTGTCCTTGACTGTCCTTGACCGCATGAGCATGAAAGTTGTGCACTCACGTGGTGTTGGCACTATGTCGTTGCGTCCGTCGGGTCTTGTCGTCCTGCACGCCACCGCCTGTGGCAACTTGTGGCACGTTCCCCGCCTCTCCTCCTCCCCTCCCATCTCCTCCCCGTCGACTGCGACCGGTTATGTGTTAGTTACCAGCACACTTTCTCCTCAGCACACCCGCCTCTTGCACCGTCGCCTTTGCCATGTTCACTCTGCCGTAGTAGAGAGCATGCTCCGCACCCAGCCGGCCAAGGGCCTTGATCCAGAGACTTTCCCTCTCCCGTGCACCACTGAGTGCATTGACTGCGCTCAGGGGAAGATGCACCGGTCCACGTACCCCTTATCTTCCTCCCGTGCGTCCGCCCCCCTTGACCTTGTCCATTCGGACGTCATGGGCCCTCTCCCCACCGAGTTCGTCGGTGAGCATGGCCGCTATGTCCTCACTCTTACGGACGACTACTCTCGCTACCGTTGGGACTTCTGCCTCAGGTAGAAGAGCGATGTCGTCCGAACCATTCAGGACTGGCTTGTCCTCGCGGAATGCGAGTGTGGCCGCCCCCTTTGCCGCTTTCACTCCGATCGCGGTGGCGAGTACCTGGGTCAGGCCACGACGTTTCTCGCCTCCGGTGGTCTCCGCCATGAGACGTCTGCGCCCTACACACCCGCCCAGAACGGAGTCTCCAAGCGGTAGAACTGTACCATGGCCGGCGCCGTCTGCACCATGCGGGTCGAGTCCGGTCTCTCCGATGGCTTCTATTTTGAAGCCATGGCCTACATGACCTGGGTCCGGAACCGGGTTCTCCACGGTCCCCTTCCCCGCCAGTCCACGCCCTATCAGCACTGGTGCGGTCGGCGTGCTGACCTCCGCCCGGCTCGCGTCTGGGGCTACGTAGCCGTTGTGTGGCTGCCCACCCCACAACAGGGCGGCAAGCTCGCCCCCCACGGACGCCCCTGCACCTTTCTCGGCGTGTCTCGTCAGTCCAAGGCCTGGCGCTTCTGGGACCCATCTCGACACTACATCGTCGAGTCCTGCGATGCCCTCTTCTTTGAGGACCTGTTTCCCCACGACCTCATCCACTCCGACTCATCCGTGTCCCTCTCGTCGCGTGGGGGAGTGGTGAGTCCGTCCTCCGTCCTGTCGCTTCCGGGTGACACATCACTCCGTCCCTCCGGGCCGGCAGCCCCAGCCGCGTCCGCTGGCTCCTCCGAGCTGGCAGCCACAGTCGCGTCCGCTGACCCCTCCGAGCCGGCAGCCCCATTTGTGTCCACAGGCCCATCCGGGTCGGCAGCCCTAGTCGCGTCCGCTGGCCTCTTCGAGCCAGCTTCCCCAGTCGCGTCTACTGGTCCCTCCGGGCCGGTAGCCCCAGTTGTGTCCGCTGGCCCCTCTGGCCTAGCAGCGCCTGTTGCGTCTGCTGGCTCCTCCGGACCAGTAGCCCCGTCCGCCTCCGTCGGCCCGTTGGACTCAGCACCATCTTTTGCCCGACCGCGCTACACACGTGGCCCAGGCGGCAGCTTCCGACCTCGGCCAACAGTGAGCGCGCAGACCATCGCTCCCTGTCCCATGGCACCTCGATCCCCTGTGGCTCCACGTGTCTCCTCCACTCCCACGGTCGTGAGTGGGGACCCTGGCACAAAGGCTCTCGGCCTGACCACTTCTGCCATCATCGCAGACCTTCACCCGGGCTCTGCATTGGGGTACGCCATGCTTTATCACGAGCATCGGCACGCCGTTGTGGCTGCACTCGCACGCATCCCACCTGGGGCTCGTGATGCACACGCCCTCTTAGTCCGGTCCACAGCGCGCCCAGAGGACCCTTCCACCTTACGCGAGGCTCGAGCCTCCCCTGAGGCCGCACACTGGGATGCTGCCTGTGCCGAGGAGCTCGCTGCTATCCGACAGCACCACGTGTATGACCTCGTCAACCTCCCTCCAGGTTGGAAGGCCATTGGTGCCAAGTGGGTCTTTCGGCGTAAGTGGAAGCCCGATGGATCCTTGGACAAGTACAAGGCCCGTCTCACAGCAAAGGGGTTTGCTCAGGTCCCTGGGGTCGATTACGACCAGATCTTCGCCCCAGTTGGCCGGTTCTCCACTAGCCGGGCGCTCTTCAGCCTGGTTGACCAGCACGGGTGGGAGCTGCATCAGATGGATGTGAGCAACGCATTCCTCCATGGCTCACTGGAGGATGAGGAGATCTACATGAGGCAGCCCTCGGGCTTCGACGACGGCATTGGGAGAGTGTGGCGACTGTGGAAGGCCCTCTATGGCCTGAAGCAGTCACCTCGGTGCTAGAACAAGGAGATCAGTGGTACGCTTCTCCGTGGCGGCCTCCAGCGCAGCACCGCTGACCCCGCACTGTTCGTCAGCCGGCGAGGTCAGACCTTCGCCGCGGTTCTGGTCTACGTCGACGATCTCCTCATTGCGACGCCAGATGAGGCAGCCATCCAGCGCGTCAAGGACCTGTTGCACGCCGCCTACCAGATGAAGTATCTCGGGTCTTCCCGAGTCTTCCTGGGCATGGAGCTCGAGCATGATCGCTTCCAGGGCATCCTGCACGTCCACCAGGCTGCCTATGTGCAGACCCTGTCCACTCGCTTCGCCGAGGACTTGCCCCTCGTGCCTAGCGCATCCTCACCCATGTCATCCGATGGCCAGGTGAAGCTGAAAAGTCACGACCCAGCTGTTGTGGGGGAGCCAGTTGATGTGACCACGTATCTGCGGTTCATCGGGTCACTGATGTTCCCGGCGACGACGACGCGTCCAGACATCGCGTTCGCCGTCAACCTCCTGGCCCAGTTCTCTCAGGAGCCGCGTCACCTCCACTTTGAGGCCGCGATCCAAGTACTGCGCTATGTCGTCTCGACCACTCGGCGAGGTCTCATGTTCCGTCGTCAGCCGTCCATCGTCGCAGTAGGCTACACCGACAGTGACTAGGCTGGCAGTCCAGACGGTAAGAGTCGCACTGGCTGGATTTTTCTGGTCGGGGGCACAGCTGTGTCTTGGCGCAGTGGCAAGCAGGGGTGCATTGCACGCAGCACTGCTGAGGCTGAGTACATGGCCCTTGGCTCAGGCGCGTGTGAGAGTGTGTGGCTGCGTCGTTTGCTATCCGAGTTGCGTTAGTCTGTCGCATCCATCACCTTGCATTGTGACAATGAGAGTGCCATGGCCATCGCCGACAATGACGGTGTGCATCACACACGCACAAAGCACATCAATATTGAGTATCACTATGTGCGTTTGTTGTTGCATGACGGTAGCATCAGCATCGTATGGGTTGAGACTGCACGACAGTTGGCTGACTTCTTGACCAAGGCACTGAAGTGGGACTCGTTCAAGAAGGTTGTGAGTTCAGTCGGTGTGCGTCCGTGAGTTGACCTCTTTGTCTCTGCCCGCGTCTCTACGTACCTTGGGGGAGTGTTGATTTTGACCGTTTCTCTGCCCGCCCATGTACTCTACGCCTGTGAGTCATGGGGGAGTGTTGGTTTTTTGTGCTCATTGTGCTCTGTTGTGTCCTCCCGGCTTGTGTACATCGGCGTGCAGATGACTGACGGCGAGACTCGACGCTGATGGAGTGTCATCCGGTGGAGCCGATGCACGCTGAGGTCGTCTCGCAGTTCGCTGGAGCCTCCTCTCTCCAGCGACGTGTTCAGCTCCATCGGCAGGCCTCCTCGGCGGTCGTGCTGCCGGCCGTCACTGCCACCGCAGTCGCTGTCTGCATGCGTCCAGCGCGTCCTGTCGTGCCTACGTCGTCATGCGCTGCCTAGGGTCCCTGTTGCATGTTGCATGGCCCTGTTCGGCAGCATAAACCGTCGTGGGCACTGCCTGGGTTCAGGCTGCCATAACTCCTCGTTACTGTTTTTCTAGCTGATTCTGACCGCACGGCTGCGTTCACAGCGCCGGTATTATGGTATGGTCCAGTTTTCGGGCAAAACGGACGACGCCCGGGTTTTGGGCTGTCGGCCGTCTGGTAGGCCTCACCGAGAAAACCTGCCAGCCTGAAATTAGCTATTTGGTCGGAGTTGTTATATGCCCGTCGTCGCGGTCGATAGATCCGCGGTGCCCAATGTCAAAAACGACCCGCACGCGGTGTCCAGAGTCGAAAACGGAAAAGACGCGCTGCCCATAATCGGAAAAATGATGACAGCGGTGCCCATGTTTTTCGACGCGCGGGCGAAAACGGGCACAGCTGATATATATTTCATGTATATCTCACTTTTGACATGTTTTTTGACATCGATCTTCGCCGGTCGTCGCGAGCTCGCAGGAGGAGTTTCGCGCCGAAACCTCCCTATGAGCTCGCGATGACCCTGCCCAACCCCCCAAACCTACGACAAACCAGGGGGTTTGTCGTAGGTTTGAGGGGGTTTGCAGGATGCGGCGCACGCTGGGCATCTGCCGAGCCCCGCTTCCGCGGGCCCCGGCAGATGCCCAGCGTGCGCCGCATCCTGCCCAACCCGCCAAACCTACGACAAACTAAGGGGTTTGTCGTAGGTTTGGGGGGGTTTGCAGGATGCGGCGCACGCTGGGCATCTGCTGGGCCCCGCTACCGCGGGGCCCGGCAGATGCCCGGGAAAAGAAAAAAATAACACCCAAACCCCCAAGTGTAACTAGGGGTTTGTCTGTTATTGGGGGGGGGTTTGCGAGTTGCGGCGCACGTGTGAGAGAAGAAAGGGAATCTGCCGGGCCCCGCTACCGCGGGGCCCGGCAGATGCCCGGGCAAAGAAAAAAATAACACCCAAACCCCCGAGTGTAACTAGGGGNTTGCGGGTCGAAATCGACTTTGGGCACCGCGTGCGGGTCGAAATCGACTATGGGCAGCGCGTCTAAATCGACCGAAACGACGGGCAGCGGATTATTTATGCCCTAGCTATTTTCTGATTGGCTGATGAACTGAGTAACAAGCTCTACAGAGCTGGGGGGGGGGGGGCTAGAACTTGGAGGGGTCACCCATTGCTGTTCATTCTTCATTCCTAATCAGTTACTATCAGTTTTAAGCTGCTTTTTGGCGCTAACTCTGGCGCGCGTGTTTCTGAGTAACAAACCCAGAGCTTCCAGACTTAGACTCTAGAGCAGCAGACTGAGGGGGCAGCTGACTTAAGCAACGAGCGTGGAAGCCCGCACGCTGCATCAACAACGCTGCTGCCCCAACCTGCTGCATAGACTTTCCGTTTGATACCAGTAAGCTACTGTGCTAGACAAGTAAGCAGCAGCTGGGGTAATGCTAGGAAGACACCAAGCAAGCGACGGTGTTAACGTGGAAGTTAGAAGTGGAGAGGAAAAATTGATGGAGTAACAAGTCACGGAGGTGTTACGTGCAGGTGTGAGTGAGCGAACGAGCGGGCAGCGAGCGAGCGAGCGAGCGAGCACTGTAACGAGCTCGAAACTGGGGGATTCGACCCCACCTGCCCACAGAACAATTTCCTAGCATAAACTAGGTCACCGTACAAGCAACAACCTGTCTAGAGAAGAAACCTGGTTATGCTCATGACCAACTGTGCACCAATGCATGTGAGAAATGCAAGTAAGTCTGACAAGCTCTGATTGAGGTTCTCCATGGCTCGTCTTCTCAGCTTCTGGTCACGACATATCAATCGGCGGAGTCATCTCTCACTGGTCAGTCACCTGCACCAGTGATAATTGGAAATAATTTTAGGGCATGCAGGCCCATGCAAGAACGAACATGAGCTCTGTGTGTGAGTGCGATGCAAGACGGCAAGAATTTGGCTAAGTCTGGAACGCTGAATATAAAGAACAAGGAGAGTTTACAAATGAGCCCCTAGCGGGCTTTTATAGGGGCGCCGGCGGCTAACCGCACCGGGCCCCGTCACCCCTGCTGAACCCAAATGAGTCAACAGGGAGAACACACTGCATACACCACGAGAGTAACAAAGGTGGTCTCCTCGAGGCACCGGAACAACGGTCCGAGTGCCCGGGTCTCGACCACCGAGAAAACATGAGCAATGCCAAAACATCTCGAAATCAACGTCCAGACATCACAGACGGCTTTCCGAACATCGGAAGCCCCACAATAGCCATCGGGTCTCCTCGTCACACCGGTACAGTCAACCGGGTACGTGGGTCTGAACCGACCGAGAAAACTCTCCTACCTCCCGACAAGCCCACATGGCTACCGGAACGCATCGACCGCGTCTCGTCGGCGCTGTCGTAGGTGCTGGAGAAGTCTCAATGCAGTCCGGAGGCCCGTCGTGTCGTCACGCCCTCCTCTGCCATATACGCTGAATGTGGGTATATTGGTAAACTAGCAGTGTCGGTCGTGACGGGTGGAAGCCACACAAACCAACACTCCCCCTGGCTGACATAGCCGTCCACGCCGCTGTCTGCATGCGTAGGCATGGAACAACAATGCATGGCAAGCCATAACATGCATGAGTCAACTCGCACAAACACACACACACACACACACACACACTCGTCTGCTATCCATCCAGGGTCTCCCTGGACACTGGCACAGCCCACCAAGTGTCTGGGTCTCGACCATGAGAGGAGTGATGCACACACACACAAACCAGTGTAATGCACATCATACACATGTCAGAGGACAAGATGGTCTCCTCGTGACACTGGTGGTACCAGGGTCCGGGTCTCGACCACTACGAGCAATCAAACTCAATAGTATCATCATCCAAACACAGGATCAAGGGAGGATCTCCTCGTAACACGGGTGCAATGCACCACGTGTCCGGGTCTCGACCAACAGCTTGCATGCACAATGCCACACACAGTATAGCGACACACTAAGACACACGATCACATGGTCTCCTCGTGACACTGGTGCAATGCACCAAGTATCCGGGTCTCGACCAACAGCTCGCATGCACAATGCCACACACAGTATAGCGACACACTAAGTCACACGATCACATGGTCTCCTCGTGACACTGGTGCAATGCACCAAGTGTCCGGGTCTCGACCAACAGTGTGCTACCATCTGTATGCAGCTGTGCAGGCACGTAGCGTGAGGCACATACGGGATGCTGTAGATGCTCAGAACAGAGCATGGACCTCGCCATGCATCTCCCATGGCATCGCGTCAGGTCGAGGTCCACACAACACTCCCCCTGGGCAGATGAACCTGGCAGCGATGTCCTCGATGGAGATGTTGATGTCGTAGCTGAACAGATCCTGGGCGATGAGTCATGTAGTGTATCCATCATGTAGAGACAGCTCCCCCTATCACCTGTGAGTCGACTCCCTCCCTCAAGGACAAAGTGGTGTCTCCGGCTACAACTCCTCTCGTGAATCTGCATCGCGTAGGGTATGCCAGTCCTCGCGTGACTGCCAAGGGTCCCAACTCACAGTCTCTCCTGCCTCCGCACTGCCGCGATGCATCTGTGTACGCCGGAGGAACGGGAATGGACGAGCAGCACACGTGCGTGGATGAAGTGGCGGAGCTGGCCTCGGAGGCCAGATAGAGCACCCTGAGACACAAGGGTGTACCGCCGGAGGAGGAGAGCTGGAACGACGAACCGGGTCACCACTCGTGGATGAAGATGAAGAAAGGGTAAATAAGTCGGGTGGATGAAGGTGCGTGACGGCGGCAAAAGAAGAAGGAGCGATGATGGGGTCGACAGGAGCGAGAATGGCGGAAGCCGAAGGCACGCTCACCTCTCCTCTGACAGTGTCTCCAACGGACGTCATACTCGGAGCGCGTACAAGATGCTCCCCAAGCATAGGTGTGCCAGATGCTGCTGGCGTAGGGGTCATGCTGATGGTACTGATGCTGCCATCCTCTGAGAATCGCTCACGCGCTGCCATCATCTCCCGCTGCAGCATCACTACACGCTCCTGCAGGTTGGCGTAATCTGCCTCGGACATGTCGAGGTGGCCAATGTCGACCTGGTGTAGAATAAACTCTGCCTCACTCGATGCTGCACATGCAGACTGCACAACTCGTGAGTACAACGCCATCTGCATCTCTGATGCTAGAGACGATGGAACTGATGCTGCTGCATCCTCCTGGGGGTCAACCAAGTTCGCAATGTGCCGAGACGCTGGAATATCAAATGCAGCTGCAGGTGTCACATCCACATCGCAGCTTGTTTCTGTCATGCGAGGAGTGAGCGGTCGCATGCCGAGAGAGAAGGAGAAGGAGGAGCCGTCAGAGTCCGTAGAGCATGTGGAAACGTCGTCCGTGGAGGTACTGCCACTCTCAGTATCCATGTGATCAGCAAGGTCACTAGCACGTGAACACGAAGGTGCACAACTCAGCTCCTGCTGACGAGGTGACTCCATCTGCATGTAGGGATCTGCACCACTGTCGTCAACTGCCGCCGTAGTGGAAACAGGTGTGCAGGGCTCCGGCTCGACAATGCCCGTCAAGGCGACCAGCAAGCGCAGCTGGCGCTCACGCACTGTNTCGCCGGGAAGACTGGTCGCTGCCACCTGCTCGATGATAGAGTGAGGACCATCATCTGACTCCGGCATGTATGTCGCTGCTCCGTGTGTACGGGAACCCGGAGGCTGTGGGAACCTGAACGACACCTCACGCTGAAGCTGGTCCACAAGTAGCGCAGATGAGGCGGTGGAGCCTGCTGTGTCTGCTGCAACATATGACCCGGCGACATCTCTGAGAACTGCTGCTCTCAAGAACGCCTCAACCTCCAACAGACCAGCTGGTCGACTCTGCTCGTGTACTGCGACCACTGTCGGGCAAGTATGAGTCCCGTGCGCCAACGCCCCTGGAAATCCGTGTGGGGTATCCCGATCCGCGTGAGACTCATGTGCCACTGCTAGGCCGCTATCGGTCCGAGTCGCAAGTGGCACCGCCAAGGCACATGAGACCTGTACTCCTCGTGATGCAACCTGCTGTTACAGAACGTCCGGCTCCTGTCCCAGCGTGGATGTCGACGTCGATGACACGCAGATCTCCTGCACTGGAACCTCCGCCGGACTCGTGTGAGCCTGCTGTACAAACTCCGCCAAAACTCCCAAAGATGCATCCCGATCCATACCGGACCCGTGTGCCACCGCCGGGCCGCCACCGGTAGGAGCCGCGAGTGGCACCGCCCAGGGACGCCGGGCCTGGACACCTCCTGACGCAAGCTGCTGCTGTACAAGATCTGGATCCAGCGCGGACGTGGAAGTCGAGCTCGATGATACGCAAGTGTGCACCATGACCTCCATGTCGGGATCAGACTCACTCCCCCTCGACCCAACTGCGGATCCTGTCGCTACTGCTGCATCACGAAATGCGTGGTAACCACACTTCCCCTCGATAGGTACAGCAATGGAGGCCGAGGAGGTGGAGGATGTATCAACACCGGCGTGAGCACGCCGTGCAGAGCGCTGACGACGACGTCGTAGAGTCACTCGACTCGAACGACTGCTGGAAGACAAGTCATCGCGGGGTGGCGGCGTGGTCACAGCAGAGTGGAGGATCGAAAGGATGGTGTCAGCCTGGGACTGGCTGGCAGGTGAAGCTAAAGGGACATCATCGGATGAAGAAGGAGGAGATGATGGAGGAGATGTGGTCGAAGAGGCCGTCGACGAACGAGTAGCAGAAGCACGCTCAGTGACAACGAGGTCACAAAGCCGCTGCACCATCTGCCGTAGGCTGCGGATCTCGGCGAATATGCACGCCAGAGGTCCAGCTAGGGGATCTACCAACACCGGCAGATCCGTATGCTGTGGAGGACGCAGGCTCGGACGAGGCTGTAGCCAAGGTGGATGCCAGCCGGGAGGGCGCGTCCAACAGCGACACCAACCATGACGTCCATCACCACAGTAGTAGCAGGAGAATGCTCAGCGCGCCTGCTCACATGTCCGCGCACTCATCTCGTGCGCTGGACGATGGATAGGTGCCGAGGGCACCTACTCCCGGTGGTAAACACCAAGCTACGAGAGAGAATGAGGTCCGCAGGTACTATCACGCCTGGAGGTCACGGCGTCCGGGTCAGCAAACGTTACCAGACGGGAAGAGCTGCACTACCACAGCACACCCGGAGACGAGAGCCTGACTAGCTGCGGCGACCAATGCTGCTGCCACGAATGGAGCAAAGACTGCTCCAAGACGAGAAGGGGTGGCGGCTGCAGGTGTGGCTGCTGCTCCAAGCGGTAGACGACCCAGCCCTCGGAGACGGTAAGACTCGAATCCGCCGGCGATCCTACGGGGTGAAGTGCACGCACCAATCCACCGGCCCCAGGGAGACGCCGGTCCACGACAGGTCTCGAAGCGGAAATCGCCGCCGACAACACAATCCGTTGCCGGTGTAGAGGGTG
This sequence comes from Penium margaritaceum, assembly GCA_023375785.1. Classification (NCBI taxonomy): domain Eukaryota; kingdom Viridiplantae; phylum Streptophyta; class Zygnematophyceae; order Desmidiales; family Peniaceae; genus Penium; species Penium margaritaceum. Next base: position 66,481 of record SZWC01001233.1, on the reverse strand, counting down.
AAACTGCAAGCGCTGCTGCAACCGCCGTTGATGCTGCATTGGTTGCTGCAAGTGCAGCTGTCGGTGAGATGACGGGCTACTCGATGGTCCCGTACGTTTGGTTGAAAT
>SZWC01001233.1:42871-60069 GCA_023375785.1 Penium margaritaceum | reverse complement strand
GATTTTTTTTATGTGCAAGGAACGAGCACCAAAGCACGCACCTCAGCAGCGTCAATGTGAGTGTAGCCGAGATCAATGGCCGCGGTCACGGATTTAACCAGCGCCTCGTCCTTGCCGTCGTCCTGTCCGGGTCCCTTGAACCAAGCAGTGCCGGAACCGTACGCCAGCGCGGGCGCCCGGCGTCCGTCGGAAAACACCACGGTGGGAATGGCAGAGGTGTTGGGGGTGGTTCCCGCCTGTGAGAATGAACCCATGATTTTCCGCCTTACGAGGCGCCAAATACGATGCGCCAAGTGCCAAGGGCCGGAATGCTGGAACGGCGGGGGAGGCAAGAGGGTAGGGTTCGTTAGAGTAGGAGGAGGAACGGCAGAAGCTCCCTGGCTGATCTGGTCTTCACTGTCCGTTGATAGAAATCCACGGACAAGACCCGATCTGCGCTGGATGATCGACGGGAGAGGGTCGGGAGCGCTGGTCGGTGGTGGATGACAAGCACAGAAGCAGGACGGAGGACGGGAGTGTTCAACGTCAGCATCGACAGCGTAAGGCCTGCCCGGGCGGGACGGCGGGCTCCGGATTTGCCCAATTCCAGCTTCCAACCGCCTCTGTTCCGTCGTCCTGCGTTAGCTTGGAGGGGAGCAAGGGGAGGGGATCGGAAGTCGGAGGAAGACAAACAGAGAGAGGGAGAGCGAGGGTGAGGGATGGAGGTTCCTGAGTGAACGAGAACCGGTCTCTCAATATCAGCAAGCTCAACGGGTGGAAGCTCAAGAAAAACTCGAGCATTCGTCCGGCGAGCACCGTCGCAGTATCCCTCGACTTTGCGCCATATGCGTCACAAGGTGTCCGGCATTGCCATCAGGTGCGTCGTGGAGACTGCCGCTCCTCCGCTACGAAGTGTGGGCTGGCGTGGTGGGCGGCCATGTTGGGCCGGCCACTAAGGCTCAATGCGTCCCGAGCCACGAGATACACTGTGACGTGCCACAACCGCCGGCTTTCAAGGACGTACCATGTGCGCTAATTCGAGTGCTGTGGGTAGTGTCGAACACGACCTTCATATGACCTTTAACTTCATCCCTATTTCGAAATAGGGCAGACTTGTCCGCGGCGACGACCTGACCAGTCGCCATGACTGGCTACGACGACGACGGCACATATGTATGACAAGAGCCAGATCCAAAAGCTAGTTTTCCAAATATGTCACAGTCAGCGATGACTGTTAGATTGATCTGGCCGGCTAATCTGACCTAAGCCATACTCCGATGTAACACGAGAGCCTCCAACTGTAGGCAGAGATGACGGCGCGATCACATACGCGCTGTTTCTGAAAATTTTCAAATTTATTTTTTTCTCTTGTCGAGTTGTCATCAACTCATTAGCATAGACTATGGAATAAAGAACAGGACCTCCGATCGAACTGGAGGGGATATAAGATGTTCAAAGCCATCCCCTAAAAATTTCCGGAATCTGTCAAGGTGAGATGACCAATCAAGCCTGGGCGTGAAAACAACCGCCAAACCGTTCAAGTCGGTGTACGGAGTCGACCACCGCTACCAGGGCGGAGCTTCCGGTAGGCTAGGAAACCATGTAGCCTTAAATAGTCATCCTCCAGACGGACCCGACGCATGTGCTAAGGACAAGGCCCAAACCAGGATTATCTTGTCAATTTATCCTTCCGAATAGCCTGAATCAAGCGAGGGCACATGACCACAACAATCGAACACGGCTCAAAATGGATATCACCAGAACCGGAGGCTAAAGTTTTCAGAAAAACATAATTGAACAAAAATTAATAAATGAAAAATTTCATAACTTAAAAGCCGATAAAAAACAATTTTGTTCTAAAAGTAAAATTCAAAGGACTAAAAACTAAAAATTTTCCTCTATGCATTACTGCATAGGACGGAGTTGTTATATGCCCGTCGTCGCGGTCGATAGATCCGCGGTGCCCAATGTCGAAAACGGCTCGCACGCGGTGTCCAGGGTCGAAAACGGAAAAGACACGTTGCCCATAATCGGAAAAATGATGACAGCGGTGCCCATGTTTTTCGACTCGCGAGCGAAAACGGGCACGACGGGCACTGATATATATTTCATGTATATCTCACTTTTTACATGTTTTTTTTACATCGAGCTTCGCCGGTCGTCGCGAACTCGCAGGAGGAGTTTCGCGCCGAAACCTCCCTACGAGCTCGCGATGACCCTGCCCAACCCCCCAAACCTACGACAAACCAGTGGGTTTGTCGTAGGTTTGGGGGGGTTTGCAGGATGCGGCACACGCTGGGCATCTGCCTGAGAAAGTGCGTAGAAGCTTCCTAGCTGCACAGCCGCTGACCGGGCGTCAGTGCCTAATCAGACAGTGACGACAGTCACAGGTCGTACACACAACGGCAAGGGTTTGGCTAGGAGACACAAGTCAAAGTGTCAGAATGCTTCAATATAGCATATGCAGAGAGAAATGACAACTGACAGGTCCAGGGCATAAATACCTGCCGCGGCGCACGGCGGGTGTCGCACGCGGCAGTCCAAGAGCTGTCCTAAAACCGGCCCAAAAACACTGTTTTGGCCGTAACTATGCGCACACATGTCAGAATCCTACGCCGTCTGAACCTAGACGTGCAGAATCAAAAGACGCACGCANCCAGTCCGCCGAAAGGCGCCTGCAATATGTAGAAGGCACAGCAAGGAGTCCCGGTGACATCTGGGGCTCTGGAACAGTGGTCGGTCAGCTCCAAATGAGTCGTCCGCCGCCTGTCGTTGCGCTGGTGTCACCAGGGCCGCCTGCCTTAGGGATCTGCACGAGTATGGACACGGCCGAGTGGTCACAGTAAACTGTATAGGAACGGCACAAAGCACAATACTCCCCCATGACCCGATGGTATGCATGTCCATACGCGTGCAGCACTGGTACAACCACATAGTGAGTGACACAGACAGATGAGACGACAACGTACATCCCACACTCAACCACTGTCACGCACGGGGCGAAGCCCAACAGAACGAATGGCCACCAGAAACTTTCCGCGGGCAAGTGCCTTCGTCAAGAAATCAGCTCGCTGCAAGTTAGTGCCAACCCACATGATGAAGATCACGCGTCGCTCCACCAGACCATGAACAAAGTGATGCTCAACCGCAATGTGCTTTGTGTGAGCATGAAAAACACCTGAGTTCTCCGCGATGGCGAGAGCACTCTGGTTGTCGCAACGCAACACAATAGCGGGTATTGGCTGCCCAAGCTCAAGAAACAAGCGCTGCAGCCAAACTGCCTCAGCAGCCCCTGCGTCCAAAGCCAAATACTCTACCTCCGACGAGCTACGTGCGATGCAGCCCTGCTTCCCGCTTCGCCAAGACAAAGCGGTACCACCGAGCAGAAACACGTAGCCAGTGCGACTGCGCCCGTCAGGACTCCAAGCCCAGTCGCTGTCAGTGTATTCGTCAAGGACCACCGAACACTGCCGACGAAAGCAGAGTCCGAGATACGGCGTGGAGACCACATACCGTACCACTCGCACAGCCGCGTGAAGAGCTCTCGCACGTGGAGCATGCGAGAACTGAGCGAGGAGGTTGACGGCGAACGCGATGTCGGGACGCGTGGTAGTGGCCAGGTACATCAGAGATCCGATGAGACGGAGGTACAAGGTCACGTCCACTGTCTCCCCCAGCTATGTAGGGTCATCCACCTTCAGGGCATCCTGCCCATCAGGTGTGAGTGGTGTGGAAGTAGTGGGCACTGCTCCAAGGAGATCGCTAAAGCGCTCCCCCACGACTCGTGCGTATCGGGCCTGATGCAGCAACAGTGTCCGATGTCTGCGATCTCGCACAATCTCCATACCAAGAGACACCGATGCAGGACCGAGGTCCTTCATCCTGTAGGCGGTCTGTAGGACAGCCTTGGCCTCCTTCACGGCCTCCAGCGACGGAGACGCGATCAGAAGGTCATCAACATAGACCAGGATGGCGGTAAACCGCTCGGGTGTCGGTAGGATGAAGAGTGAGGGGTCTGTCTCGCTCTGTACATATCGTGCGGGAGTAAAGGTGCCAGTGATCTCCCGGTTCCAACACCGTGGAGACCGCTTGAGGCCGTACAAGGACTTGCGCAAGCGCTAGACCTTGTCATCGTCCTCAAAGCCAGGTGGCTGAGCCACGTAGATCTCCTCATCCAAAGAGCCATGGAGGAACGCGTTGTTCACATCCATCTGGTGTAGTTCCGAGTCATGATGTGCTACTACACCGAACAGAGCTTGAGCTGAGGTCATGCGGCAGACAGGGGCAAAGGTGTCAGTGGAATCAACTCCCTCAATCTGAGAGAACCCCTTGACGACCAAGCGGGCCTTGTAGCATTGTAGTGAACCATCCAGCTTCACTTTCTTGCGAAAGACCCACTTGACCTGAATCGCCTTCCTCCCAGGGGGAAGGCTGACCAGCTCGTAGACTCCGTGCTCTCGGATAGCGCAAAGCTCATCCTCGCAAGCAGCTCGCCAGGCATCAGCATCCTGCGATGAGAAAGCCTCCCTCAATGTACTCGGGTCCGGCGCCATAGAGGGGGAACTCTGCGTGGCAAGAGCACACGCCTCAGTGTCTGGCCTGACGGCCACGAGATCAGCTGCTGCGTCACAGGCGATATGGAGCTCGCGAGTGACCAGGTCGTGCCCTATGGGGCATGCTGGGTGTACCTCTGAAAGCTCAGTGCGGACACTCAGGCCTAAGGCCTTTGTGCCTGGATCACCGCTCGCGATGCTGCGAGAGGAACGTCTGGGTCCGGAACCCGACGCTCGCTGAGCTCCAGAATCCAGTGGTCGAAGGCGACCACCGGGCTCAGGGGAGTAACCGGAGGTCGAGGGGCGCACCTCAGGCTCAGGAATCGGTACGACCACAGGGACAGGTACGACCACAGCTGGTGAGGGCTGAGACGAGGCAGTCAGAGATGCCGTGCGCGGAGATGCGTGTATGGGGGACACTGAGCTGGGGATGAAAGCGGGCAAGTCTGGCCCGGACACTGAGACAGGAGTGTCAGCCGACGTAGAGACAGGAGTGGGCTGGGCTGGGTCAGACGCTGGAACAGGGGTGCTAGTGGACACAGAGGGTGATGCAGGAGGAGGCGTGGGAGCAGCGGTACCTGTGGGGTGCGAAGCAGGTTGGACAGGTGGGATCTCTGGACCAACGGCAATGATAGCCGGATCATCAAGTGCTGGAGATCGAGAGGGGACTCGAGCGGACACATCAGCCTGGTGAGGAATGGTCGCTGGCGAAGAGGTCTCCCCCATCCACCGAGGACCCTCACAGGAAGGGACATGAGATGCAGAGAGCGCTGTGATCGAAGTCAGATCACGGTATGTGAGTGACTAAAAAAACAGCGCGTCACGGGACTCAATGACACGACGGCGAGTGGGGTCCCAAAAGCGCCAGGCCTTCGACCGCGGGGAGATGCCGATGAAGGTACACAAGCGACCCCGAGGGGAGACCTTGGACCCCTGCTGGTCCTCGGTGTACCATACGGAGGCCAAGGATCCCCAGACGCGTGCGAGACGAAGATCGGCACGGTGGCCAAACCAGAGCTCGTATGGTGTAACATGATCCGGAAGCGGACCATGCGGGAGGCGGTTCCAGACCCAAGTCATGTAGGCGAAGCCCTCGAATGCGAAGGACTCCGGGAGACCGCACTCAGACCGCATGGCACGGACCGCATCCTCCATGGTGCGGTTCTAGCGCTCAGATACACCGTTCTGCTGTGGGGTAGCAGGAGCGGAGACCTGGTGAAAAATGTCGTGCTCAGTAAAGAAGGAGTCCATCTCGCCGAGGAACTCGCCGCGGCGATCCGAGCGAAAGGTATGTAGCGTGTGGCGAGACTGACGCTAAGCCATCACAAGCCAGAGCCAAACTGTAGGGGAGGCGTCGCTCTTCTGACGCAGACTGTAGACCCACCGCATCCGGGTGAAGTCATCGGTCAGCGTCAGAACATACCGGCCCCTCTTGGACAATGACTCGACCGGGAGAGGACCAAGCAGGTCCAAGTGGACCAACTCGAGGGGCCTCAGCGCTCGGGAACACGAGTCAGGGTAAGTGCACCGGTGCATCTTACCCTGAGCGCAAAAAAGACAGTCGGTCTTGGGTGACTTCTCGAAAGAAGCCACGTCAAGACCAAGAGCGGGCTGTGTCCTGATGAGCTTCGACACAGTGTCAGAGCCCACATGACACAGACGTCGGTGAAGCAATCGCTGGTGTTCCGGGGATAGAACACCAGTGACAAAAACGCGACCAGAGGAAGTGGGAGAGCAAGGAGAGGAGGGCCGAGCAATGCGGTACAAATCATTTACGACTGAAGCACGCAAGAAAATGCTACGGGTATCAAGAGCAGTCACAACCGCTGAGTCAGCGGTATGCTCAACGGAGAGACCCATCAGAGTGCAGGCACGCACAGACAGCAAACTAAGCTCAAGATCAGGCACAAACAGCACGTCAGAGAGATACAGGGGGCCAGACGGACCATCAAAGCATACAACCCCAACACCGTGAACCGGTAAGGACTGACCAGAACCTGTACGGACAGAACGGACAGTCGTGACAGGACCAAGTACCACAAAGTCACTACGACGACACGTCATGTGGTGGGTGGCACCGGAATTAATGATCCAAGTGCCACCGGAGTCACGACTGGTGGACGTCACTGTACAACGAGCAATAGAACACTCGGCATCAGAGGGACGCTGAGCCGTCAGTGGGAAGGAACGACGTACATCACGAAGGTGAGACTCATGAATCCAGTCAGTGCAGTCAAACCCATCATCATCACATGCAGACTGTGCTCCCCCACACGTGTCATCACGAGTCACGAGGACGGACGAACAAGCAGTCTGTGACCCACTCGACGATGACAACACACTCGCACCTCCCTGAAAGTGAAGCGCCAGAAGATGACAAAACTCGGCGATGGTGCGGTCACGTGGGTCTGGATCACTGCTGCTCGCCGGTGAGGATGCAGGAACAGCTGCAGTCGTAGTCAGCGCGCGTCCAGAGGAGTGTGCGGTCGATGTGCCGGACGCGGTGCGAGCGGCATGGGCAGCCTGAAGTCCGCGAGTGATGCGCTCCCAGTCGAGCGGCTGCTGGCACTCGGTGTAGCGATGGACACCTCCACAGTTGTAGCAGTGCACGGAACGGCCACTGCTACCACTGGATGACGACTGCTGCTGACCCGATCCGCGCTTCCTATTCTTCTTCTTCCCCTGGGCAGCTGCTGCAACGCCCTGCGACTGCGTGGGTGTAGACGAGGTCGAAGAGGAGGAGGAAGATGAGGTCGTGTTAGAGGAAGGTGAGGGTGACCACAGGAGGGAAGATGGTGGTAAGGCGAGGACTGCTGTAGCGAGAGAAGTCTCCTGATGTGCTACTGCTGCCTCGCGGGCCGACGTCACCTGGAGGAAAAGCTGATGGGCCCACGGGAGTAGCTGCAGGGTGGCTGAGAAAGGCTCGAGAGCAACGTCGCTGTATCGTGTGAATATGTCGGTGTACTCCAGGCGAACTCCGAGCATGATCGTCCGAAGCGCCCACAACTGTGTGCCTCCTGAGGTCCCCAGGCGCGTGTAGATACGCATGGCGCGTCGCCAGTAATCCACTGCAGGCTCCGCTGGTCCCTGACGGAGAGAGTGAAAAGCACGAATGTGTGACGCACGCGTGGCGTGCGTCTCTGCGGCCAGTAGGGACAACGCCAGATCCCAGCCTCCACGAGGATCAGCTTCGGTGCCTGTGCCAGCCTCGCCGAGGAAGGGACGGAAGTCAACGACAGTCTCGCGTGGCATGGCGTAGAGAAGCCCTCGCATGGCCCGGGCTGCTGTCAGCACCTGTGCTGGATCTGTAGACTGGTATGGGCTGTGGTAGTAAGGCCAAACTCCCTCAGAAGTGGCCCACACCTGAAACAAGATCTCCCAGCAGTCAAATCCATCCTCGCTGATGTACCGTGGAGGTGGTGCCTCAAAGTCCTTTGGCTGCCGCTACGTGGGGAGAGCAGCCGCAGGCTGAGGAGGGCGAGTGACGGGAAAAACTCCTGGAAGGGGGTGATCACTGGGAAAGTCAGGTGACGGTCGTATCGGGGACACGGGTGGAGGTCGGATATCCGTCTGCAGCTGACGGAGGCGCTCCTGTAGAAGACGAATCTCCCGCTCCTGGGAGTCATCCTCAAAGCCTGGCATGAATGGCTCGTCATCGAGAAGGTCCTCAGGTGGTGGGGAGACCACACCAGGAGGTGAAGCAGGCGGGGCACCTGTCACGGGCACCTGAGCTGAGTGCTGGGTGGAGGCCGCAACGCCGGCAGCTCCCTCAGAAGTCCACGGAGGAGCCGTGGACTGAGCGCGCAGGAGCTCAGTCAGCGTGCGGATCGCGTCAGTCTGCTCTCGCTGCAGACGACGCATCTCCTCCTGCTGGCTGCGCAGGTCCTCAATGGCCTGCGAGCGAGGGCTCAGTACCCCTGAAGAAGAGGAGGAGGGATCACCTGGTCCCTTGTCCTTGTCGTCGGGCCAACTCATGTCGCCGCTCACTATGGGACGACAGGTCAATTTTGCCGGATTTCAAAACCGTCTGCGTTTCTCGGGGAGTTGAAACGCTGGCAACTTTTGACTTTTCGGTTGAAAATTTGGCTGTGTAATGCTGACGTCAGCAAGTGGTTGCTGACGTCAGCACGACCTGATGACGTCAGCAACGTTCAATGCTGACGTCAAATCGTCCCCCTTTTTTTTTCTTGTCACGGTTCTACTGCTGCGCAGTGGCGCGCGGCAGCTCCGCGGAAGCTGCGCAGCAGCTTCCGCCCAGCTGCTGTTGCAGCTGTGCTGTCAGCTGCAGCAGCAGCTGCATAGCTGCGTGTGCAGCGGTGGCAGCGGCGGCTGCGCTGCTGCTGCTGCTGCTGCACGCGGCGGCTGCTGCTGCGCGCGGCGCTGCTGCTGCGCGCTGTAGCTGCTGCTGGCTGCCGCCGCCGCGCATTGTTGCTGGCAGCTGTTGCCGCGCGCTGCTGCTTCTGCCACTGCTGCGCTGCTGCTGCTGCCGCGACTGCCACTGCTGCTGCTGTGCCGCTGCCGCTGCTGCGCTGCTGCTGCCGACGCCGCTACTGCGCTGCTGCTGCCGCCGCTGCTGCCACGCTGCTGTGGCGGCCGCTGCTGCTGCGCTGCTGCTGCGCGGCTGCCGCCGCCGCCTCTGCTGGTGTTGCTCTGTTGTTGCGGCTGTGAAGGGGGGAAGTGGCGACTGCACGCACCGCAGCCGCCACACACCTCTGCGTGGCGGTACGTGCTGCTGCTATTGCCTCAGCAGCTGCGATCTCACGTGGTGGGTGGAGTGCGCGGACGGCGAACGGCCGTCTCCAACGGGTCCCAGAAGATCTGCTGCAGCGGTGACTCTCACTGCTGCTGCTCTGCTGCGTCTCTGCTGCGCAGCTCAGTGAGANGCCGCTGACCGGGCGTCAGTGCCTAGTCAGACGGTGACGACAGTCACAGGTCGTACACACAACGGCAAGGGTTTGGCTAGGAGACACAAGTCAAAGTGTCAGAATGCTTCAATATAGCATATGCAGAGAGAAATGACAACTGACAGGTCCAGGGCATAAATACCTGCCGCGGCGCACGGCGGGTGTCGCACGCGGCAGTCCAAGAGCTGTCCTAAAACCGGCCCAAAAACACTGTTTTGGCCGTAACTCTGCGCACACATGTCAGAATCCTACGTCCGAACCTAGACGTGCAGAATCAAAAGACGCACGCAACGACTGGTCACATGTATGCATCCATTGACTGACAGCGAGTATACAATGCAAAAACATGCAAATGGGCCTCATGCCCAGTCCGCCGAAAGGCGCCTGCAATATGTAGAAGGCACAGCAAGGAGTCCCGGTAACATCTGGGGCTCTGGAACAGTGGTCGGTCAGCTCCAGATGAGTCGTCCGCCGCCTGTCGTTGCGCCGGTGTCACCAGGGCCGCCTGCCTCAGGGATCTGCATGAGTATGGACACGGCCGAGTGGTCACAGTAAACTGTACAGGAACGGCACAAAGCACAACACTGCCGGGCCCCGCTTCCGCGTGGCCCGGCAGATGCCCACCGTGCGCCGCATCCTGCCCAACCCGCCAAACCTACGATAAACTAGGGGGTTTGTCGTAGGTTTGGGGGGCTTTGCAAGATGCGGTGCACGCTGGGCATCTGCCGGGCCCCGCTACCGCGGGGCCCGGCAGATGCCCGAGCAAGGAAAAAAATAACACCCAAACCCCCGAGTGTAACTAGGGGTTTGTCTGTTATTTGGGGGGGGGGTTTGCGAGTTGCGGTGCACGTCTGAGAGAAGAAAGGGAATCTGCCGGGCCCTGCTACCGCGGGGCCCGGCAGATGCCCGGGCAAGTAAACAAATAAAACCCAAACCCCCTAGTGTAACTAGGGGGTTTGTCGTATATTTTGGGGGGGGGGTTGCGAGTTGCGGCGCACCCTTTTGGAGTGTGCACCTCAAAAGTCGCGACAGTCACCCTGTCGCGACTTTTGGAGTTCGCATTTGCGACCTCCAAAAGTCGCGGCAGGGTGACTTCTGACATCGGTGATGCCAATGTCATTTTTCGCCCACTTCGCCCTCGAAGTCGGCGAAGTTCGACTTCAAGGGCGTGGGTACAGTTATTATTCTTTTTCGTTTTTCGCTCGCACGACGAAAAACATGGGCACCGCGTGCGGGTCGTTTTCGACTATGGGCACCGCGTGCGGGTCGAAATCGACTTTGGGCACCGCGTGCGGGTCGAAATCGACTATGGGCGACCAAAACGACGGGCAGCGGATTATTTATGCCCTACTGCATATTGCATTGAAAATTATTTTTATATCTATTTCATTCCATCAAGGAACTTGGTTTCAAGTATGGGTGTAGGAGAGGGTGGTAATGCCTTCATTTCCTACACAATGAACTAAAAAGCAGAAGAAAAAAGGCCACACCAAGTCAATTTGAGGTTCAATTCTGAAGCCTTCCTGAGAGGATTCCATTCTTTTTTAATGAATTGTTTCCAACTCGCAGGCATGAAAAGAAGAGAATTGCAATAGTTTTACTTTAATGGAAAGACACAACTACTATTGGCAAGGAAGAAGCCCTGCCCACCTAAGTTCTTGAACCGAGTGTGGTGAGCAATAAAAATAAGTGAGAAATAATGGTCCTCATATGCTCCGCCACGTAATTGATTGACCTCATTGTTCATCCATGTTCAGCTTCTTGATGAAAGGTGCGCCTAATGTTGATGATGCAAGCCCAAGGGTGTTGGTCAGGAGCCGCCGACCTCATGCTGCCACTTGATTTCTATTGGATCGGACCCATTTAAGCCATGCCCCTTAGTAGAGAGGCCATAGAGTCCACTTTCTTCTTTTTGGCATTCACCACAACAGTGGTGAAGCAGTCCTCCAAAAGCGTCATCCACACCCAAACTGTTCGTTTTTTCAAATCTATAGGGACGAATGGTTCGGAGAGGGCAGGATGAATCTAGGACTCGTTTTAGAGTTTGATGTTTTGGACGGTGATGAATGCTTTATTTGTCAAACAAAGAAGCTCCTCCATCATTGAGATCACTTCTTAGAGTAGCTGGTAGTTAATTCTAGTTTCTGATTGAAGTTGTCGTTGGTTTGATCTTGTGGGCTTGCACCTCTTGCCATGCCTCCAAGTGACAATGGTCTAGTTTGTAGAGGCAGTGAGGGATTCATCAAGCTCGAAGGATCCTACACTTGAGTGATTGATGGAGTGAATGGTCGAAAACTAATGACCGCGTATTTTGTGATGCCTATTATGTTTTAGAAACTTTCTAGGATGGCAATTGTTTTTGCACATATCAAACTACAAGATTGCAAATGATGCACAACCGAGGTCATAGATCAATGAGTGCGGTGCATACGAGGTCAAGATGCCATAGGTCTACTTAAGAAACCTCTATGAGGAGTCGGGAAATTGGAAAAACATGCAACGCATGCCATAAATGAAGTCATGCTCCGTTAAGGAATCAACCAGACAATGTTTAAGTGCCTCCATGGTTTACTACACTTTTCTTGAACCTTCTGAAAGGTGGTGAAAGATTTCCATATCTTTAAGTGTAAAACGTTTATTGCAGGTCCAAGAAATTGGCCAGGATGCTTACGAAGTACAGTGGTAACAATTGGGAAGTCGAGGCGCCATGGGCTACAAGTGTAAGTAGAATGATACCCACGTGCTAAGTTCCTGGACCATGAAAAGTAGGGATGTAACATCCACAATGGACACCCAAATCATAGAGCTGTTGTGACGGCTTTTCATTGGAATGGCCATGCAACTACTTTCTCGTGCAAGTTGTTGGGTGACGTCATCCTGAGTGCTATCTGCTGTCTTTTCAAGGATAATATCAAATCACAAGTAACTCTTTACCACGTAACCAAAATTCACTAGTGTTCACAATGGAAGAAAAACAGGAATCACGCAGATGCAATTGGCATTCGCAACAGCCATGAAGCTTCAGCTTGTCATGCCTTCATTGTCCACATGGTATAGTGGCAGTTTTTTTGCCAGATAAACATTTGACCTATGCATGTCAACGTCCTCAGTGGAATTTCATTGCTGCATGAACTACATCAAGGACATACACAATAGGCATTGAGGATTGATGGTCCTCCATGATCGATGTAATTAAAAACCAAAGAGTGCTACGAGATATTAGGATGCCCATGGAAGATAAAACATAATTTTTCATGGATTGTGTTTTTTGCAAGATATCTGCGGTAGAGAACATGGATAGGTTTCAGAGATCCACAATACAATATAGAGCGTCATGTGTGAGGTTGTGACTGTTTTCTTTTCCATAATGACTTGACATATAGCTACCACCTGAGGCATTTTCCATTTGAATTTCATGGGTCGGGTGCGCAGAACACTTGCCAATAATTGGAGATTCTGTGGGTATTGTCATTCACACGTCCATTGTTGTTCCTGCTTTGTGGCATGGTGTATATGTTAGCCTACACATTAACATTAGCCAAAAATACCAGGAGCTTACACTCCTCAAACGAGGATTGGTTTTATAACTACTAGCTTGAAAGGCACCGTGCATGATGGATGGATGCCCAATGAATCCTTACATGTTGTTTCTGGCTGCCTCTGAACATGTGCTACTTGGCCAATACAACATTTTATGATAGGTATGGCCTCATTATTACCCACGAAGGATTGTAATGTCATCTCAATGAGTTCGGTGCTCGAACATCTTGTCTTCAGGTTCAATATTTGTCACGACGTCGTTCGAACGATGATCAACCATGCATTGAGGATGTGAAAGCTTGCTTCTATATTCGGTGGGCATTACCTCCTTAGGCCATGAACTTGATCAAAGAAATCTGAGGATAAACTTGGATGGACGAGGGTTACGGAGGACAGTGGAACATAGGTTGTTAGTTCTTCTGCCAGTGTTCAGTGCCAACGTGGTGGCATGTCCATGCATGAACTGAAAAAAAAAATCAAGAAAAAAAGCCATTTGGCAGCCACATGCGCATTTTGATATGGATGAGTAGAATTGAACAATCAAGTCCCTGTTGCATAAAAAGCTAATCTAACATGAATAAACATTGCCTTCCACATTGAGTTATGGCCGATTGACCCTAAATGATTCACTCCATCATCAGTGTACAACAACGTTGTTTTTTTGTACATGGAATATTCATCACATATCAACTTGATGACATGTGCGTAAGTTTGTACTAGAAATCCCTTGTTTCAAGTGTGCGAGAAAAATGCAAACAGAAGTATGGAGGAAGTTTTTCATATCATACGTGTTCACTAATCTACTAATTTCCAAGTGCAATTTTCAATGCATGGTTGTCTAGTGAAATATTTTGTGATTGGTCATTCAGTTCCACTACATCATGATCCCCAATTTTCCCAGTTTCTGGATCCATATCCAACACTTCATGCACAAAATCATCTGCATGAGCCATGTCAGCTGATGCAAAACATGCTTGACTACCCCTGGTGTCATCAATAGGTACATTAAGTGTATACTTGGTCCCACACGCTTTATCATGTGAAAAAACCTTGGTAGCCTCATCAACCCAAGGCAATGACTTTCCCTGTAAATTCCATTGTTCAGTTTTGAACGCTTTAACCTCATCCCACTTCTTAGACAAAGAATTGGTATGCCATGTACAACATTCTACTCAACCTTTACTCATATCAACCAGTCTCCTCTCTGTTGTTCAAATTGCAGCGATGTTTCCCAACATACTTCAAACCTGGATCCGAGTGAGCTCGTTGGGCGTGCATAAATCATAGGAGAGACATGAAGCATTACATCCATGGAGCTTTGTTATCCATCCACCTAAGCCACAAACCCTCCCATGTAGGCCAGCGCCATGGCCACAAGGGCACCTTCACATTCCGGACTCCAGAAGTTTATTCTTCCGGAGGTTATGCACCAGGGCGATTGCTCCTTCGTGGCCACAAGTTGCTCTGGAGACCACATGCTCAAGCCAACTGGCACGAGTGGATGTTTCTTCGCAAGCAGTCCACCTCATCCTGCCGGGGAGGAACGGGATGAATCCAGCCTGGTAATGGTGTGAGTACGGAGCAAGTGACACGTGCTCTCAAAAGGCAAGGTAATGTCCAACCAATGGCTCGATGTTCAACTTGGCCTCTCCACCAGATGAATTCATTTCCCCGTTGTGGAAATAGCCGAAAAGGATGTGATCCATGCCTAACAAGTGAAGTGGAAGTGAATGACAAGAGAAGATCAACTTGGTACAAAAAGTGCACCTTGAACATGCAACCTGATGTGTCAGGTACATTGATTCAACCATTTTCCATTTGAAGGTTTCAACTTTGGATGTCCAAAAACAACTAGAGAAAGTGTGGACCTATGTTGTACTAGGTAAATCCATTGTTTTTTAAAGAGATGACACTGCAAAATCTCAATCACAGAATCGGGCAATCGCTCTTCCAAGATTCAGCACTCTTATTCAGTAGATTCTGTGGAAGGAAATGTCTCTTAAGGTGATAGACTAAAATATGAATGTGTGAAATTTGGCTCCAACATCTATAAATGCATCGCCAATTGTTTGCAATTTTGAAACTATTGTTGAGACCCTCAGTAGAGTACACTTCAGATCACACCATCAATCTCCCGTCTCAACGAGATCCTCTTTGCTGTCGGCCTTGTTGGCTTTCGAAATCAGTGTCGGCTCCTTGAACTTGGAGGGGAGGGAGGGAAGTGAATTGGGTTGGAGGCAGCCAAATGTGCCCTCCAAAAGGAAGCACGTGCAACTCCAGCAAGTCAAGGTCTGGACTTGGTTGCATAGGAACTAAAAATTTCATCCAACTGGCTGTCTCATTCTACCTCTACGAAAGTAGAGAGTAATGTAAAATGTCCGACATTTGGCTTTGTTGAAATGTTTATGAAAGGTCATGGCAACATTGCATGTCCACCGGCCACATGACAGCTCAGTGTGGTAAAAACTGTGGGATGCTCTGTGACGAGGTATGAATATTGGCGTTCACAAATGTGTTGATGCAAAACCTATCTGAATGGTGGGGGTACCCTACCATCACTATCTTTCGGAGAAAACCTTCCGGGTTTGGGCAAAATTGTGAGTTTTATGACACAATGAGGGAGAAACGTTATCCACTCTAACAAAAAGAATTCCACCAAATTGAATCCCTTATGCGACCCTGGCTTCCAATGGTGTGGAAACTTCGAGATTAGCCTCGGTCACACCGTAGCAAGTTGAACTCCACGCCACGTCAGGAGGCCGATGTAAGTTGAACTCCATTTGAAGTCGACGGTGCTGACGTCAGAGCTAGCGATGTTCTTGCGAAGTGACTTGGAGTTGCCACGGCTTGGTACAGCCCTGGAGCTGTAGCAAGTCCTAGCAACTCTCGAAGCCCTGATTGGCAGTCCTGCCATCACTTAAAACGCGACCCGGTGAATCAGAATTTCGACAATGCCGGACTTGCAAAAAAGTGGTCTCGCTCACCAGGACGCCGAAAGTCGCCAGGTCTCGCTGTGTTCAATTTCTTGGCCTTCAGCGTGGTCACACAGCTCCGTAGAAATACCTTCAAATGCCTCCACATAGATTTCTTGCACACGTGCCCACTTGTTACGGCAATGTGACCGAAACCATTGTTAGCATGTGGAAGGGAGAGTTGTCGCACACGCTGACGGCATTGAGGTGAATGTCAGCGAGTATTGGATAGTCCAAGTCCTCCCTGTTGAAGTCACGAGAGATGACCACTCCTGCTTCAGACAAGAAGCATTCGTGTCTTCTACGTTAAAGCCATCATAAAAACTGTTTGGCGTCACAATACATACTCAAAATATTCAATTTTAAATAGTGTTTCCTGCCACCAAACTTAAATTTGCGGTTTTTTAGAGGTAGTAGGGTAGCTCCAAACTTGCACCCGACATTATTTCTGAAAAATGCATGTGGAAAATGAGGCACATCAAGAATCCACCGGTGGCCCATAGAAATCACAAAAACAAACCCTTCGCTCGAAGGCGAGCTGCTACAAGAAGAATTGAGCAGTTTCAGATGCAGGCCAGATACGTCCCACTAGAGTGCTGTCGGGTTACAGGCCCTTAACGTAATGTGCATACAAAACTTTCCTTGTGGAAGGGCTTCTTATCGATGACAAAGATTGAAACTCAGAGTAGGCCTCCATGTAAAAGCTACATGGTTGTTACTTCAGCAGTCCACTACGCTGTCACAACCATGAGTCCACCTTTGAGTTTTTGGTGTGAAGAAGGAAGTGATATTGTATGCATAGCTTACCATGTCCTCTCGGCTCACTTCCATGGCCTCTCAGACTCCTGATGAGGCGGAGGGTACGGAAGACTGGGGGAGCAGATGCGAGTCCGGCTGCTACCGAGCAGCTGTAACCAACCACCGGATATACTCCCGCATCACTACATGTGCTGGCTGCCCTCCTGGAGTGCACACCTTGTCTAAAAACAATCCAGTTTTATACTTGTTTGTGTCTGAACTGCAGTGGCTCAGTGACCTAGTTTGGTCCTACCTCACCGGTGTTACTTTAGACCGGCGTGGTGTAGGAATTAACTCTATTTGTAGACATGTTGGACATGAGAGGGGTATGCTCTTAAAATACGAGTGAAGGCCGGCGAGCTCCAATTTGCCGGCCAACGGGTAGACTCGACTAACAAGATCCACCCCGTAATTCCTCTCTCTCTCTCTCTCTCTCTCTCTCTCTCTTTCTC
>SZWC01001232.1:295911-306453 GCA_023375785.1 Penium margaritaceum | reverse complement strand
CTCTCTCTCTCTCTCTCTCTCTCTCTCTCTCTCTCTCTCTCTCTCTCTCTCTCTCTCTCTCTCTCTCTCAATATATATATATATAATTGAAAAGTTGCTAGGAAGCTTCCTAACCTTGTTGCTGCTGACGTGGCGACACTGTCCAGTCAGCTAGCGCACTAGCAACCAAGCAGGTTCAAGAAACAGCAAAGAACAGGCTAGGGAGACGCGCAAAGTCTCATAAGCTCCAATGGCTTAGTAATACAGAGAGAGATAACGATTGACAAGCACACAGCATAAATACCTGCCGCGGCACACAGCGGGTGACGCATGCGGCAGTGTCAGTTTGTCCTAAAACCGGCTCAAAACCACTGTTTTGGCCGTAACTCTGCGCACAGGCATCCAAACGCAACAATGTCTGAACCTAGAGATGCACAATTTCCAGCCGGACGCTACGACTGGTCACACGCACAAGTCCGGCATCAATCGGTGGACAAACAATGCAAAAAATGCAAACAGGGCTCAAGAGCCAGTCCACCGAGAAAACTCTAGCGTCTACAGAAAAACTGCAGAGGACCCCAGCAAGCACCCAGGACGTCGTGGCAGTCGTCTGGTAGCTGCTGGTGGATGGAGACACCATCCTCGGTGCTTCAGTGATAGCTGGGCCCGTATCAGGGATCTACACGAGCATGGACACGACCGAGTGGTCACAGTAAGCTATACAAACAGACGGTAACAACTCACATCACAACACTCCCCCATGACCCGATGGTACGCATGTCTATACACGTGAAGAACAGACACAGGTGCACAACAAGATGCTCAACAGTCCATGCTCACACGCCCCACTCTCAACCACTCTCAGGCAAGGGGCGCAGCTTGACAGAACGAATGGCCACCATGAACTTTCCGCGCGCAAGTGCCTTGGTCAAGAAGTCAGCCCGCTGCATGTTCGTACTGACCCAAATGACGGAGATCACCTGTCACTCCACAAGATCACGCACAAAATGATGCTCAACAGCAATGTGCTTTGTGCGTGCATGAATCACACTAGAGTTCTCTGCAATGGCAAGAGCACTCTGGTTGTCACAGCGCAGAATGATGCAAGGCACAGACTGACACAACTCACGAAATAGGTGTTGCAGCCATACCGCATCAGCAGCCCCAGCCCCCACAGCAATATACTCAGCCTCTGATGAGCTACGTGCGATACAACCCTGCTTGACACTGCGCCACAACACAGGGATGCCACCAAGCAGGAACACGTAGCCTGTCCGACTGCGCCCATCAGGACTCCACGCCCAGTCACTGTCTGTGTAACCGTCGACTACCACCAAACACTGTCGTCGAAAGCAGAGTCCGAGGTACGGTGTGGACACCACGTACCGCACCACTCGCACACCTGCGTGAAGATCTCTCGCCCAAGGACAATGTGAAACTGTGCAAGGAGGTTGACGGGCAATGTCGGGTCATGTGGTAGTGGCCAAGTACATCAAAGAGCCAATCAGGCGCAAATACAAGGTCACTTCTACTGTCTCCCCTAGGTCTGCGAGATCATCCACCTTCAGACCATCCTGCCTGGTGGAGGCAGGATGGTCTGAAGGGAGGCTATGAGAGCTGCACCTAGGAGGTCAGCAAACCGCTCCCCCACAGCGCGGGCGTAACGTGCCTAATGCAACAAGAGTGTCCGTCACTGACGGTCACGCACGATCTCCATCCCGAGGAACACAGCTGCAGGACCAAGGTCCTTCATCCTGTAGGCAGCCTGGAGAACAGCCTTGGCCTCCTTCATGGCCTCCATAGAAGGAGACGCAATCAGGAGGTCGTCCACATAGACCAGGTTGGCGGTGAAGCTCTCAGCTGTCCTTATGAGAAAGAGGGATGGGTCAGTGTCACTCTGCATGTAACTGGCACGTGTCAGTGTGCCGGTGATTTCTAAGTTCCAGTAACTAGGTGACTGTTTCAGGTCATACAATGCCTTGCGCAAGTGCCAGACCTCGAATCCAGGAAGCTGGACCATGTATATCTCCTCCTCTAAGGTGCCATGGAGGAACGCATTGTTCACGTCCATCTGGTGCAGCTCCCAGTCGTGGTGAGAAACAACCCCGAGCAGAGCTCGAGCGGTGGTCATGCGACCAACAGGTACAAAGGTGTCAGTAAAATCTACTCCCTCAACCTGCGAGAACCCCTTGGCCTTCAAGCGAGCCTTGTAGTGATCCAGTGTGCCATCAGGCTTCACCTTATTGCGAAAGACCCACTTTGCCTGTACAGCCTTCCGCCCAGGCGGGAGATCGACAAGCTCCTAGACACCGTGCTCACGGATGACTCTCAGCTCATCCTCACAAGCAACACGCCACAAGTTTACATCATGAGCTTAGAGTGCCTCCTTCAACGTGCCTGGATCAGGCATCGTCGAGGGAGTCCTCCGGGTGGCTAAGACACACGCCTCCGGACTCGGTCTGACCACGACAAGGTCGGCTACGGCATCGCAAACGACCAAGAAATCTCGGGAGACCAACTCGTGGCCGACAGGACATGCTGGATGCACCTAAGTGTAGTCTGTGTGGACACTCAAGCCAAGGGCCTTTGTGCCAGGCTCGCCACTCTGAGCGCTACGAGTCGGGCAACTGGACGCTGAGTCAGTAGACCGTTGAGCCTTAAAGGCCAATGGTCGAAGATGACCACCGGGCTCGCTGGAGTAGCCCGATGCTGAGGCGCTCACCTCAGGCTGCCGGGAAGGCTGCCGAGCCAGAGCCGTAGGGGACATAGGTGCATGCACGGGAGTGGGTGTGACAGAGGAGACTAACACTAGCACGGTATCAGGTGTGCCAGAGGGTACAGACGCTCGTACGGGATAAAGTGTGGCAGAGGGGACCGACACTGGCACGGGATCGGGTGTGCCAAAGGGGTCTCACACCGGCACGGGATCAGGTATGCCAGAAGGGTCTGACACCGCCACGGGATCAAGTGTGTCAGAGGGGACCGACACCGGCACGGGATCAGGTGTACCAGAAGGGTCTGACACCGGTATGCCATCAGGTGTGCCAGAGGGAACTGATGAGGCTACTGGACCAACAGCCACGAGGGCCGGATCATCAGCAGCCGGAGACCGGACCACAGGTGATGAGACACGGACGGACCCATCCGCAGGACTAGACTCCCCCATCCGTCGGGAGGCCACACAAGTAGGAACGTGGTCAGCGGCCAGCGATAGAATGTTGGACAAGTCGCGGTAGGTGAGAGCCTCAAAGAAGAAAGCATCTCCAGACTCGACAATGCGATGACGAACAGGGTCCCAAAACTCCAGGCCTTTGACCACGGGGAGATGCCGAGGAAGGTACACATGCGTCCCCGAGGTGAGACCTTGGACCCCCGCTAGCCCTCGGTGTACCAAAAACAGGCCAGGGACCCCCAAACATAGGCGAGACAGAGATCAGCACGATGGCCAAACCACGACTCGTACGGCGTGACATGGTCTAGAAGTGGACCATGCGGCAAGCGGTTCCAGACCTACGTCATGTAGGAGAAGCCCTCAAAGGCAAAGGACTCCGGAAGACTGCACTCAGACCGCATAGCACAAACTGCATCCTCCATGGTGCGGTTCCAACGCTCAGACACACCGTTCTACTGTGGTTTAGCAAGGGTGGAAAACTGGTGAAAGATACCGTGCTTGGCAAAGTAGGCATCCATCTCGCCTAAGAACTTGCCACCACGATCCGATCGGAATGTGTACAGGGTGTGACGAGACTAACGCTCAGCCATCACAAGTCACAGGCGGACTGCCAGGGAGGCATCGCTCTTGTGGCGGAGGCTGTAGACCCACCGCATCCAGGTGAAATCATCAGTCAGGGTGAGAACATATCGACCCCAATCAGAGAGGGACTCGACTGGGAGAAGACCAAGAAGGTCCGAGTGGACCAACTCGAATGGGTGCAGTGCTCGAGAGGAGGAGTGAGGGTAAGAGCAGTGATGCATCTTACCATGGGCGCAAAAAAGATAGTCGGTCTTGGGCGGCTTCTCAATAGGAGTTGTGTCAAGACCGAGGGCTGGCTGATTCCGAAGGAGCTTGGACACAGTGTCCGAGCTCACATGGCAGAGGCGACGATGTAACAAGCGCTCGTGCTCAAGGGAGAGAACACCAGTGACAAACACACGCACAGATGAGAGAGGGGGAGAAGAAACAGAGGGAATGCAATAAGACACACGATACAAGTCATCAACAACAGAGGCATGAAGCACGATGGCGCGTGTGTCAAGAGCAGTCATTGTGGCAGAGTCAGCAGAGTGCTCAACAGTGAGACCCATCCTGGTGCATGCACGAACAGAGAGCGGGCTGAGCTCAAGAGCAGGGACAAAGAGCACATTAGAAATGTACAAGGGGCCAGACGGACCATCAAACCGTACAACCCTAACTCCCTGCACATGCAACGACTGACCAGACCCTGTGCGAACGGACCGAACGGACGCAACGGGACCAAGCACAACAAAGTCACTACGACGACAGGTCATGTGATGGGTGGCACCAGAGTTAATGATCCAGGTGCCACTCGGCTCACGACTAGTCGTCGAAACTGAGCAACATGCCACAGAAAACTCTGCCTCTGCTGGACGCTTTGCAGAGGACTCAGGACAACGACGAACAGCACGGATCTGTGACTCGTCAAGCCAGTCGGTACTGTCAGGTCCATACTCATCACAAGCCAACTGAGCTCCACCACAAGCATCATCACGGGCAACAGACATAGTAAGACAAGGTGTCTCGGGACCACTCGGCTTTGACAACACACTCGCACCTCCCTAAGTACGAAGTGCCAGTAGCTGACGAAGCTCTGCGATCCTGCGATCCTGATGGTCCACATCACCGTTGCTACCGGGTGAAACGGATGCATCTGCTATAGTTGTGGTCGCGGCGCGCCCGGTCCGAATGTCACTCGAGGAAATCCGCTGCGTGTGTGCCGCCTGAAGGGCGCGCATGATCCGAGTCCAGTCAAGGGGCTGCTCACACTCCGTGTAGCGGTGAGGGCCTCCACAGTTGTGGCAGTGGACAGAACGTCCACTACCACTACTCACCGGCTGCAACTGCTGCTGCTGCTGCTGCTGTCCCTTCCTGTGTCACTTCTTCCCCTTCTTCCCGTGTGCGGCCGCTCCAATGCCCTCAGTGTGGCTTCTCGGGGTAGAGGAAGAGGAGGAGGAAGCGGTGGAGGTGGGATTAGTGAGCTGGGACAGAGGTGTAGGAGGGGTCGAAGTCACTGCTGTAACAAGTGGAATCTGCTGATGGGCGATGGCAGCCTCATGGGCCGATGTGGCCTGGATGAAGTAGCGATGGGCCCAAGGAAGCAGCTGTATTGACTCTGATAACTCAGAGAGAACCACACATTTGAAGCCCGTAAAGAGCTTCACGTGGTCCAAATGCGCCCCCATCATGATGGTGTCCAGTGCCCACAACTGCGTCCTGCCACCGGTCCCAAGGCGCGTGTAAAGGCGCATCGCGCGCCTCCAGTAGTCAACTGCAAGCTCCGTGGGACCCTGACGGAGGGAGTGAAACTCACGTAGTCGGGCACCCCTCGTGGCATGGGTCTCCGTAGCGAGAAATTTCAGGGCCACCTCCCAGCCCTGATGCGGATCTGCTCCAGTCCCGGTCCTGGTCTCACCGAGGAAGGGTCGGAAGTCGACCAAAGTCTCCCGCAACATGGCGTGAAGGAGACCGCACATCGCTCTTTCTGCTGTCTAGACCTGGTGAGTGTCGCGGGTCTGGTACTGGTTTTGGTAGTAAGGCCATACACCCTCAGAATCGGCCCATACCTGAAATAAGGTCTCCCAGCAATCAAAGCCCTCATCGCTATCGTAACGGGGTGGAGGTGTCTCAAAGTCCTTCGGTTGCCGCTCCGTGGGGAGGGCGACCTCAAGCTCGGGAGACGGTGGACGGGGTATGGGGAGCCTACCAGTGAGGGAAACGCCACCAAAAGTGAACGTTGCTCAACGACGTGGCTGATCCTGACGGGAAGAAGGAGGCGGAGTGAGACGTTGTGATCCCAGTCGCAACTCACGAGTGCGCTCCTCGAGTACACGAAGCTCGTGCTTGCGTGAGTCATCCTCTACCTCCTCCTCATCTCAGGTGTCAACCAGTGATGAGTGGTGCTGAGGCTGTGGCGCTGTGTACGGTGTAGACTGCTGAGTAGATGGTGCAGCTCTAGTAGATCCTCTAGGTGGCTGCTGTGAGGCCCCCGAACGACCCCGAACTAACTCTGTGATCTCCTACAATGCGTCACACTACCGCTGCTGCTGCCGGCGCATCTCGTCCTGCAACCGACGAAGCTCATCGATCGTGAGGGACTGCGACCACGGACTCATAACACCTGAAGAGGAGGAAGAGGAGGGGTGAACTGGCCCTTTGCCCTTGTCATGGACCGACGCCATCGCAATGCTCAGTATGGGGACGAACATCAAAAATGCTCCGAACAAGAGACTGACAACGTATCTCGAGGAGTTAAAGCGTTTAGAAAAAATGGCGTTTGACCTAGAAATTGCTGACATCAGCACAACCGATGATGACGTCAACGTTTTTTACGCTAGCAAACAAACACTAGCATTTTTTACAATCGAGTATTTACGCCAGCGATTTTTTTTCGATGTCACGCAAACTCCGCGTGACGGGTGGGGGTGATCTCGTCGCCCCCTGCTCACGGTGGCGCAAGGACTGCGCAGGCCTGCGTAGTGCCACGTAGGCCTGCGCAGTGCCATGCAGGCCTACACAATGCTACGCAGTTCCTGCGCAGCTGTGTAGAACTGCTGTGCAACAGTAGTGTAGCGCAAGCCCACCGCAACTACTACTGCACTGCTGTAGCCGCTGACGTTGTTGTAATATTGTTCCTGTCATTGTAGCTACTGTCGCTGCAGCACCTGCAATGTTCCTGATGCACTATTGCTGCTTCCGCTACTGCTGCTACGCTGCTGCTACTTTTGCTGCTGCTGCTGCACTACTATTGTTGCTCCCTACTACAAGCTGCTACTACTTTTTTTTTCGTGTACAGGCTGGAAGCCAGACACGACTGCTGCTCCCACCCGGTGCTGTTGCTACTGACCGGCGTTGGTGCTGGGGCTCGTCAGTGCCGTAGCTCCTCTTGCTACGGTGGTGGCGATTGTGTGGTGACGTCGCTACTGCTAACGTCGGCTTCGATGGGTACCATGATGTGGCGGCAGCGGTGACTCTCACTGTTGCTACAGGTGCTGCATCTATGCGGCGCAGCTCAGCGAGAGGGGTATCACTGCTCTGTTACCATGAAAATTTGCTAGGAAGCTTCCTAACCTTGTTGCTGCTGACGTGGCGACACTGTCCAGTCAGCTGGCGCACTAGCAAGCAAGCAGGTGCAAGAAACAGCAAGGAACAGGCTAGGGAGACGCGCAAAGTCTCATAAGCTCCAGTAGCTTAGTAATGCAGAGAGAGATGACAGATGACAAGCACACAGCATAAATACCTGCCGCGGCACACAGCAGGTGACGCACGCGGCAGTGTCAGTTTGTCCTAAAACCGGCTCAAAACCACTGTTTTGGCCGTAACTCTGTGCACAGGCATCCAAATGCAACACCGTCTGAACCTAGAGATGCATAATCTCAAGCCGGACGCTACGACTGGTCACACGCACAAGTCTAGCATCGATCGGTGGACAAACAATGCAAAACATGCAAACCGGGCTCGAGAGCCAGTCCACCGAGAAAACTCTAGCGTATACAGAAAAATTGCAGAGGACCCCAGCAAGCACCCGGGACGTTGTGGCAGCCATCTGGCAGCTGCTGGTGGATGGAGCCACCATCCGTCGGTGCTCCGGCGCCAGTTGGGCCCGTGTCAGGGATCTGCACGAGCATGGACACGGCCGAGTGGTCACAGTGAGTTGTACAAGCAGACAGTAACAACTCACATCACAACAATAATTGCTCTAGCTATCTCTCACTTGCTCCCTCCCCTTGTTCTCGCTTGTCCTCACTCGCGAGGACAAGAGAGCATGGACGTGGGCTTGAGGCCATCGGCCTTGCCCTCGAGGACATGCGACCTCCTAGGTGCCTACCGAGAAGTGAGCTGGATTTGCAGCTAGTGGTTGGCCGAGAGGTGGTCAGTTCTGACTATCTGCCGGCCATCCAAAAGGCTTGCCGTAAGCTGGTTGGCAACATGCGTGTGGTTGGCCGTCAGCGAGCCCATCACTTGTGCAAGAGGGGAGGGCTCAACCGGCCCTTATGCTACATCCATGTTCTTTTGTTATATTTGCATATATTTGCCTTTTGAAGCTCACCTTCAAAATATCAACGTTATCCTTTTGAAATACCTTTTCTCCAACAAACCAAAGGAGAAAGTTAGTCGTGACATCTAGCTCTATTTCTTAACAAATACTATAACCCTAACGACAAAGAGTGACGTAGGGGTCAAATGATTGACTATACTCCTTGTTGTGCATGAAACCAAGTTGATCTATGATTTCTTTTGACCTAGATAAGCACAATCATCACCCTCCTTTCTCCCAAGACTTCCAAAAGTAGGGAAACCTTCTTATCCCACCCCCTCCCCCTCCTCGCCTCAAGCCTCATTCCAAGAAAAATTCATGAAAGAAAAGAAGGTACCTCCGTCCTTTTTTTCTCTTCATTTTTTTTTCAGAAATAATCATGTTATTGATCCCCCCTCCCAAAACTAGTGTTTGAAGGACCCCCAAGTGATTACGTAGTGCTAAAAATATTCATCATGAAAGAAAATGGTCATACATGGCTCCTCACATTCAACATCAAGATTGGAGAAATGTCCTGCACTAAAGCATCATCATGGATAGGCGTTGTCTGTAAAAGGTGTTGCAATCCCTCCATTTCTTTTGGAGGAGAGTCTTAAAAGAATTTTCATCCCTGTAAACAGAGAACATCCATACTCTCCGTTGTACAATTCAGGAATTCAAAGGTCTTCCAACCTTATATTATTCCACTCATTGCAAACACACATCAATTCAGTAATTTCCTCCATTTAAATGAAAATTTTAGTCCATTTTGCAGCTCAAGGTTTAATTTCTGGCTGAATTACCCAAAACATTAATCTATAATGCAGGATTTTCTCATGGAGGCCGGGTTCAATTTCCTAGCTGCTTTGTTGCTGATGTATCCCCTTGCCTGAGTCCGCTACAACCAAGGGCCCAAAAACAAAATAAACTTTCATCATTCGTTCGAATCTCCTCTCGCCTACTGCTTCCGGAAGACATGGCTCACCTCCATACAGCAGTGACCAACGCCTTCCTTCGCAAGCTCATAGCGGAGAAAACCTTCTCCGCTGACTTCGTCAGCCAGATTGTCACGCAACGTAGCGAAAGCATCTTTTGCAATGGCAAGAAACATGCCAGGGAGCTGCTGATCCTCCCAACAGCCGATGCTTCCAGTATCGCACGGGCAATGCTCTCGCTCCCCTTCCATGCCCCCAATGACAAGGGCACCCCTGTCCTCATCAACGGTGTGCGCCAATCCAGCCCTGAGTATGAGGACCACTTGTCTCGCCACCCCTCAGCTGTGACCATCGTCATCCGTCACAAGCCCGACTACTACACCATCGACAACATCGTGACTCTATTCACAGAGCTTGTCATCCCGCCATCCACCTACCCGTTTCTGAAGCAGTTGCTACACCTCCACCACTTTGAAGATCCACTCACAGGAGCGTGCAACGGTACGTTGAAAGCCATAGCGGTTCCCCATGACGAAGACCGGGACTGCCTGCGAGTGCCTGCCTCCATCAGATTCGCCCCAACAGCCATCCTCGTCAACATGTCAATCTACGCGTGCAAATTCTGTGGACAGAATCACCAGACCGGCACACACCTGCTCTTCATCAACGAGCGCCGTCGTCCAACCACTCTGGGCGACCGCACCATCGATGAAGTCCACCAACTCAATCGTGAGCTTCCCCCACCCCCTCTTTATTCCCTGCCACACACTCCATACCGCCCCATTGAGCACTCACCGTCGTTCTCCTGGTTTTGCAGTGAAGGAGTTCAAAAAGTGCTGGCTCATCGAACACCTCAAAACAGAGGTGGGGATCGTCCTCACGAGCAAAGGGAAAAAGACAGAATTCTGGTTCTGTCTTTTTTCTCCGCTGCTACAACGCCCACGGCCGCACACTAACCGAGCTCGCAGAGCACATCACCGAGTCCCCCACCCACATTGACGAGCTTGCGAAGGCCCAAGACACAACCCAGATCCTGACCCTACTTCGCCTCCTTCACGATGCCCCTTTTGCCGATCTCCAAGCTCTCATCACTCGCACCATCCATCAAAACCCCACCAACCCTCACCCGGGGGATGTGGCAGTCTGCCACATCCCCCGCAACCCGTCGGTGCAACAATGCTGCCGCAAACCTACCCCATGCCTCTGTCCGGGCGGATCCACTGGGCTCAATGGCGCACGAAGTCGCCAACTCGGCACAGTAGGCCCGCCCGCACGTCTCCCAAGCACCCCTGAACGACCCCCAAGGTTAGTCTCCTTTCACTCCACCCCCCGAACCACCTCCCAGGCACTTTGGCCCAAACCACCTTCCTCTCTCT
>SZWC01001232.1:284999-295639 GCA_023375785.1 Penium margaritaceum | reverse complement strand
CGACCTGCCCCTCCCCCCCTCCCTCTTGCCCTCCCTCCTCTCTCCTGCCCCCCCCCCATCCATCCTCAAGACTACCCATGTTCACCCCCCTTTCACACCCCCATCCCTCCTCTTGCCAGCCCTCCCCCTCCCCAAAGAGAGTGCTAAGGCTTATCCCACATGCCATTCACTCATGCACCTCAACCCCACCTCCCTCTCTACCCTCAACCCTATGCTCATGATGTCTCTCCCCCCTTCTCCCCCTCATCTGCCTTGGTCTGTGGCAGGTACCCCAGGGACCAGGCCCGAGGAGGAGAGCGCAACCGCCCCACAAACACTCTCTCAACGCAACCATGAAGGCCGGACGATCCTCAGTCGAAGTCCGGGGCAGATCTTTGCGTCAAGTCATAGTCTAAGTGGTTGAAGTCGCATTCCAAGTCGTAGTCTCAGTCCAAAGTTACAACGGGTCCGATGTTCATGCCCATGTAGTCCACATTCAAATGAAAACATCAAACCACTCACACTGCAATGCCTAGGCTGAAATGTAGCCCTGACCTGCTCCCAAATGCCCCATCACACAGTAGGACACCTGCTATAATGCGTATCTATGCCCATGTGCACGAGATCCTTGCCACTCGGAAGAGATGTGTACCTTCTGAAGTGCATACACCACTCCCATTTTTCGCAGCTCCAACTTTGTAGTTCATTGTAACTTACAACAATCACAACGTCTTGCCAGAAACAAAGTAACAATGTTATGCCCCAAGTGTGGAATGCTCATCCAATGGCCTGCTCCTTGGTTGCATCCATATAGATTACGAAAGCAACTCTACATCGAGACCTCAAAGACACTCTCACCCATGGAAGGCGGTAGGCCACATAGACTTTCCCCACATGATAGTATCCAACAGCAAAAGAAAAAACCTGACCTTGACTTATGCACCCCCCAGAACAGTACTCCGACCCGCTCTCCCGGGCACCAACAACACAACCCACAGTCAGCCGACACAAGTAACTCTCCCCACATAAGAGACACCACAAATCGAAATGTCTGACCTCGGATATCCTCGTCTCACGACCCTGAACATCTTTCCCCGCACGTCGACCCTTCGTCCCAACACGAGAATCGCCACACATCCACTCCCAACACACTTCACCTCCGTTTATTCCACCTGAATGTAAATGGATTCAACAACCCCTCCAAACATCGTCACCTTCTCCAACTCCTTCAGGTCCATAACCCTGACATCTGCATCCTTACAGACAGCAGACTACAACCACCAAGCACAGACTACTCTGTCCTTAAGCGACATTACAATCTTACTTTGGTCCCCTCACGCCCCTGTGAAGCCAAGGGACTCATCCTAGCCTACAAACCATCCTTGAACGTAACAATGCTCCCCGATCCAGATTCCCGCTATATGCTCATGTCCGTCAACGGGGGAACAATAAGCCTAAGAATATGTGCCCTGTATGTCCCACCACTTCTCTCGGCCCGCCAGGCCTTCTGGACGTCTCTGTACAAAGCATGTATAGACTACAAACCCCACATTCTCACCGGCGACTTCAATAGCATAACGCACCCCCTCGACCGAAGCCCTACACGCATCTCTCCAGACAAAGAAAATCTCCAGATCCTACTCGACTCTCTCCACATGAAGGACACATTCAGAACTAAACACCCTCGAACACGGGAGTACACCTATTACTCCCACGCCCACAAAAGCCACGCCACTTCACTACAAGCAGACATTACAACAATCTCCCATGTCCAAATCCCATCCTCTATCTCCGATCACTATGCAGCAAACCTGGTTCAACTCACCTACCACACCCACATCCCTACTAAAGGTAAAGGTTAGTGGCGTCTCAATACCTCCCTCCTCCAAAGACCGTGGGCTCAGAGAAAACTCCCCACCCTACTATCAGACTCCTGGACCTACTCCAAATCCGCTATCGTTCGGGCCTTGAAAGCATACAGCCAACAGGAATCCAGACACTCGCAAAAAACTATAGCGCACATGCAACAAAAGCTAGCCACAGCTCGAAGGAATCATGTGTCCTTGCCCTCCAGGACCGAGGACGCTGACATAACCCACTGGGACACCCTGCTAAACACTTACCTAACCACACGCACCAGCTTCCAGCATGAAATTGCAGATGTAAACTGGCACGCACAAGCTACGCTCCCCTCTCACACCCATACCTCACGCATAACATCACGGAAAGTACAAACTACAATCCTCGAACTCACTAATGCCATGGGGTAAAAAGTTAACAGCCAAAAAGACATCGAGGAAGAAGCACGTTCCTTCTTTCGGGATGTTTACAAGCCTCCCTGACAAGTCGATACCTATCTTGAAATACTCCCCCCAGATCGACGGAAAAACCTGCCTCCTCATGTTGCTCAAGCCCTAGCCGCCCCGATCACGGAGCTCGAGATAGAAGATAGCATCCTCAGCCAGCCCCGCCACAAAGCCCCAGGCACAGACGGCCTCCCAGGGGAATTGTACCGCACCCTATGCGGCAACAATCTCCACTTCACGCAGTCCCTCCTCCACTTCTTTCACAATGTCCTCAACAATCCCGCGGATCACAGTTACTTTGCAGAACCTATCACCACCCTCATCCATAAGAAAGGAGACAAGGACAAAATCTCCAATTACAGACCAATATCACTCCTTAATGTGGAATACAAGATCCTAGGAAAACTCCTTGCAAACTGTCTCAACCAAGCACTGCCATACATCATTCACCAAGACCAAACAGGCTTTGTAAAAGGACGAAACATCCAACACACACTCTCCCAACTCCACGATATCCAACATTGGGCCACTCACAACACGGAGCAACTATGCTTTCTCGCCGTAGACTTTGAAAAGGCGTACGACACCCTAAGCAGACCTTATTTGATGCACGCTATGCTCCACCTTGGAATCGCACTTGAATTCATGAAGTGGGTCCAACTCCTACACAAGAACACCACCACACGCATGCTCATAAACGGAAAACTTTCCTCCCCTATCACCCTTCACTCCGGGGTCCGCCAAGGCTGACCTCTAGCACCCCTCCTCTTCATCTGTGCCATGGAATCCATCTCCGCTTACATTAAAGGGCACCTCCAAGGTGTCCCCTCCCTGTCCTACGACTATCGTCGTTTTGCCGGATACGTGGACGACACCACCCTACTCATCCATTCTATCCGAGAACTCAATCAAACTCGGCACCTTTTTCGAACGATTGCCAACCACACAGGCCTCAAATTAAGTCCAACAGAAATAGTCATCCTCCCCATAGGTCAACATACCCAAATCCCCAACCGACCACCCTTCCCAGTCACCCACGGTCCTGTCCAAATTCGAGGTATCCAATTTCACTCCACACCAATGGTGGGGACAACCTGGGATCCAATCGTGAGCAAGATCAAAGCAGCCATTCCCATGTGGAACAACTTCCGGAGCCCACTCCGCACAGAAGTGACTGCCATAAATTCCTACTTAAATCCAAAATTTCTTTACTACTCGTCAACTCTCCCTCCCACGTCAGAATATCTCACCTCTTTAACCAATTCTCTCACACAATTCCTATCATCCTACAAAGCCACTGCAGAC
The DNA here is from genome assembly GCA_023375785.1 of Penium margaritaceum. Taxonomy (NCBI): domain Eukaryota; kingdom Viridiplantae; phylum Streptophyta; class Zygnematophyceae; order Desmidiales; family Peniaceae; genus Penium; species Penium margaritaceum. Next base: position 292,049 of record SZWC01001232.1, on the reverse strand, counting down.
CCCAACAAATTCATCCACCTCTGCATGCAAAAAACTATCATCTGTCCCCAAATGGACCAGGGCTTAGCGGTGAAGTGGCCGCCACACCTCATCCAAGCACAAGGCGTAAAGTGGGTTTACGACTATCTGAAACCTCCACGTGACAAATGGAAAAAAACAGTCTTAGATACCCAATGTTTGCCAAAACAAGGACATTTCTTCCTTTCTCATCCATCAATCCTCAACATTCAATCCCTCCATCTGAGCACCCGATGGCGCCAATACTTTTCATCTTTTTTACAAACCAATCCCACTATCCTTCCCCCAAACCTCACTTGGCTGGACATCTCTCGGGAATTCGTGGCTTACAACAGACACCTCCTCAAAACAAGCCACCAACCCTTTGGCATTCCTCCAAGAGAACGCTTCTTACTCACTTCCGGGATACAAGTAAGACATCTTTTCGATCCTCAACTCCGAGAAGTGAGCTCGATTTGCAGCTAGTGGTTGGCCAAGAGGTGGTCAGTTCTGATTATCTGCCGGCCATCCAACAGGCTTGCCGCAAGCTGGTTGGCGACATGCGTGTGGTTGGCCGTCAGCGAGCCCATCACTTGTGCAAGAGGGGAGGGCTCAACCGGCCCTTATGCTACATCCATGTTCTTTTGGTATATTTGCATATATTCACCTTTTGAAGCTCACCTTCAAAATATCAGCATTCTCCTTTTGAAATACCCTTACTCCAACAAACCAAAGGAGAAAGTTAGTCGTGACCTCTAGCTCTATTTCCTAACAAATACTATCACCCTAACCACAAAGAGTGACGTAGGGGTCAAATGATTGACTATACTCCTTGTTGTGCATGAAACCAAGTTGATCTATGATTTTTTTTCCTAGATAAGCACAATCATCACCCTCCTTTCTCCCAAGACTTCCAAAAGTAGGGAAACCTTCTTATCCCACCCCCTCCCCCTCCTCGCCTCAAGCCTCATTCCAAGAAAAATTCATGAAAGAATGGAAGGTACCTCCGTCCTTTTTTTCTCTTCATTTTTTTTCCAGAAATAATCATGTTATTGATCCCCCCTCCCAGAACTAGTGTTTGATGGACCCTCAAGTGATTACGTAATGCTAAAAAGATTCATCACGAAAGAAAATGGTCACACATGGCTCCTCACATTCAACATCAAGATTGGAAAAATGTCCTGCACTAAAGCATCATCATGGTTTATGCGTTGTCTGTAAAAGGTGTTGCAATCCCTCCGTTTCTTTTGGAGGAGGGTCTTAAAAGAATTTTCATCCCTGTAAACAGAGCACATCCATACTCTCCGTTGTACAATTCAGGAATTCAAAGGTCTTGCAACCTTATATTCTTCCACTGATTGCAAACACACATCAATTCAGTAATTTCCTCCATTTAAATGAATTTTTTTGTCCAGTTTTGCATCTCAAAGTTTAATTTCTTGCTGAATTACCGATAACATTAATCTATAATGTAGGAATTTCTCATGGATGCCGGGTTCAACTTCCTTGCTTCTTTGTTGCTGATGTATCCCCTCGCCTGAGTCCGCTATTACCAAGGGCCCAAAAAAAAAGAAACTTTCATCATTCGTTCGAATCTCCTCTTGCCTACTGCAACGCGGCATACCTCAGCTGTAGTTTTGCGGCGGCGAAGGAGCACAGGCAACCTCGTACTGAGGACGTATTGCGGACAATTTCGGGAGAAGGGAAGGGAAGTAGGTTTCTCAAAAGCTCCGATAGTTGAAGGACCACTCTGAGGGCCTTGCTGCTGTAGAGACCCAACGCGAGCAGGCTCCCCTCAACCGCGGACAGGAGTTCCGAGGAAGGGGTTGATATTCATCAATGCTCACCGGACCAGCCCTCCCGGCGGTCGTCTGTCGGGGCAGGCAGAGTTCTCCACACGCTCACTCAGACAGGCGCTTTCTCTAGTCAGGCCACCCGCCCGCCGGCGCCATGGGCCGCATAGGTTCGCCTTATTTCCATCGCTTCCTTCCCTATCGTTTCTCTCCTCTCTCCCGTCTCCTGTGAGGCTCCGCTGGCACTTCATCTCTCGACCACTGAGTCTTGGAGCCTTGGTCCTCCCAAGCGTCGTCTCACGAACTTGAAATCCCCCCCCTTCCCAGGTCCTGTCAAGATCTCGTAACTCGGCGCCATGGTGGCCACGATGAACAAGAAGAAGAAGGTGAGGACGGAAACGGAGACTGGGAAAGGAGAGTCGCTGTGCCCTGTCGTAGACGCCGTGCAGGGCAGTGCGCACGAAGAAGGCGTCGCAGTGAACGCCACGGAGCTGTGGGCCTTGGGGGCTTACTGGGCTGGCTGGTCACAGCAGTCGACCCAGCTTAACCAGCCCATTAGCCAAGTGGGGGCTGTTAGTGCCTGGCGCCTTTGAATCCGACGAGGCCACCTCTGGTGTGCGAGGCCTTCCTGCGGGCCTTTTTGGCACAAGCTTCCGTCAGGCGAGAGGAAGGGCACTGGGCCGTTTCACGAGCTCTCGCACATGTACTCTGCCTGGGCCCCTCTAGTAGCTGGCTGTCTGCGTGTTCGTCTGCCTTCGCCCTGAGGAGAGAAACTGGCAGATCCAGATGCCGGGGGAGGTCAGGAGCCCAGTCCCACCCGCCCCCCTCCTCACCCAGCAGCCCGTCACAGTGGCACGACTCTGGCTGCAGGAGCACGCGCAATGCGCAGTGAGGGTGGTCCTGGACATGGCTGTCTGGCCGGCAAGGCCAATTTCCGGCAGATGTAGGCGAGGCGACTGCGTCATGGGCAGCCAGGCCGCAAGGGCAGATCCAGGCGACTGCGTATTACTGACGCTCGGGAAGGTCACTTTCTCGCGGAGGGCGAGAAAGTGACCTTCCCTCCAGACTTCCGCGTTCACCGTCGTCATCCTAGGGTTTTTGGGGGACTTTACACGCCGCCTCACAAGACATATGTTATTGCGCTGTTCAGGGTAGGAGGGGGATGTCGGAGGCGGCCTGCCTTCCCCTTCCGGACTAGAAGGAGGAAGAAGCAGCGGCGCGAAACGTGAAGGCGTAGGGATCTTCCATGAGCTTGTAGTGTGGACGACGTGGTCAATGATGGTTGTCCGTCTGTGGGGTGAGGGTTCCAGGGCTGCGGGGGTGACGAGAGGATGGAAAGTCCAGGGGAGGTCTTAGCAGGAGGCGAGGAGGAGGGCGAGCGCGGTGAAGGTAGGCCGAAAGGATTGGGCGCGGTGAAGGGAGGCCCAGGCGCAGGGGTTGCAGCACAAGCGCAGTCGTCTCAGCATAAGCGCAGTCGTTGCAGCACAGGCGCAGTGGTTGCAGCACAGGCGCAGTGGTTGCAGCACAGGCGCAGTGGTTGCAGCACAGGCGCAGTGGTTGCAGCACAGGCGCAGTGGTTGCAGCACAGGCGCAGTGGTTGCAGCACAGGCGCAGTGACTGAAGTACAGGCGTGCAAGGACCCCAAGATGATGTGTGACACGATTGAAGGGAAGGAGGGCGCTTCAGTCTCCTGCCGTGCTTTAATAGGGGTTTCTGCTCATGGGGGGGGGGGGGGGGGGGAGGGGGGGGAGGCAACCCACAACTCAACCCGCCTGCGGATCATCCAGATGACGGCTGGACGACCATGACAGGTTGCATTCTTCTTCTAAATCACCACAGACGCACACTGCTTCCGGAGCATCGCGACACTCATACACGCACATGCGTGCAATCGTGAATCTATCGAACCCCCCCCCCCCCCCCCCCCCCCCCCCCCCCCCCCCCCCCCCCCCCGCCGCGCCTGGCACGTGCACCGGGGGGCCAGCACCGGGGTCTGGGCGGAGAGACATTGGGAGTTGAGGGGTGAGAAGCGCTCTGGAACTGGCAGTGCACTTGTGAGATGGTCTTGGTGGTGGTGGGACCTGATGTGCGGCGGTGTGTGTTGTGTTCAGCCTGGTTGTCAAGAAGGTGGTGATGGTGGTGCTTGGGCTCTGTTGGAGGCTGTGCACTCTGCCACGAGTGTGGGGAATGTGAGCTGAGATCAAAGAGCCCATCCAAGACGAGCAGGGTAGTCAGATGGAGCAAACTGCTGCAGCAGCAACAGCAACAGCAGCAGTGGTGATGGCGCTGACGTTAGTAGGGATGGCACTGGCAGCAGTGGTGATGGCGGCTGAGGCTGGAGTAGGAGTGGGTGCAACATCAGTGGCAGCAGCCGTTTCGCGGTTTGCAGGTGGTCAGCGAGGCTTTCTTGGGCGGACTGGAGTGGCCGCTGTGTTTCTGGTGCAGGGAAAGGCCCACGGTTAGCTGGCTCTGTTGACAGGCCCATGTTGTCGTCCACCAGCACTGCACAGCACAGCACATCACGCCATAACACACCACACCACACCACAGCACACCACACCACACCACACCACACCACACCACACCACACCACACAGCTCCGCACTGCACTGCACCGCACTGCACCGTACGGCACCGCACCGCACCGTACCGCACCGCACAGCACTGCACCACAGGGCGCCGCACCGCACAGCACCGCACCGCACCGCCCCGCACCGCACCGCACCGCCCCGCACCGCACCGCACTGTACCACACCACACCACACAGCACCACACCACATCACACCACACCACAGACCACAACACAAGAGAAGGGGTGGTGGATAAGTTGCTGTGGCCAGAACTGAAGCGCGATGTAGTGCTGCGCAGCGCCCACGGTTGATCAGCAGTGATGGGGTAGGCTAAGCCGGCAGGTTGGTTGCTTGGGATTAGATGTTGTGTGGGCAGCAGCTGGTAGAGGAGTGCGCTGTGGTGGGGCGTGTGTGATGTCATGGGTGGATGTTGTTGTGTGCCAAGATGGTACAGTGTAGGTGTAGGTGTAGGTGTAGGTAGAGGTGTAGGTGTAGGTGTACGTGCAGATGTAGGTGTAGGTGTAGGTGTAGGTGTAGGTGCAGGTGTAGGTGTAGGTATAGGTAGAGGTGTAGGTGTAGGTGTAGATGTAGGTGTAGGTAGAGGTAGTTGTAGGTGTAGGTGTAGGTGGAGGTGGAGGTGGAGGTGTAGGTGGAGGTGTAGGTGGAGGTGTAGGTGTAGTTGTTGGTGTAGGTGTGGGTGTAGGTGTAGGTGTAGGGGGAGGTGTAGGTGTAGGGGTAGGTGTAGGTGTAGGGGTAGGTTTAGGTTGCGGTGTTGATGTAGGTCGAAGGTGGGGCAGATGTAGGTGCAGGTGCAGGATTGGCTGCGGCTGGGGCCACGGCTGCACCTGCAGCTGCGGATGCAGGTGCAGGTGCAGGTGCAGGCGTGAGTGTGAGTGTGGTCTCTATGTGCTCCTTGGCGGACGGTTAGTTGCATGCAGAGCAGGAGGAGGCTGCTGAAAGGAAGTCGTTGTGGTTGACAAGTGCGGTTACAATTTGTGAAGCCCTTCATGTCTCATTGTGTCACTCTGTGTGGGTGGGGGAGGGGGGGGGAGGGGGGTGGGTGTCTGTGTGCGCGTGTGCACTTGTGAGTGAGTTGGCGGCCTTGAGGCTTGGAATGGGCAACGTGCAAATGTGCTAGTGTGCAATTGTCAAAATGTGCAAATATGCAAGTGTTGAAATGTGCATTTGTTTCAATCTGCAATGATGCGCGACGCGTGAGGTGTTGGCAGTTTGTGGCGGACGGGGTGTTCTATGCGGAGCTGAACGAGTTTCTGACGCGTGAACTGGCGTCGGATGGGTACAGCGGCGTGGAGGTGCGCAACACGCCGCTGCGTGTCGAGATCATCATCCGTGCCACACGCACACAGAATGTCGTCGGTGTGTCTCTCCCCCCCCCCCCACCCCACCCCCCCTCTGCCTCTGTTTCTGAATCTGCCTTCATATCTATCTGCCTGTCTGCTATTGTGCCGAGGAGAGAATTTGAGGGAAACGGAGGAGAGGGAGAAGGGTAGAAGCCACTACAAGGTCACTGCATGTGGGGCGGTGAGCAGAGGAGAGGCAGCAGAGGATTGAGAAGGGGAAGCAGGCGCAGTACGGAGTGGGTGAGGAGGGGTGGATGGGAAGAGGGATGCGAGGGGAGCAGCAGAGGGATGCCACGTGTGAGGGAAGTTGGTAGGGTGTGCAAGTGGGAAGAAGGGGTGTAGCAGGTAGTAGTAGAGAGCGGCAACAAGATGTCTTTCCCCAGTAAGATGGTGGATTGCATGGTCTGTGGGCCTTCATACGTCCTTCCCACAACATCATGGCGGCTTGAACTTTTGCTCCTCTCCTCCCTTCCTCGTCGTCGTCGTCGTTGTCGTCGTCGTCGTCCTCCTCCTCCTCTCCCCCCCGCCCCTCCCCCTCCTTCCCCTCCTACTCCTCATCCCACTTTTCCTCCTCACCCTCCTCCCACTTGTCGTCCGCTGCCATTTTGGCATCGGTCAACCTCATACCCACATGGCCCTCGTTGCCAAAATGCAACGAGGACGAAGCGGAGCGCAAGGACCGTCACTCATTGTGCATCTCGGGGCACTCGGGGTTTGCTCTTTTGAGCTGCTTTGCTTGCAGAAACTTTGTCTATGTTTGGCGGGGGGGGGGGGGGGGGGGGGGAGGGGGGAAACTGTGCTTGCGGTCCATTGGCACCCCACGGCTGATGAAGACTGGGCCACGGTCTGACCTTTCTTTTCCACAATGTTGTCTTCTCTCCACGCCTGTCCCCTCATCACTCTCTTTCCCCTGGCCTGCCCATATCTTGCTGCTGCCACCGCTGCCCTTCTGCTGCGGCTTGTTTCTGCTCCTGCTGCAAGCCGCTGCTGCCGTCGCTGCTGCCGCACCCGCCGCTGCTGCTGGTGCTGTCTGTGGCTGCCGTCTGTGTTGTGGCGGTGGGCTGCAGGCGAGAAGGGGCGGCGCATGAATGAGCTGACGTCGGTGGTGCAGAAGCGGTTTGGCTTCAAGGAGGGCACGGTGGCCATGTTTGCGGAGAAGGTGACAAACCGCGGCCTGTGCGCCGTGGCACAGGCGGAGTCGCTCAAGTACAAGCTGCTGGGTGGCCTTGCCGTGCGCCGCGCGTGCTATGGTGTCATTCGCTTCATCATGGAGAGCAAGGCCAAGGGCTGTGAGGTGTGTGTGTGGGGGGGGGGGTGTGTGTGGGTGGG
>SZWC01001232.1:257784-276070 GCA_023375785.1 Penium margaritaceum | reverse complement strand
GAGAGACAGAAAGAGAGAGAGAGAGAGAGAGAGAGAGAGAGAGGGAGGGAGGGAGGAAGGAGGGGTTGCATGGAGAAAGGATGGAGGCCAACTACGATGTTATCAGCATTAGTGGAGAAGGAAATGTTGTGGTGATGTTATCTTGGATGGAACCATGGCAAAAATTTCCGTTATCTATTCATTGTTTAATTGCTCTTCCAATTCCAGCCAAGGTACCATGTAACCATTTGTGCGTTCTTTATGGCTTGTCATAAAGTGCAAAGACTCCAATACAAAGTTGTTTATTTGTTTGCTTATTTGATGATGTTGTCACTTATGCAAGTAATTGCACCTCCAAGTACCACAAGAAAAACTAGCCATCGTCAAACATTAACCCATAGTATGGCACTTAGGCGTCACGGATAAGTGCGTTATGAAGTACTTGGCTATACAATTCTAAGTGACCATCATGAATTGATTGGCCATCATGTAATACTAAGACGTAATGTCATTGGTGTTATATATGGCAAATTTGATGTGAGCAATTTTGACATTTATCCTTACATAGAATCTGAGACCACATACCTCAATCACATGCCTTTGTGGTGACTTCCATGAGTTCATCCATAGACTTCCGTAATGAATCATGTGTGTATTAACATCGTGTGTATTTCCCTGAAACAAATGTTGTTGAATCTGGGTTCAAACATTACCTACTAAAGGTGAATAGAAATTGAGCATGCATCATGAACCACATGTAGACATATGTTTCGACTTGGGCCAAACAAAAATGAGCAAGAACTATGTAAGCATCCATTTAATTTGCATTGAAGCACAATGTGGACATTATGCATGGCCGTTCATCCTCATAGTTTGGTGACATGACCATGTGGGGAGGAAAACAAAAGACTTCAGAATTTTTCGCACATGATTGGTGCGAATACTACGTCAGAACCCTAAAAAACGTAGAAAGAAGGTCGAGATTTGTAAATGGGAAATTGAGATCGATACGAGATCAAGACTCCTGAAGTGCAAATCGGTATGAGACCGAGACTGTCTCGTTCGTACAGTACGGTATGAGACATCTCGTCTCGAATGGTGCGAGACGTCACTTCAAGATCGAGACATCTCGTCTCGATCTCGATTTAACAGCATTAATAGGGCATGGACGTAAAACAATAATCCTAAGCCTAATGGTTCCACGTGGCATTGCCACGCTCGAACAGGACCCTAATGCCGTTCTAAGTGTGGGGGAGGAGTGACACGAAGGATTTTCCATCGCGGCACTCCTTTCACCTAGAATCCGGCCAGAGGATATTTTCCAGGCTAGAGTCGAACTAGCCTCTAGCCCATCATGTTTTTCCGGGCTTCGACTTCTCGAGACACCAATCTCGAGCCCCCGAAACCGGAGAAGTATAATTCAATGCCATTTTTTATCCTAAAATGGCTCGTACGCTACAAATAGCCTATAGGATTTTATCCGTAGACTGGACGTGGGCCCGATTTGCATGTTTTGCATTTCGTGTTGGTTTTTGTCTCACATCTCTCACTTGTACTCTCTTGTGTCCTCCCGGCTTGTGCACATCGGCATATAGATGATTGACGGCGAGACACGACGCTGATGGAGTGTTGTCCGGTGGAGCCGACGCACGCCTAGGCCTACAAGTAGTTTGTGTTGGTTTTCGTGCATCTCTCATTGTACTCTGTTGTGTCCTCCCGACTTGTGTACATCGGCGTGCAGATGACTGACGGCAAGACTCGACGCTGGTGGAGTGTCGCTCGGTGGAGCTGACACACGCTGAGGTCCACTCACCGTTTCCTGGAGCCTCCTCCCGCCGGCGATGCGCTCAGCTCCATCGACAGGCCTCCTCGGCGGTCGGGCCGCCGGCGGTCACTGCCACTACAGATGCTGTCTGCATGCACCCAGCACTGTTTCTGGTTGTGGTATTGCGTCTACAGCATCATGTTGTGCCTAGGGTCCATGTCTCCTGCTTTGTGGCCCTGTTTGGCATCACTGACTGTCGTAGGCACTACCTGGGTTCGGGCAGCCATAACTCTTTGCTGTTATTTTTTTGGCCGATTCTGACCGCACGACTGCGTTTGCAGTGTCGGTATTATGGTATGGTCTAGTTTTCAGGCAAAACGGACGACGCCCGGGTTTTGGGCTATCGGGCGTCTGGAAGGGCTCACCGAGAAAACCCTGCCTGCCAGAAAATAGGTCTAGGACTATTTTCTGATTGGCTGGTTAGCTGAGTAACAAGTTCTACACTAGTGGGGGGAATCTAGAACTTGGAGGGGTCTCCCATTGTTGCTCATTCTTCATTCCTAATCAGTCACTTTCAGTTTGTAGCTGCTTTCTGGCGCTAACACTGGCGCGCGCGTTTCTGAGTAACAAACCCAGAGCTTCCAGACTTAGACTCTAGAGCAGCAGACTGAGGGGGCAGCAGACTTAAGCAATGAGCGTGGAAGCCCGCACGCTGCATCAACAATGCTGCTGCCCCAACTTGCTGCCTAGCATTTCCAGCTTGGTATCAGAGCCTGAGCGTAGCAGCAGCAGCAGAAGACTGGCGTACAGGTGCCAGACAACGCCGGCGGACCCCCATACGCGCGAGTGCAGGGGAAATGCTGCTGGATTTTTTCCGTCAGCATTGACCGGCCTGGTGGCGGCATCAGATTTTTTCCCACGGCCACTGGGCCAGGGGAAATGCTGCCGAAATGTTTTCGGCAGCACTGACCCCCATGCGTGACGCGAGGAGGTGAGCGGCAGGCCGCGTTTGACACCTGCGGGTGACGACACACGCTACAACGTCACCCAGGTGCAGTGACTGGCACCAGCAAGCAGCAATAGCAGTCTGCAGCAGCGGCAGCCGTAGGCAACGGCATCAAGCAGTGGCAGTAGTAGCCAGTGTCAGAGTGTGAATCTGGCAGCGAACAATAACCCCGAGGTAAAATTCTCAATAACGGTTCAAGTCCGTCGACCGAACCACCTTGACCAACGGTTCTCTGGTCACTTGACCGTTTGGAACCTACCGTCAAGTCATCCCATAATAAAATGACACCTGTCACCCGCGTCCGGCTAGCGGAAAGAAGCCGTTGCTCTGCTGCATTGTCCTGTTCTGTACTTTTTATACCGAGGATGTTCATTCCCTCGAGTTAACCAGAACAGTTCTTCCCATCCTGTTCCCCTTTGGCTCCGGGTCTTCGCCGCCGTGTCTTCGCTTTGCTCACACCTCGCATACCTCGTCTTCGCCAGTCTCTGCCAACTCGCAACTCTTCGCTCCGTCACCCTCGCTCCTTCGCTCAGCTCTCTCTCTCTCTCTCAGCCAGCCCTCACTCACCTCGCCCTCAATCTCTCTCTCGACAGCTTGTCTACCTCATCTCCTTGAGATCTCATCCCTTCTCAAGACCTGGAACTAACTTCTCGGGACCGCTCTTGCTTTCGTCACTTCGCTGACGTACTCGTGCATGTTCCGATGCTTCTGCTTGTTTCTGCTACTGCTGCTCACAGGCCTACATTCTTTTGACATGGTATCAGAGCATCAGGAGACATCACCTGGTGCCCCGTGACCGAGTCTTCACTCTGCCACCATCACTGCCTCACCTGCTCCCCTCCGTCGCCGCCGTCGTCACCTTGTGCCCTTTCTCTTCAGTGATAGCTGACATCAGTAGCACCACTTGGAATGTTCATCGCGCTGAAGTAACGTGTCGTCATCCTGAGGAAGCCCTGCGTCCATTCCGTGCCCGTGGCCAACAATTGGTGACTCATTGTCCACGACAGCTGCAAGCAGCTCCCGAGCCGCTGCCTGCCATCAACTTCCAAGAAGCTTCCTACCATCCGCCATCTGCTTCCTCCATCGCCTCAGCCACCGCAAGCGCCTCCGCCTTTCCTCACCTCCCTTCATCAGCCTCCTCTACTTCATCCGTTTCAATCTCCTCAACTTCTCTGCATTCTTCATCTCGAGCCGCGTCCTCGCACCGCCCTCTTACATTGTCAGCAGTAGCAACGCAACTCCCACCGTCGAGACATCGGACACCACCAGTCTTCCTGCTCCCATTGCGAGCCAACTGGGGAACAAGCCGTCACTCTCCTGACATTCGTGGATCAGTGTCTCTGCTCGCCGCACAGCTCCCCTTGCTGCAACCGACCTGCTCTCGCTGCCAGGATATCGGACACCTTCCCTCCCCTTCCTGCCCGTCGGTCTCGGGCCAACTGGGGAACAAGCCGTCACTCTCCTGAAAGCAGAAGCAATTTGGTTTGCTCGCCTGTCCTCTCCAGTGCGCTGCCTCCTACCTCGCCATCCTCTGCCTGCCGCAATCTCCATTCTCCGCCCTCCGTCACATTTTCATCAGCTTCTCCCTCCTCTATTTATGTGTCATCTTCATCTTCATCTGCTGCCCTCCTAATCATCTCCATCAGCGCCCCTCCTCATCTTGACTCCATCTCTCTTCTCCGAATCGCGCTTCGTCATCATCTACTCCGCCTCTGCAACAGTCTCCTTCGTCAGCATCCGCAGCGCACGCGGTTTCGTCCCTGCGTCCACTCAGCCATCAGCCGCCTCCTCATTCCTCCGTTTCCGCATCGCTTTCCGCTTGGCACAAGGATCTGCCCGGTCGCATCGCCTGTTGCGCGATGACCTGCACCCATGCCGAAACTTCCTGCAGCGCACGTGGCTCGCCCCTGCGCCCACTCCGTCATCATCAGCCTTCGCCTCCTCATCATTATCAGCATCTGTGGCCAGCACAAGGACCTGCACGAGCTAGCTGCCCGCTTCGCACCAGCCTGCACCCACGCCGGCAGCAGATTTCTCGTGGCGCGTTGGCCTTTGCCTTCCCCTTGCCGCATTCTATCCCCCTATTTCAGCAGCGCACGTGGTTTCGCCCCTGCGCCCACTCAATCATCAATTGTTCCTCCGCTTTCCGCATCATTTTTTTTCTGCTCGGCACAAGGATCCGCCCGGTCGCATCGCCTGTTCCGCGACGGCCTGCGCCCACGCCGAACCTTCCGCAGTGTACGAGGGCTCACCCCTGCGCCCACCTCATCGCTCATTGTTCCTCCACATTCCTCCGATACACCCAGTCACTTCACTCTCTTCGTGAACTATCCGCGTTCACTCAGTTGTTCAACCTTCCTCCTCCATCACTTATCCTTTCTCCGCTTTCATCCACTCAAACCTCCCAGCTGCATCGCCCGCCCCGCACCTATCAACTCCCTCTCCAACTACTTGAGCAGTTCTCATGGCTGCACTACCACCTCCATCATCCATTGACCCTCTGGCTGAAGACGGTTCCAATGTGCATACCTGGTTAGCCTCAGTACTTCTTCATGCCCAGGGATGGTCTGTGCGCGGACATGCGTTCGTCAATTTTCTCCGGGGATCCATGGAATACAACATCGACAGGGAGAGTCTGACTTCAAATGACTATGCTGCAAATCTGCAGCAAGTCACCTTTCAGGCCGCCTGTGACCAACTTCGACCACTTGTTCATCCCTCCTATCACCATCATTTCAGAACAGCCCATACAACTCCACTACTTTGGCAGAGACTTCTCCAACAAGGATGGTGGAGACACTGGATCAAAAGCGTCTGCACCAACAAGGATACTCTACCTGCCCTGGCAGACAAAATTGATCCTCTTCCATTCTTCAGCCATTATGAAGGATGGCAACAAACACAAGAATGGGCTGAACAGTTCTACAGGGTCCTCTTCCCAGTGCTTTTGCTGCATCATGGAGCTACAGACTGTCTGCTTGGTGACCGGCTCTACCTAGGACCAGCAGATCAACAGACTACAACTTATGTCGAAGTCAATCGGCAAGTGCGCAGAGAACTGAAGACCATCACACATTGGACCTATCATGATCTGATTGATGCATTCCCAGAAGACCTAGGAGGCATGTGGTCCCACTTCCTCTCCTCTCGGGGTGTAGGGCGCTCCATTCAGATGGAACAAGCCTATTCACATCAATAAGCTATCAGATTCAAGGGGGGTGTCAGAGTGTGAATCTGACAGTGAACAATAACCCCGAGGTAAAATTCTCAATAACGGTTCAAGTCCGACGACCGAACCACCTTGACCAACGGTTCTCTCGTCACTCGATCGTTCGGAATCTACCGTCAAGTCATCCCCTAATAAAATGACACCTGTCACCCACGTCCGGCTAGCGAAAAGAAGCTGTTGCTCTGCTGCATTGTCCTGTTCTGTACTTTTTACACCGAGGATGTTCATTCCCTCGAGTTAACCAGAACGTTTCTTCCCATCCTGTTCCCCTTTGGTTCCGCGGCTTCGCCGCCGTGTCTTCGCTCTGCTCACACCTCGCATACCTCGTCTTCACCAGTCTCTCCCAACTCGCAGGTCTTTGCTCCGTCACCCTCACTCCTTCGCTCAGCTCTCTCTCTCTCAGCCAGCCATCACTCACCTCTCCCGCAATCTCTCTCTCGACAGCTTGTCTACCTCGTCTCCTTGAGATCTCATCCCTTCTCAAGCCCTGCGACTAACTTTCTCGAGACCGCTCTCGCTTCCGACACTTCGCTGACGTACTCGTGCATGTTCTGATGCTTTTGCTTGTTTCTGCTACTGCTGTTTACGTGCCTACATTCTTCTGACAGCCAGCAGTAGCTACGTGCAGCAGCAGTCACAAGCAGAAGCAGCAGCTCGCAGCAGCCCGCAGTAGCAGCAACCCGCAGCAGCAACCGGCACCAGCAGCAGCCCGCAGCAGCAGCCCGCAACAGCATTCCGGAGCAGCAGCGAGCAGCAGCAGCGAGCAGCAGCGGCAGCGAGCAGTAGCTGCAACAGTGAGCAGCAGGAGCAGCAGGCTGCAGCAGCCGTAGCAGCAAGTCGTAGGAGCAGCCAGTTGGAGGAGCAGTAGCAGCGAGCAGCTGCCGGCACCAGCCAACAGCGGCTGCTGCTGCTCGTAGCCCACAGCTCGCTGCGAGCGATGGGCTGCGGGTAGCGAGCCCGCTGCTCGCAACAAACAGCGGGCTCGTTGCCCGCTACCCATAGCGAGCAGCAGAGCCTGCTGTTACAGACAAAAGAGAAAAAAAAACAAGAAAAAAAACCGTAGCAGTAGCAACAGCAGTTGTTACTACAACTACAACCACAGCAGTAGCAGCAGCAGCAGCAGCTGCAGCTGCAGTAGCAGCAGTAGCAGCACTAGCAGCAGCAGCTGTAGCAGCAGCAGCTACAGCAGCAGCAGCAACAGCAGCAACAACAGCAGCAGCTGCAGCAGCGGCCCCAACAACCGCCGCTATTGATGTCGGCATCCCGCTACTAACGTCATTGCTGACATCACTGCTGACGTCATCAACACAAAAAAATGAGGGGAAGGGAGAAGAAAACCAAAGGGTGGGCAAGGAGTCAATAGTAGCCCTATACATAATGCGGCGGCAGCTGCTGACGTCAGCCGCCCTAAGCTGACGTCACTGCTGACATCAGCAACACAAAAAAAACCAAGGGGCACCAAACCATGGCTGGCAGCCCCAGTGGGGAGGGGACCTCCTCTGTTGGGGGGATCCCCAGCCCCCCTTTCTTCCAGCGGCTGCAGCAGCAACAGTAGCAACAGGAACAGCAGCAATAGCAGTAGCAGCAGCAGCAACAGCAACAACTGAAGCATCACCATCAGTTGCAGCAGCAACAGTAGTAGCAACAGCGGCAGCAGCAACAGCAGTAGTGGCAGTAGCAACAGCAGACCCCTAGCATTGTTGGCGGCAACCCTGACCCCCTGGATGCTCTTCAGCAACAGCTTGCCGCGTTGACGCAGTAGCTTGCAGCTCTGTAGCGATTCGCCTCCCAGACTGCCACGAGTGCGCCACCGCCATTCATCCCTCCAGGGCACGCCAACCCGGCTGTGTTTGCTGCCACTCACTACCTGGCGTAACACCAGACTCAGCACCAGCGGCAGACCATGACCTCCATCCTTGGCCCCACTCTGGGCGCCGGCCACAGGCAGAAGGACTTTGAGACGCCGCCGCTGCCACTTGAGGCCAGTGAGCAGTTCCGGAGCTGGGAACTCATCTTCTGGATCTGGGCGCAGGGTGAGGGCCTGTGGGCGTACTACACCCTCCCGTATGACCCCACCCTGGCCGACCAGTTGTATGACGCTGGTCGTGCCGTACGTGCTCTAGTCCCTATCGCCCCTCCGGCTTCCCGCCTCGCCCTAGAGCCCTTCCTCGGCGACTTCACCGCTGGCGCCACCCCAGACCCCACAGCCGCGTGGCACGTTCTCACTCGTCCCCATTGCCTGTCCAACGAGGCTGAGACCAGCTGCCTGTTGCGGGAGTTCAACTCCCTACACATGGGGGAGACCGAGCCGGTCACCGCCTACTGGCAGCAGGCGGAGGACATTCTTCGTCGCCTCGGCACCTCTGCCCCATCCCCTCTGGCCGCGCTCCTCACCATCAAGCGCGGTGCCACCGACGCGTACGCGGACATCTTCATGCACTACTCTCATGACGTCCTCTCCAACATGGCGGCCCAGGGCACCCTCATGCCCTGGGCATACGAGCTCTTCCTCTGGATTGAGGAAGCTCGTCTGGAGTCCCGACTCTAGCGCACGGAGGCTCTCGCCTCCCCTGCCATTGCCTCCGTGGCTGTCGCCTCCCCTGCCGCAGCTACCTCATCGTCGTCGGGGAAGAAGAAGTGTCAGAACAAGAAAGGCAAGGGTCATCAGCAGCAGCAGCAGCAGCCGTTGACCTGGTCCAGCAGTGGCGGCTCGGTCTGCCACAACTGTGGCCAAGCCGGGCACGGGTGGTACACGTGCCTTCTACCGACGGACGAGGCGCGCGTCATCGCCACCATGCGTCGCCAGCGGGAGCGTCGTATCGCCTGTGCCACCGTAGCTGTCGCCGACTCGGACACCTCGGCCTTGTCCAGCAGCTCCACCACTCTGGTTGCTTCGCCAGTCCAGCCGACACCAGCGCCACATCCGCACCATCCACAGCCGTCGGCGCCTCTGATTCCTTCACCGGCACAGTCTTCCTTCTACCCGGGCTCCGGTGCCGTTACTCCGTACTCAGTCTACACCCCAGGGCCATCCTCTCGTGAGCGACAGCTAGAGCAGTTCATCGCGCTCCAGCTCAGCTTGCCTCGCCCTCCTCCCCAGGGAAGTGCGAGTAACATCACCTCCGGCTCTCCTATCTAGCCCTACATGATTGAGACTGAGCTACGGTCGTTTCCTGTTTCCTTGTCTGTCTCGTCGTCTCCCATGGTCTCCTCTACCCCTTTCCATGACGACGTTGCGTGGCTTGACGATTGGCAGTCTCGGTTTGCGCCTCCTTCCACTGCGTCCGTGTCCCTTGCTTGTTGCCATGTGACCGTTAGCGATCTGGCGACCCCGGTCCAGGACCCTGCTGAGACCTGGATCATCGACTCCGGAGCCACGTATCACATGACGGCCTCTCGTGAGGCCTTTAGTATGCTCGGTCCTGTAAGTGATGTCTCTGGTGTCCAGACGGGCTCCGGACAGGTGTTGCCTGTCCGTGGTGTTGGCGTCATTCGTTTCCGTGGTCCTGCCGGTGACGTCTTTCTGACCGATGTCCTTTTCGTCCCAGGTCTCGAGCTCAACCTCCTGGACGTCACTGCCCTTGACCGTATAAGCATGGACGTTTTACACTCGCGTGGTATTGGCAGTGTGTCGTTGCGTCCGTCTGGTCTTGTCGTCCTGTACGCCACCGCCCGTGGCAACCTGTGGTAGGTACCTCGCCTCTCCTCCTCTCCTTCCTTCTCCTCCCCGTGGACCGCCACATGCCATGTGTTTTTCACCAGCACGCTCTCTCCTTAGCACACCCGCCTCTTGTACCGCCGCCTTTGCCATGTCCACTCTGCCGCCGTAGACAGCATGCTCCGCACCCAGCCGGCCAAGGGCCTTGACCCGGAGACTTTCCCTCTCCCATGCCCCACCAAGTGCATTGATTGCGCTCAGGGGAAGATGCACCGGTCCACATACCCTTTGTCTTCCTTCCGTGCATCCGCCCCTCTCGGCCTCGTCCATTCGGATGTCATGGGCCCTCTCCCCACCGAGTCCATCGGCGAGCTGCTGTTCTAGTTTATGTCGACGATCTCCTCATTGTGTCGCCAGACACGGCTACCACCCAGTGTGTCAAGGACTTGCTACACGCCGCCTACTAGATGAAGGATCTCGGGTCTGCCAGATTCTTCCTGGGCATGGAGCTCGAGCATGATCGCTCCCACGGCGTCCTGCACATCCACCAGGCCGCCTATGTGCAGACTCTGTCCACCCGCTTTGCGAAGGACCTGCCACTTGTGTCGAGCGCATCTTCACCCATGTCACCTGATGGCCAGGTGGAGCTGAAGAGTCCTGACCCAGCAGTTGTGGGGGGGCCAGTTGACGTGACCTCGTACCTGCGAGTCATCGGGTCACTGATATTCCTGGCAACGACGACGCGCCCAGACATCGCGTTCGCCGTCAACCTCCTGGCCCAGTTTTCTCAGGAGCCGCGTCACCTCCACTACGAGGCCACGATCCGAGTACTACGCTATGTTGTCTCGACTCCTCGGCGAGGTCTCATGTTCCGTTGCCAGCCGTCTGTTGTCGCAGTGGGCTACACGGACAGTGACTGGGCCGACAGTTCAGATGGTAAGAGTCGCACAGGACGGATCCTTCTCATTGGCGGCATGGCTGTGTCCTGGCAAAGTGGCAAGCAGGGGTGCATTGCACGCAGCACTGCTGAGGCTCAGTACGTTGCGCTTGGCTCAAGCGCGTGTGAGAGTGTGTGGTTGCGTCGTTTGTTGTTCGAGTTGCGTCAGTCTGTCACATCCATCACATGACATCGTGATAATGAAAGTGCCATGGCCATCGCCGACAATGACGGCGTGTATCACACACGCACAAAGTAAATCAACGTTGAGTATCACTATGTGCATTCATTGTTACATGACGGCAGCATCAGCATTGTGTGGGTTGAGATAGCACGGCAGTTGGCTGACTTCTTAACCAAGGCAATGAAGCGCGACTCGTTCAAGAAGGCTGTGAGTTCGGTCGGCGTGCGTCCGTGAGTGGCTCTCTTTGTCCCTGCCTGTGTTTCTGCGTGGCCTGAGGGAGTCTGGTCGTTGACCGTGTCTCTACCCGCACATGTGCACTACGCCTGTGAGTCATGGGGGAGTGTTGGTTTTCGTGCATCTCTCATCGCACTCTGTTGTGTCCTCCCGGCTTGTGTACATCGGCGTGCAGATGACTGACGGCGAGACTCGACGCTGGTGGAGTGTCGCTCGGTGGAGCCGACACACGCTGAGGTCCACTCACCGTTCACTCGAGCCTCCTCCCTCCGGCGATGCGCTCAGCTCCATCGGCAGGCCTCCTTGTCGAGCCGCCGGCGGTCACTGCCACTGCAGATGCTGTTTGCATGCACCCAACACTGTTTCTGGTTGTGGTATTGCGTCTCTAGCATCATGTTATGCCTAGGGTCCATGTCTCCTGCTTTGTGGCCCTGTTTGGCATCACTGACTGTCGTAGGCACTACCTGGGTTCGGGCAGCCATAACTCTTTGCTGCTATTTTTCTAGCCGATTCTGACCGCACGACTGCGTTTGCAGCGTCGGTATTATGGCATGGTCCAGTTTTCAGGGAAAACGGACGACACCCGGATTTTGGGCTGTCGGGCGTCTGGGAGGGCTCACCAAGAAAACCCTGCATGCCAGAAAATAGGTCTAGGACTATTTTCTGATTGGCTGGTTAGCTGAGTAACAAGTTCTACACTAGTGGAGGGGAGCTAGAACTTGGAGGGGTCTCCCATTGTTGCTCATTCCTCATTCCTAATCAGTCACTTTCAGTTTTCAGCTGCTTTCTGGCGCTAACACTGGCGCGCGCGTTTCTGAGTAACAAACCCAGACTCTAAAGCAGCAGATTGAGGGGACAGCATACTTGAGCAACGAGCGTGGAAGCCCGCACGCTGCATCAACAATGCTGCTGCCCCAACTTGCTGCCTAGCATTTCCAGCTGTTTGCTGGAGCCTCCTCCCTCCAATGTGCTCAGCTCCATCGGCAGACCTCCTCGACAGTCGTGCCGCCGGCAGGCAATGTCGCTGTATATGCTGTCTGCACATGTCCAGTGCCGTGTTTGACTGCACTGTTGTGTTCGCAGCGCTATGTCATGCCTAAGGTCCAAGTTTCATGATTTTCTGGCACTGTTGGTACCGGGGATTAGCGTAGACGTTGCCTCGGTTTAGGCAGCCATAACTCCTCACTGCTCTTGGTCTAGCTAGTTCTGACCGCACGACTGCGTTTGCAGCATGTGTATTATGGTATGGTCCAATTTTCAGGCAAAACGGACAACACCCGGGTTTGGGCTGTCGGCCGTCTGGTAGGGCTCACCGAGAAAACCCTACCTGCCGGAAAATATGTCTATTTTCTGATTGGCTTAGAAAATGAGTATCAAGCTCTACAGAGGTGGAGAGGAGATAGAATTTGAAGGGGTCTTCCATTTTTGCTCATTCTTGTTTCTTAATCAATCACTTGCAGTTTTTAGCTGCTTTCTGGCGCTAACACTTGCGCGCGCATCTCTGAGTAACAAACCTAGAGCACTCAGAGTAGCAGACTAAGGGGGCAGCAGACTAAGCAACAAGCATGGAAGCCCACACGTTGCATTAGCAATGCAACTGCCCCAATAGTTTCCAGCTTGGTATCAGAGCCAGAGCGCAGCAGTAGCAGCAGAAAACTGGTGTACAAGTTCCTGACTACGTTGACGGACCCCCATACGTGCCACTGTAGGGGAAATGCTGCCGGATTTTTCCCGGAAGCATTCACCCGTCTGGTGGCGGCGTCAGATTTTTTCCCACGGCCACTAGGCCAGGGGAAATGCTACCGGATTGTTTCGGCAACCCTGACCTCCACGTGTGACGCAAGGAGGTGAGCGGCAGGCCGCGTCAGGCACCTGCTGGCGACGACGCACATGGCGACGTCAACCAGATGCAGTGACTGGCAGCAGCAGCAAGCAGCAGCAACAACAGCTTGCAGTAGCAACGAGTAGTGGCAGTAGCATCCAGCAGTAGCCGTGCGCTGCAGCAGCAGCTGGTAGCAGTAGCAGCTCATGGTAGCTCGCAGCAGCAGCAGCCCGTGGCAAGAAGCAGCAAGAGCAGCCAACAGTAGTAGCTCGCAGCAGCAGCAGCAAGCAGGAGTAGCGAGCAGCAGCAGTAGCCGACTGTAACAGTAGCAGCAGCGAGCAACAGTCAGCAGCAGCCAGTAGCAGCAGCTGGAGCACCAGCCAGCAGCAGCAACAGCTACAACCACTCGTAGCGAGCAGCGAGCTGCTCGCAGTGAGCTCCCTGCTCGAAGCGAGAAGCGAGCAGCGAGGAGCGAGCAGCGAGCTCGCTGCTCGTAGCTTTTTCCTCACAACGAGCAGCGAGCTCGCTGTGACGAACGAAGAAAAAACAGGGGAAACACAAAAAAACATCCGCCATCCCACAGGTACCTTTGCTGCGGCTGCAGCCACCACCATAGCTGCTGCAGCAGCCACAACAGCCACAGCAGCACGCAGCAGCTCAGCGGCAGCTGCTGCAGCAGCAGCAGTAGTAGCAGCAGAAGCAACTACAGCAGTAGCAGCAGCAGCTGCTGCAACAACAGCCGTAGCAGCAGCAACAGCTGTAGCAGCAGACCACCAGTAGTAGCAGTTGCAACAGCGGCAGTAGCATCAGCAGTTGCAGCAGCGGCAGTAGCAGCAGCGGCAGTAGCAACAGTAGCTGTCTTGCAGCTGACACAGCAGCGGCTCCAGTAACGACCGCTGTTGATGCCAGCCATACTACGTTGATGTCACTATTGACGTCACTGCTGACATCAGCAACACAAGAAAAGGGGAACAAGGAGGGGAAACAAAACACCATGGCAGAGAACGACGAGGGGTCTTCCTGTGTTGGAGGAACCCCCTTCCTGCAACAACTGCATCAGTTTCAACAACAGCAGTAGCAGTTTCCACCGCAGCAACAGCACCAGGTACGGCAGCAGCAGCATCAACAGCAACAACAACAGCCACCACAGCAGCCGCAGCAATGTCAGCAAGCACCTTTTGTTCCACCTGCGTACGCGAGCCCTTCGGTCTCCTATGCCACGCAGTACCTGGTACTGCAACACAATAAGCGCCAACAGCAGATGGTGACGTCAGTCCTAGGCCCCAATCTAGGTGCCGATCATAGGCCAAAGGACTTCGAAACCCCGCCGCCACCGCTTCGGGCTGGCGACCTCTTCCAGAGCTGGGAGCTCTGCTTCCGGATTTGGGCACATGGTGAGAACTTGTGGCCCTAATATGTCCTACCCTTTGATCCTGTTGGCTCTAGTGGGTGTGGAGGCACCCTCAAGGATGCCTAGCTCTTGCTGATGCACGCTAGCAAGGTTTGGGGCAGCCAAGGGACACCAATGGTGAAGAGTGTGGAGCACAAGGATCACGGATGTGAGTAGGCAGAACACGTCGCATTCAGTACATCTGAATCAAAACACGTTTTTGTTACTTAGCATAGTGATACTACATCAAATTCTTATAGCCTGTGATCTTAGCTTTCCATCGCATCCAAGAATGCCCAAATCGGAGCAGTAGAGCCCCTGCTACGGCCGTCGAAGTAACCCTTGGTGGAGCCGAGCCGCCCACCATGTCCACAAACGGGAGTGACGGGAGGCGCTTCGACGGTGGCCTGTCGAAGCGCCCTTCCTGTCATCCCAACGTGGGGAGGGGCTCGCCTTGGTCCAGGGGACCATCCACATTCATTCCTTCATGGTCCATGTGCCTTTGGAGCCCATTGGAGACGAACTAGGATCACTGGCGGTGGATTATCCCGCCACCTATGTCGGGTACCAGATTCCACACGCCCAACACCCGATTTTCGGGCTAGGCTAACTTTCTGAA
This sequence comes from Penium margaritaceum, assembly GCA_023375785.1. NCBI lineage: Eukaryota > Viridiplantae > Streptophyta > Zygnematophyceae > Desmidiales > Peniaceae > Penium > Penium margaritaceum. The sequence goes on along the minus strand of SZWC01001232.1, from coordinate 261,247 downwards.
TACTCACTCAAATCGAGCGATTCAAAGCTCGATCCTGCATGGAAAAATCCAAGGAATCCAAATCTAAAGTCAGATCAGGTGTTCGACCACTCCTCAGTGGTCGAACCAGGGAGTACNGCCTTGGTCCAGGGGACCATCCACATTCATTCCTTCATGGTCCATGTGCCTTTGGAGCCCATTGGAGACGAACTAGGATCACTGGCGGTGGATTATCCCGCCACCTATGTCGGGTACCAGATTCCACACGCCCAACACCCGATTTTCGGGCTAGGCTAACTTTCTGAATACTCACTCCAATCGAGCGATTCAAAGCTCGATCCTGCATGGAAAAATCCAAGGAATCCAACTCTAAAGTCAGATCAGGTGTTCGACCACTACTCAGTGGTCGAACCAGGGAGTACGATCAACAGACTCATGGCAAGGGGTACACCATGTCAGCAATCTCCCCCTTGCACCGCAGCCTTGATGCCCTGTCCTTGGGACCTGTGACATTTTAATCCTCATGGCGCAGACCGAGCTCCATGCAGCTCGCGTCGTGCCTGTCCTTGGGCTGTGCCTTGGGCATGGCATCGGCGAGCATGCGCTTAGTACCACAATGCACAATAGCCGCATCTCCCTTCGCCACCAAGTCTCGCGCGTAGTGATGCCGGATCTCAATGTGCTTGGTCCTCCTGTGCAGCACCGGGTTCTGGGTAAGGCTGATGGCACTCATGTTGTCAACATTGAGTACCGTCAGCTTCCTTTGCGGCACGCCGATCTCCTTTAGCAGCCGCCTCAGCCACACCGCCTCCTTTGCGGCTTCCGCGAGCGTGATGTACTCCGCTTCGGTGCTGGACAACGCCACGTAGTCCTGCTTCCTGCTTGCCCATGAAACTGCTGCACCACCAAGCACAAACACGTACCCCGATGTTGATTTTCTGTCATCCACATCACCAGCCCAGTCGGCATTGGAGTAGCCGACCAACTCGAGGGAGTCGTCACGTGCTCCCTCTCCAAACACGAGCCGCGACTGTTTTCTCGCCTTGAGATAGCGGAGGATCCGCTTCACCGCTTGCCAATGTAGCGGCCCGGGGTCAGCAACGTAGCGGCTCACTTGGCCCTCCGCGAAGGCCAGGTCGGGCCACGTCGCCACCATGGCGTACATGATGCTCCCCACTGCGGACTGGTATGGAACACCTGCCATCTCCTCCTTCTCCTCATCCGTGCTCAGGCCCATGCTCGAGCTCAGCTCACATGTGGTGGTCATGGGTGTGCCGATGGGGTTGCACTCCTCCATGTTGTAACGGCGGAGTACCTCTTGCACGTACTTTGCCTGCCCCATCTCCAGCGTGCGTGCCTTGCGGTCCCTCTTGATGGCGATGCCGAGGTAGTACTCGAGCTCGCCCATGTCGGTCATTTTGAACCGACCGCCTAGCTGCCGCTTCAGGTTCACCAACTCCTCCATGTCCGATGACACGAGGATGAGGTCATCTACGTAAAGGACCACGATCTGGTGCAACCCCGGCTGCTTCCACACATACACACTGTGATCCGCCTCGCAGCGCTTGAAGCCAAGCTCGGCCATGAAGCCGTCCATTTTCAGGTACCACATGAGTGGCGCTTGTTTCAGCCCGTAGAGCGCCTTGCGAAGCCGGCACACCTTCCCCAGCGGCGCGTCCACCCCCTCCGGCACCTCCACGTAGACCTCCTTGTCCAGGTCGCCGTTGAGGAACGCAATTTTTACGTCCATTTGGTGGACTTCGTAGTCGCGCACCGCCGCCACCGAGAGGATGGAGCGAATGGAGGCGAACTTTGCCAGCGGCGCGAAGGTTTCATCGTAGTGTTCACCCTTTCGCCGGGCGTACCCCTTCGCGACCAGCCGCGCCTTGTACCGCTCCACCTTCCCCTCCTTGGTGAGATTCTTCTTGAAGATCCACTTGGAGCCGATGATTTTTGCGCCCTCCGGCCTGTCAATCAGCTGCCAAGTGCCGTTCTCTTCATGGGAGGCGAGCTCAGATTTTACAGCTCCCTCCCACTCAGCCCCATCCTTCCGCTGCAATGCCTCCTTGACGGTCTCGGGCTCCTCTTGCGTAAAGAATGCTCGAGCAAGCCCAGTCCAGATGTCCTCTGCGGCATCATACCTCTTTGCCGTCCTCCTTGCACGTTTGCTTCTCCGGGGCTGCTCCTGTTGAGGCTGCTGCTGCTGCCGTTACTGCTGCTGCTGCTGCCCCCTCGCGGTGCCACTCGCACCGCTGGCCTGCTCCCCCTCTCTCGGGGACCGTGGAGATGCGGGCTCACTCTCCACCTCTTCGTTCAGCTCCACTGCTGCCGGCGCTATGGACTTATTGTCCGACTCGGCTGAATGCAAATCAGCCGCTCCCACATCGCCCGGATGGTTCTCGCCGGCTGGAGCCGATGGGACGTCACCCTCTTTCGCGTCCTCCGGCGTCTCCCCCTCAAGGAGTGGCAGCCACTCCCCATGCTTGGAGAGACCCGCGTCCTTGTCCGTCCAACGGCTGGCCTCATCGAACGTGACGTCGTGACTCTTCACGATCTGCTGCCTCCGTGGGTCGAAGAGCCGGTACGCCTTGCTCCCGCTCTCGTACCCAACAAAGATGCACCGGCGAGTCCGCGGGTCCAGCTTGCCCTGCCCCTCTCGTGCCTGCACAACAGCATGTGCAACACAACCAAACGTGCGGGAGGTGTGCCACAGTTGGCTTCCTCCCGCTCCACACTTCTTGTGGCGTCTTCCACACCTTGGACTCCGCGTCTTTTAGCGGCTTCGTCGGCGTCAGGTTCATGATGTACGCCGCTGTCCGTGCCGCCTCGCCCCAGTACCGCTGCGCGAGGCCGGTATCACTCAACATGTACCGGACCATGTTGAGGATGGTGCGGTTCGCCCTCTCGGCGACGCCGTTCTGTTGCGGAGAATGTGGGGTAGTTTTCTGCCATGCGATCCCCTTACTCTTCATCCATGCCGAGCAGCCCTCGTACTCGCCGCCATTGTTGCTCCGGAACGCCTTCACCTTTAACTCCGTTTGGCGCTCCACAGCCGCCACGAACTCCTGTATACACGACAGGACATCGCTCTTCCTCTTGATGATGTAGAGGTAGAGCTTGCGGCTGTGGTCGTCGATGAAGGTGACGAAGTAGCGTGCCCCACCAATGGAGGGCTCAAACGGTCCGCACACATCCGTGTGCACCACCTCCAACTTCGCCGATGTACGCGTTCCTTTGCCATCAAATGGCTGCCGTGTCGCCTTGCCGACCACGCACGGCTCGCACACGGCATTCTTGGCTGCGTCGAGGCTCTTGACCTCAAGACCCCGCACCACTTCCTTCTTTGCCATGTCCCTCACAGTTGAGGGAGCGATGTGGCATAGGCGACGATGCCATAGGTCCAGGTCCCCTTCATCCTTCGTCGCGAGGTTGGCGGCATCGGTCCTCACCGCATCGGCAAGAACCTTGGTACGGAGAAGGTACA
>SZWC01001232.1:215697-244674 GCA_023375785.1 Penium margaritaceum | reverse complement strand
ACCTCCACAACATCATCGTCCGCTCCTGCCACCACATCATCTTCATCACCTTCCTCATCCTCGTCACTCTCCATCTCCTCCTCAGGCTCACTAAGAACTCCGTCCTCCTCCACAATGTCACCGTCATCCTCACTAGCCTCTGCTTCTGCTGCCGAGTCTGCTTCTGCTTCAGCTGCTGCCGCGAGGCCTACAGTGGCTTTCCTTCCACTGCGGCCGTAGTGCTTCCTCAGCCGTACATTGCAACGCACAAGGAGCTCCAGTGTTTCCACCTTGAGCCGATTTCTCCTGGCAGTGTGGATCAGCTCATGCGTAGAAAACACACGTTCACACTCAGAAGAGGAACAAGGCTGGGACAAGACCTTCAGTGCTAGATCACGCAGCACAGGCAGGTGACACATGAAGTTGACATGCCATTCCACTGCAGACATCATGCCACACTGCACTTTAGCAACGGCAGCTATTGCCTTTGCATTCCTCCGTGGCGTCACCATGGGGTCAAGCTCAACCATGGTCTATGCCTTCTGAAAGGCACCAATCTCCTTCATCACCTCGTCATGCTTCTCCTCCAACACCAGTGCCTCCACCACCAGCTGCCAAGCCTGCAATGTGTGTGAATCCTTGGACAAATCATTGCCAAAGTGCTCTGGATGCAGACGACGAGCGGCAGCATACAGTGGACAAGACATGTCCTTGGACCAGCGATGCTCCAACCGGCCAAGGACAAAGTTGACATGAGCCTCAGCCACCCTTCTCCCCTTCTTACCCTTCTTCACCGACAATGCCTTCAACTGCTCTGTACAGTCCAACAATCCTTCATATATCTCCCCAGCCCCTCCACCCGGCTTGTCGGCAAGCCGCAACACCTGCTTCAATGGCTGCAACAAATCTTTCAGCTGCCGCACCTGAAACCAGAAGACTTTCCTCCTGATGATACGCCTCACCTCACGCTTCCTAGACCGGAAGCCAGAATCTCTCTGAGACCCAATCTTCTTCCACAAGTCCAGTCCCACCAACGTCTCCAGCTCTTCCCTCAGCTCCAGCAGCCTTTCAACCATGTCGTGCACCGAGGCAAACCGGGTGTCGCATTTGTTCTTCAGAACCTTGCCACCCGTTTTCTCCTTCAGCCAAGTCCGCGGCATCGCGTTGTTCCTGAAAAATGCAACCACCTTCTCGCACCTCCCAATCACACTTGCACCCCATGCACTTTTCCCAACGTCCTTCATGATCAAATCAATGTTGTGTGCACAGCAGCCTTGGAAAAACAACCTTGGATACTTGCCCCTCAGGTCAGAAAATGATTTTTTGTTCACGGATGAGTTGTCACATATCACTGACACCACCTTATCCTCCCCCACCATGTCAATTGCTGCTTCAATCATGGAAGCGATGTGATCAGCATCTCTAGTCAGTCCACTTGCATCTCGGGAGAAAAGATACACTGACCCCATGGCATTAACAGCCATGGCGTTGTAGATTGGCCTCACTTGCCGATCTGACCATTCATCCACCGCCAAACTGCAGCCGTAGGTTGACCACCCCTGTTTGTACGGAGCATCCAGCTCCTCAAGCTCCTTGTCAAGCTTTGACAGCAGCTGCTCTACTGTAGTTGTCCTGCTGGGGAGACGGAAAGCATTTGTGGTTTTCTTTGCAGACTTCACAACCTCCATGAGGACTGGCTCGCGGCAGAAAGAGATGGGCCGTGCACCAATAGCCATCAACTTGACTATGTCCAACTGACACCGCTCGTTCTTCGAGCGGTCGGAATGCTCAACCATTGTGGACTGCCGAAAAGAAGCTGCCCTGTTGACATCAAATAGAGGAATCTCACCCTCCAGCCGTGTTGATGCCGGCTGCCTCAGACGCTGCTCCCCCCTCCCATCTTCGTCTTTATCACTGGAGTCCACCAGCACCACGTTGCCAAGAGCGGCCATGGACTCCTTCTGCTTTTGCTCCCACAGCTTCAGCCACTGAACCGGCCTGTCCTTTGTCCCCCAATCCTTCCCCTCTCCTCTGTACAGTGCGACGTTGTAAGGTTGCCATCCGGCGGGTGGTGGTGGATAGCGATCCAAACCGAGCGCATCTCGGCAGGTTGGAGGCGGGTGGGGACACTTCCCAACGTTTGGATTGTTGCACGCAAAATGACCACGAATCCGGTCGCACGTTCCGCCAAGCTTCTTCGCGCATGAGCCGCAGACGAATCCTGGATTCTTGGCCTCGGTAGGGGAAGGCTCGCAGTGTTTTGACAGTTCTTTTGTGAGGAATTCGCCTATGAGCGGCCTCTTCTTTGGCGGGTTCCATTTCGTTGCGTCAAACTGCGTGGAGACGGCTGAGACTGGCAGGGGAGATCCCGTGGATGCAGTAGTGGACGTCCAGTTGGAGGAACTCGGTGTCTGGGAACCTCCAGCAGGTGAAGCCATGGCGGAGCGTGCCTCGGCAGTTAGCCAAAAACGGCTAACTGTCGCGAGACACGGAAGAGTACAATGGCATGTGACTGCGCTTGGTTAAAGTCACCACAAATGGCCAACTGTCGCGAGACACGGAAGGGAACGTGGGGGATGCCGGACAGTGTCGAGTCGACACTGTCTTCCATGGTGTCGATCGAAGAATCGATCGACACCGTCGATCGATTCATAGATGTCCGCCGGACATCAATGCATTGATCGACGGTGTAGATTGATTCATGGGTTCGGTGCATGTGGACACCTAATGATCCGCAAAAGCAGGTTAAGCTGGAAATATGCTTTTGTACGAGGTACAGCATGGTTCATGCTGAACGAAGCATCCACATAACCAGGGTGGAATGACAGTTGGATGTCAATGTATGGTTGCATATCAGCAACCACGTCATGTTGGTAGATGCCGTGCATCCTCATTGGATGTTAAGGCTGAGTCATGCCACATGGCATGACTGCGTGGCATGCAATGGTTGTACATGGGTGGTGCGTGCATGTGATAACGTGCAACGTGAAAAATTGAACTCGACCCCTCCGACATCCCCGCGAGATTCTGGGTGGTCGGTGCCCGGGTGGTGAAACTCAGCAGTCGGCTGGACCCGAGTGCCCCTCGCGTGCGCCATCGGCATCGATGTCACATCGATGCGGATCGATGTGCCGATGCCGATGTAGGTCACCTCCATCGGGCATCGAGGGCAACTTTGGTGCCCACGCCAAAACTTCCGCAACGCACGTGGTTGCGCCTCTGTGCCCACTTTATCATCAATTGTTCCTCAGCCATCATCCGCTTTTCATTATCCGCTCGGCACAAAGATCCGCCCGGTTGCATCGCCTGTCTCACGACAACCTGTGCCCAAGCCAAAACTTCCATAACGCACGTGGTTTCACCCCTGTGCCCACTCCCTTGTCATCAGCTTTCGCCTCCATCATCAACAACCATCTGCATGAGCTATCTGCCCGCTTTGCAGCAGCCTGCACCCACGCCAGTAGCAGATTTCTCGCAACGCGTTGGCCCTCGCCTTCCGCTTGCCGCATTCTATTCCCCTATTTTGCAGCGCATGTGGTTTCGCCCCTGCACCCACTCCATCATCCGCCGCGTTTCTGCCAATCATCTGCTTTCATCATCTGATCGGCACAAGGATCTGCCCAGTCGCATCGCCTGCCTCGTGACGACCTGCGGCCACGCCGAAACTTCCGCAGTGCACGCGGTTCTTCGCTGCGCTCAGTTTCATCAATCATTAATCCTCCATCATCCCCTCATCAGCCTCATTCGTCTGACAACCAATGGCCAGCCTCTGGAACAGCTACCCAACTCTCGATGAAGATGGTAGCAACGTCTACAGTTGGTCTCACACACTGCTGACAATCATTAGCACCATCTTCATCAACAAATATCGCGTTTTGGATTTCCTCCTTGGTGCTTATGAGCATCAACGTACTTCTCAACAGCCTCCACATCTCTATCATGCAGCCTTTCTACTGATTCGGGGGCACCTCTTCAACCTCATTGACATGTCGTTCCATCATCTGTGTAAACATGCAAGAAATGGACCAAAACTCTGGTTCAGTCTACAACAAGAGGCATGGAAGCGGCGGTGGATCACTCTTACGTGTCGAAACATTCCTGACTTCCCCTCTCTACCCAAGGAGCTAAACACCAGACCCTACCTCAAAATTGACCTCGTGGTCTCAGAAGAAGAAGAAGAAGAAGAGGTAGAAGAGCCAGTCGAAGAAGAATCAGCCGCACTTTCTCCTGCCCCTGCAGCAGCCTCCCAAGGACAATCTGCCGAGATCATCTACAAACAAGAAAGCAACATCAAGGAGTGGTAAACACAAATCGACACCCTTCTCTACCCAGAACTCATTGGTGCGTTTGCAACTACAAATTCCCTCCTTAGGAGACCCAAGTATCTCGGCAAGCGATGCTCCCCTGCAAAAATGGTCAGGAAGCATAATGATCTCAAATGAGGACTCAGAACCTGGCTTCAATACTTCATGAGCTAAGATCTCTATCCCTTGGTCTCTGATCATCCTCATGATCTTGAAGCCATGTGGGAGGGCCTCCTCGAACATTGCAATGGCCAACTTCCTGCTGATTGGGAAAAGTACTACCATTAAGTCTTGTAGGACTCAGGGGGTCTGTTGGAAAATCACAAGAATCCGACAAGAGTTATTTCCTTTTTCTCTTAATAACGGTTCAAGTCCAGTTACTGAACCACCTTGACCAACGGTCCTCTGGTCGCTCGATCGTTCGGGGCCTACCGTCAAGTCATCCCCTACGTCCGGCTAGCGGAAAGAAGCCGTTGCTCCTCTGTCTTGTCCTGATCTGTCCTTTTATACCGAGGATGTTCATTCCCTCAAGTTAACCAGAAGAGTTCTTCGCATCCTGTTCCCCTTTGGTTCAGCGGCTTCACCGCCGTGTCCTCGCACTGCTCGCTTCTCACCTCCACTGCTTTTGCCAACTATTCCCAGTTCACCCTTCTTTGCCCTGTCATCCTTCACTCACCACGCATCAGCCTGTCACTCGCCTTGCTTCTCCTCTCTCTCATCAGTGCCTCTCTACCTCGCGCCTCCGGTGCCTCACCCATTCTCAAATTCTGTGGCTAACTCCTCAGAGCCACTTGCTCTTTCTGCTTCCGTCATCCTGTTGATGCAGTTGTGCATGTTCCACTGCTTCTACCTGCTTCTGCTATCACTGTCTCCATTCATTGCATTCTTCTGCCAGTAATGTCCTGACACTTGCAGACGACTACTCTCACTATCGCTGGGTCTTCTGCCTTCGGCAAAAGAGCGACGTCGCTCCCACCATTCGGGACTGGCTTGTCCGTGCTGAACGGGAGTGTGGTCGCCCCTTCCGCCCCTTGCGTTCCGATTGCGGGGGTGAGTTTCTGGGGGAGACCACACTCTTCCTCACCTCCCGTGGTGTCCATCATGAGACGTCAGTGCCCTACACACCTGCCCAGAACGACATCTTCGAGCACTAGAATCACACCATGGCCGACGTCATCCGCATCATGCGGGGCGAATCCGGCATCTCTGACGGCTTGTACTTCGAGACCATGACCTACATGAAGTGGGTCTCGAACTGGATTCTCCACAGACCCATTCCCTGCCAGTCCACACCATACCAGCACTGGTGTGGGGAGCGAGCCAACTTGCATCTGGCCATGGTTTGGGGCTGCGTAGCCATCGTGTGGTTGCCTGTCCCACACCAGGGTGGCAAGCTCGAGCCTCACGGCTGTCCCTGCACTTTCCTTGGCGACTCGCGTCAGTCGAAGGCATGGCGTTTCTGGGATCCCACCCGACACTGCATCGTCGAGTCCCGGGATGTCCTCTTCTTTGAGGACTTGTTTTTCCATGACGTGTCGATGTTCCTCCCGTTGCATGGGGGAGTGGTGAGTCCGTCCTCCATCCAGCCGCATCCGGGCGTTCCATCATCTGCGCCCACGGGTCCGTCTGCGCCGGCTGCCCTTTCCGTGTCCGCCAGCCCCTCAGAACCGGCTGTCCCATCTGTGTCCGACGGTCCCTCAGCACAGGCTGCCCCGTCCGTATCCGCCAGCCCCTGAGGGCCGGGTGCCCCATCTGTGTCCAACAACCCCTCAGAGCCGGCTGCCCCATCCGTGTCCAACAGCCCCTCAGAGCCGGCTGCACCGTCCGTGCCCGCCAGCCCCTGAGAGCCAGTTGCCCCGTCCGTGCAGGCCAGCCCCTCAGGGCCGGCTGCCCTATCCGTGTCCACCAGTCCCTCAGGGCAGGCTGTCCCGTCCGTGTCCACCAGCTCCTCAAGGCCGGCTGCCCCGTCCATGTCCGCCAGCCCCTTAGGGCCGGCTGCCCCGTCCGTGTCCACCAACCCCTTAGGGCCGGCTGTCCCATTCGTATCGGCACGCTAGACACGTGGTCCAGACGGGAGCCTTAGACCTAGGCCAAAAGTGAGCACTCAGGCCGCCTCCTCACGTCCTCTCGTGCCACGACCCCTTGTCATCCCACGAGGCTCCTCAGCTCATGTCAGACCACTTCCACAGTCATGAGTGGGGACTCCGGCACCAAGGCACTTGCCTTGGCCACACTGTTAGTAATCACTGACCTGCATGGAGGGTTAGCTTTTGGCTATGTCTTGCTCCATCAGGAGCACAAGTATGCCGTTGCGGCCATGTTCACGCGGATGCCACCAGGGGCGCGGGATGCGCACGCCCTCACTGTCCGCCCCACGGAGTGACCAGAGGACCCAGCCACCCTACGTGAGGCTCGGGCGTCATCCGAGGCCGCTCACTGGGAGGCGGCATGCACCGATGAGCTTACCGCCATTCAGCAACATCACGTCTATGAGCTTGTCGACCTCCCCCCGGGCCGTAAGGCCATCGGCGCCATGTGGGTTCTTCGGCAAAAGTGGAAGCCAGACGGGTCCCTGGACAAGTACAAGGCCCGTCTCACAGCCAAGGGGTTTCCTCAGGTCCCTGGGATCGACTATGACCAGATCTTTGCCCCGATCGGTCGGTTCTCCACCAGTCGGGCGTTGTTCAGCCTGGTTGCCCAGTACGGGTAGGAACTGCATCAGATGGATGTGAGCAACGCCTTTCTCCATGCTTCACTGGAGGGTGAGGAGCTCTACATGGTGCAGCCTCCAAGCTTTGACGATGGCTCTGGCAAGGTCTGGAAGCTGTAGAAGGTCCTCTATGGCTTGAAGCAGTCACCGTGCTGCTGGAACCAAGAGATCAGTCGTGCGCTTCTCCACGGCGGCCTCCTTGGCAGCTCTGCTGGCCCCGCGCTGTTTATCAGTCCGCGAGGTCAGACCCTTGTTGCTGTCCTGGTCTATGTCGACGACCTGCTCATCGCGTCGCCGGATGCAGCTGCCATCGAGCGGGTCAAGGAACTGCTGCATGCTGCCTAGCAGATGAAGGATCTCGGGCCAACAGGAGTCTTTTTGGACATGGAGCTTGAGCATGATCACTCCGTGGGCATCCTGCATGTCCATCAGGCCGCCTACGTCCAGACCTTGTCCGGGCGCTTCGCTGAGGACCTGCCTCTCGTGCCGAGAGCATCCTCACCCATGTCGCCCGATGGTCAGGCAATGCTCAAGAGCTCTGAGCTAGCCGTGGCGGGGGAGCTAGTAGACGTGACCACATATTTGCACTTTATCGGGTCACTGATGTTCCTTGCGACGACGACGGCGTCCAGACATTGCGTTCGCCGTCAACCTCCTCGCACAGTTCTCTCACGAGCCACATCACCTCCACTTTGAGGTTGCAATCTGAGTACTACACTACGTCGTTTCTACCCCACAACAAGGCCCCATGTTCCATCGACAGCCGTCCGTTGTGGCGATGGGATACACCAACAGTGACTGGTCCAGCAGTCCGGACTGTAAGAGTCGTAATGGCTGGATGTGGCCCTTTGTTTTGGCACTTGTGAGAGCGTGTGGCTGTGCCACTTCTTGTCCGAGCTGCGTCAGTCAGTCCCGTCCATCACATTGCACTGTGACAATGAAAGTACCATTGCCATTGCTGACAATGATGGTGTGCACCACACTCGCATAAAGCACATCAATGTCGAGTATCACTATGTGCGTTCGTTGTTGCATGACGGTAGCATCAACATTGTGTGGGTTGAGACAGCCGAAAGTTGACTGATTTTTTTACCAAGGCACTGAAGCGTGACTCGTTCAAGAAGGTTGTGATTGCAGTCGGTGTGCGTCCGTGAGGTTCTCTCTCTCCCTGTCTGTTTGGTCTCTGTGCTCTCTGCCCATCCATGTACACTGCGCCTATGAGTCATGGGGGAGTGTTGGTTTTTGTCTCACATCTTTCACTTGTACTCTGTTGTGTCCTCCCGGCTTGTGTACATCGGCGTAGAGATGACTGACGGTGAGACGCGACGCTAATGGAGTGTCGTCCGGTGGAGCTGACGCATGCTGAGGCCTACACGTAGTTTGCTGGAGCCTCCTCCCTCCAACGTGCTCAGCTCCATCGGCGGACCTGGGTACTCGTGCCGCCGGCAGGCACTGTCACTGCATATGCTGTCTGCACATGTCCAGCGCCGTGTTTGACTGCACCGCAGCGCTATGTCATGCCTAGGGCCCAAGTTTCATGATTTTCTCGCACTGTTGGTACCAGGGATTAGCGTCGACACTGCTTGGGTTTAGGCAGCCATAACTCCTCACTTCTATTTTTCTAGCTGATTCTGACCGCAGGACTGCGTTCGTAACGTGTGTATTATGGTGTGGTCTAGTTTTCAGGCAAAACGGATGACACTCGGGTTTGGGCTGTCGGCCGTCTGGCAGGGCTCACCGAGAAAACCCTGCTTGCCAGAAAATAGGTCTATTTTCTGATTGGCTCAGAAACTGAGTATCAAGCTCTACGGAGCTAGGGAGGAGCTAGAATTTGGCAGGGTCTCCCATTGTTGCTCATTCATGTTTCTTAATCAGTCACTTCCAGGTTTTAGCTGCTTTCTGGCGCTAACACTGGCGCGCACATCTCTGAGTAACAAACCCAGAGCACTCACACTTACACTGTAGAGCGGCAGACTGAGGGGGCAGCAGACTAAGCAACAAGCGTGGAAGTCCGCATGCTGCATCAGCAACGTATCTTTCCCAACTTGCACTTTAGAATAGTTTCCAGCTTTGTGTGTCCACCCTTGATACCGGATGCATGCATGTAACCAGTCATAGCGTCTGGCTCGAGATCCTACACGTTTAGGTTCAGACGGCGTAGCGTTCTGACTTGTCTGTGTAGAGTTACAACCAAAACATTATTTTTGGGCCGGTTTTAGGACAGACCTTGCACTGCCGTGTGCGACACCCGCCATGCGCCGCGACAGGTATTTATGCTATGGACCTGTCATTTGTTCACTCTCTCTGCATTACTAAGCTATTGGAGCTTATGAGACTTTGCGCGTCTGCCTAGTTTAACTCTTGCTTCTTCTTGCACCTGCTTGCTTGCTAGTGCGCCAGTTGACTAGACTGTGTCGCCACGTCAGCAGTAGCAAGGTTAGGAAGCTTCCTAGCAGTTTCTCATGGTATCAGAGCAGCGAGACCTCTCTTGCTGAGCTGCACCGCAGAGACATAGCACCGGCAGCAGCAGTAAGTGTCACCGCCGTCGCCCTATCCTGGGACTTGTTGCAACCGTTTGGAGTAGCGACATCACCACAAAATTCCCACCACCACACCGGGTGAGCTGCGGCAGTTTCCAGCTCCAGCAGCCACACCGAGCAGCAGCAGCAACACCGAGTGGTAGCAGCAGCCTTGTCTTGCTACCCATTTCTACAAAAAAGGGAGCAGCTCGCGGCAGCGGCTGCAAGCAGTGGTAGCAGCCGCGGCATGAGCAGTTGCGGGCAGCAACAGCACCGTAGCAGTGGTGGTAGAAGAAGCAGTAGCGCAGCAGTAGCAGCGGCGGCCACAGCAGCGGCAGCAAGCAGTGCTGCTGTGCAGCACTGCTACGCAGCTGTGCAGAAGCTGCGCATCAGTGTGTAGGGCTACACAGGGCTGCACAGGACTACGTACGGCTGTGCAGGCCTACGCAGGGCTGCACAGGGCAGCGTAGGGCAGGGGGGGTGACGTGGTCATCCCCACCGAGGAGTCCGCGTTACTTGCCAAAAAAACACTGGCATAAAAAACGCTGATGTTACCATTTTCTTTGCTGACGTCAGTAATTCCGAGGTCAAGACATCATTTTCCCTTGACGTTTCAGCTCCTCGAGAAACGCTAACTGCTCTGAAATCCGACCAGTTTGACATCCCGGCCCATACTGAGCGTTGACATGGCTTCGACCGGTGACAAAGGCAAAGGACAACTAGATCCCTCTTCCTCCTCTTTAGGGGTCATGAGCCCACGCTCGCAGGCTATTGAGGACCTGCGGATTCAGCAGGATGCGATGCGTCGTCCACAGCAGCAGCAAACTGACGTTATCCGTACGCTCACTGAGCTTCTTCGTGGTTTGTCCACGGCCCCACGTCAGTCCTTCCAGGGAGTTGGCGGTGGCATACCCTCTGCACAGCAGTCAACATCTACACCGATGATAGGAGCAGGATGCGACCTGCCATCTCTTGATCCTTGGGATGAGGATCCTGACATACCAGGCATGGAGGATGGTACTCACAAGAGCAAGATTCGTGTGCTTCAGGAGCGTCTCCGCCAGCTTCAGACGAGTTCTCGGCCCCCACACACATCTGGCTCCTTTATCCTGGAGATCCGATCTTCGCCTGATTCCTACCCGAGCTACCCCAATGACTTTCCTTGTCCTGGTGTTTTCCCCATTCCTCGTCCTTCTCAACCTGTGGTTGCTCTCCCTACAGAGCAACAACCCAAGGACATCGAGACACCGGCCCCATGATATGTCAGCAAGGACGGCTTTGACTGCTGGGAGATTCTCTTCCCGGTCTGTGCCACTTCAGAGGGAGTATGGCCCTACTATGACAGTCCGTACCAGGTTACGGATCCCGCACAGGTGCTGATAGTGGCCAGGGTGATGCGCGAACTCCTTTACGCCATGCTACGCGAGACTGTCGTGGACTTCTGCCCGTTCCTTGGAGAGGCCAGCACAGGCGCGGGGGCTGATCCACGTGGGGGCTAGGACCTGAAATTTTCCTTGCTTGCTGCAGAGGCGCACTCCATCCGCGCGGCTCACATTTGCACCTTTCACTCCCTTCGTCAGGGACCTGCCAAGCCCACAGCCGACTACTGGCGGCGGGCCATGCGCATCTACACGCGCCTTGGGACCTCAGGAGGTATACAGCTGTGGACGCTCTGCACGATCATGCTCGGAGTTTGTCTTGACCATGCAGACATCCTCACGAGGTACAACGACGCCGTGCTCGAGCCCTTCTCCAACTCCCTTCAGCTTCTTCCTTAGGCATATCAGCTTTTCCTCCGGGTGACTTCCGCCCGTGAGGTAGCAGTGGCCCATCAGGACAGTCCCCTTGCTATAGCGGTCATCACGTCGCCACCAACGTCCTTCTTGCAGTCTACTTCTCCATCCTCTAGCACATCCTCCTCTTCCCTTTCCATCCCGATTACCCTGACTCAGACACAGGGTATGGCAGCAACGGCACAGTAGAAGAAGGGGAAAAGGAGGTGCGGTTCGGACTAGCAGCAGTCACAGTAGCAGCAGTCACCGGGTAGTAGCAGTAGACGTACTGTTCACTGCTACAACTGTGGAGGCGCTCATTGCTACACCGAGTACCAGTAGTCGCTCCACTGGGCGTGGATCACTCACGATATTCAGGCTGTCCACACACTGCGGTTCGCGTCGAGCAGCACAGCCTCTGGTTGTGCGGTGACCACGACCGCAGCAGTTCCCGTTGTAGTTTCCGCAGCAGTTCCCGAAGTAGTTCTCGCTTCCCTGCTAGCGAGCAGTGGCATCCTGGACCCACGTGACCGCACCATCGCCGAGCTCCGTCACCTTCGGGCGCTTCGCTTTTAGGGAGGTGCGAGGGTGTTGTCACAGCCAGGTGGTTCATAGATTGTTTGTTTGTCTATTCTCGTAGCTCATGATGACTCGTAGGGAGGGGCACGGCTCGCATGTGATGATGATGGGCTTGACAGTACCGATTGGATTCATGAGTCCCACCTTTGTGCCCTTCGTCGTACCTCCTCACATGTTGCTCAGCGCCCGTCTGAGGCCAAGTGTTCCATTGTCCATTGCACAGTGACGTCCTCTAGTAGTGATCCTGGTGGCACCTCGATCATCGATTCTAGTGCCACTCACCACATGACCTGTCGTATAAGTGACTTCGTTGTCCTCGGTCCTGTTGCATCTGTTCGCTCCGTTCGCACAGGCTCTGGTCAGTCGTTGCCGGCCCAGGGTGTTGGGATTGTGTGCTTCGATGGTCCGTCTGGCCCCCTGCATCTTTCCGATATGCTTTTCGTGCCTGACCTTGAGCTCAGCTTGCTTTCTGTGCGTGCCTGCACACTGATGGAAATCTCTGTGGAGCACACCGCAGACTCCACGACTGTGACCGCTGTTGATACTCATACCGTTGTTCTTCGTGCCTCCATTGTGGATGACCTGTATCGTGTCTCTTGGATCTCTTCTTCTCCTTACTCCCCTTCCCTTCCCCCTCGTGTGTTTGTCACTGGTGTTCTCTCTGCTGAGCACCAATAATTGCTGGATTGCCACCTGTGTCATGTGGGCTCCAAAACTGTGTCGAAGCTCATTTGGACACAGCCCGTACTCGGTCTTGACGTGGCCTCTTTCGAGAGGCCACCCAAGACGGTACACCATACGAGCTTTTGTTTGGCCACCGTGCCGATCTGCGTCTCGCTCGAGTCTGGGGGTCTGTGGCTTCTGTGTGGTACACTGAGGACCAGCAAGGGTCCAAGGTCTCCCCGCGGGGTCACTTGTGTGCCTTCGTCGGTAACTCCCCGTGGTTGAAGGTCTGGCATTTTTGGGATCCCGCGCGTCGTCGCATCATTGAGTCCTACGACGCGTTGTTCTTTGAGTCTCTCACCTGCCGTGACCTGACTTCCATCACGCCGATGTCTGTCATGCACGTTTTTACCTGTGAGGCTTCTCGACAGATGGGGGAGTGTGGGCCTACGAGCACCTCTCGTCCTGCTGATGTTTCCGTTCGAGCCCCCTCCACTTCTTGGTCTCCAGCTCTTGATGACCCAACGATCATAGCTGTCGGCCCAGAGACCTCTCCAGCCTAGCCTGTCTCTACTCCTGTTCCCTCACACCGTAGAGGAATCCATGATTCTATATCCATGTCCACCAGTACTCCTGCCTCTGTGCGTGATCCTGCATCTGACCCTGCTGCTACACACAACCCTGTGTCTCCCGTCATTTCACCAACATCTTAGCATCAACATCCTCACACTGCATCACCTGCCCCTTTGCCTCAGTCCTCACCAGATGTGGTCGTGCCTGACTCTGAGCCTAAGGTGAGCTCGTTGAGCCCAGGTTACTCGCGTGAGCCCGGTGGTCGTCTTTGACCACTGGTCTCCGGAGTCGAGCGCGTTTCCATCCACACACCTAGGCGCTCCACTCGCAGCATTGCGAGTGGTGATCCCAACACAAAGGCCCTAGGCATGAGTGTCCGCACACATCACACAGAGGTACATCCAGCGTACCAAGTAGGGCATGATCTGGTCGCTCGTGAGTTTCACATCGCTTGTGATGCGGCAGCTGACCTTGTGGTCGTCCGGCCCAGCTCTGAGGCATGTGCACTTGCCACTCAGAGCTCCCCCTCGATGACGCCTGATCCGGGCACACTGAGGAAGGCTCTCTCATCTAAGGATGCAGCCGCCTGGCGTGCTACCTACGAGGATGAGCTTCGTGCCATCTGAGAGCACGGAGTTTACGAGCTAGTCGACCTTCCACCTTGGAGGAAGGCTATTCAGGTCAAGTGGGTCTTTCGCAAGAAAGTGAAGCCGGATGGCTCACTAGAATGCCACAAGGCTCGGCTGATCATCAAGGGGCATTCCCGAATCGAAGGTATCAATTACACTAACACTTTCGTCCCTGTCGGCCGCATGACCTCAGCTCGTGCTCTGTTCAGTGTGGTGGCTCAGCATGACTGGGAACTGCACCAGATGGATGTGAACAATGTGTTCCTCCATGGCTCTTTGGATGAGGAGATTTATGTGGCTCAGCCACCAAGCTTTGAGGGCGGTGACAAGGTCTGGCGCTTGCGTAAGTCCTTGTACAGACTCAAGAAGTCTCCTCGGTGCTGGAACCAGGAGATTACACGCACTCTGACTCGTGTGGGATATGTACAAAGTGAGGCAGATCCCTCTCTCTTTATCCGACGGTCGCCTGAGCGGTTCACCACTATCTTGTTCTATTTAGACGAACTTCTGATCGTGTCTCCCTCCATGGAGGCCGCGAAGGAGGGCAAGGCGGTCCTCTAGACCGCCTACAGGATGAAGGATCTTGGTCCTGCAGCGGTATTTCTTGGCATGGAGATTGTGCAAGACCACAAACGTTGGACACTTTTGCTGCATCAGGCCCAATACGCACGGGTTGTGGGGGAGCGTATTAGTGACCTCTTTGGTGTAGTGCCCGCGGCCTCCACATTCCTCAAACTTGACGGGCAGGATGTCCTAAAGGTGGACGATCCCACACAGCTGGGGGATACAGTGAATGCGACCTTGTACCTCTGTCTCATTGGGTCTTTGACGTACCTGGCCACTACCACACGTCCCGACATCGCCTTTGCTGTTAACCTCCTTGCACAGTTTTCGCAGGCTCCACGTGCTAGAGCCCTTCATCCGGCTGTGCAAGTGGTGCGGTACGTGGTCTCCACACTGTACCTCGGACTCTGCTTTCACCGATAGTGTTTGGTGGTTCTTGACGGCTACACCGACAGCGACTGGGCCTGGAGTCAAAATGGACAAGGCCGCACCGGCTACGTGTTCTGGCTCGGTGGGGTGTTTTGGACCCCCCATTCAAAACCTTTGCAAACCTTTGTGAGCAAAGTCACAAACCCCTCTATAGAGGGGTTTGTGGTTTTTCTTTCATGTCTGACGACATGAGCATACTATCGTTGGATGGCATGCGGCGTTGACATAGCGTGTAAATTTGGATATAGCATATGGATGTGAATGCTCATTGAATATATCGTTAAAAAAGAGTAAAAAAGTTATAAATTTGGATCTTGCGTGGCTTATGTGCAAAACGTGGATATGGCTGAGAAAGCGCTAGAAAGCTTCCTGGCCTTGCAGCTGTTGACGTGACGATACTGTCCAGTCAGCTCGCGTACTAGCAAGCAAGCAGGTGCAAGAAACATCAAGGGTTAGGCGAGGGAGATGCGGAAAGTCTCAAAAGGTCCAATAGCTTAATTATGCAGAGAGGAATGACAACTAACAAGCACACAACATGAATACCTGTTCCGGGGCATGACGGTTGACGTGTTGCTGTGTCAGTCTTGGTGACCTCTGGACTTGACGCCACTCACTCGCAGGCACAACGTGGTGGCCCACAACTACCTTGGCACACTCAGCTTCCCCTTGCACAACTCAGTGTACTTACAGGAATTTTCTCGGTGGCCAGCTCCCGGAGCTCGTTTTATCAGTGATCTTGCTCTTGATTTTTCTTAGTGTTGTTGTATAGGACTCCTTTTTCTGCTTCCGCTACTTCTTTCGATTCGTCATTTTGACAACCGAGCAGCCCGTACTAAACCCGGGACCTGGCTCTCTCTTGTCTGGAAGGTAGTGACAAATGAGTTGCTATTTTTCTGCACCCTAGGTGACAGGCTTGCGCAGAAGTGCACGCGCGTTGCCTAGGCGAGGGAGGATATCTATCTCCCTCGTTCATTCTTGTGTTCTTCCGCTTCACTTTTCAAGCAATATCGTTGCCGTCTCTCAGCCGTTTGAAGCGCCGTCTGTCACATTGTGTTCCTCACAATGTGCTCTCTCACATAATGTGTCGCAAAGAAGGTTCTCTCATTCCCTCATGGTATCAGAGAAGTTGAGAGACTACACCCTCGCACTCCACCATACAACGCGCAACAGTAGAATCTTACTGAGCAGGGTTGGACCGGGTGGGGGCGAACAGATCCTGACAACGTGGCGGCCTTGATCTCATGGCTCTCACCACGTAGTACTCCGGCGGAGCCGGAGGTAGAACGCTGCCGAAATGTCGGCAACAGTTCTCTCGTTGCGGCTGCCATCTCGGCGGCGACAAGCGCGCACCACTGCGTTCGTCTGACCCGCAGCATCTCTCCTTGTGGCACCTCTCTCCACAGCCACAACATTCTGGCCGTGGCATCAACCGCAACTTCCGGTTGCGGCTGCACCCTGGCGCGCCTTGGGCGTCTTCGCTCATCCAACGGCGACGGTGCTGCCACATCCGTGGCAGCACCGTCCGTGGCCTTGGCTGTCTCCGTCTCATTGGCAGCCGTCTTGGCTTACGCAACATCTCGCAGAAGCAGCAGCCTCTCGCGCTGCACCTACCGCAGCAGCTCGCAGCAGCAGCAGCATTCAACAGCAGCGGCAGCCGCGCTCGCGCCACTAGCCGTTGCGGCTGGTGCAACAGCTCGCAGTAGCAGCCTTCCGCGCAGAATCTTGCGGTCGCAGCCTACAGCATCAGCAGCATTCGCAGCAGCAGCAGCATTTGCAGCAGCACTCGCAGCAGCAGCATTCAACAGCAGCGGCAGCTGTGCTCCCGCCACTAGCTGTCGCGGCTGGCGAGCACCTCGCAGCAGCAGCTTTCCGCGCAGCATCTTGGTGTCATAGCTTGCAGCAGCAGCAGCATTCGGAGCAGCAGCAGCATTCGCAGCAGCACTCGCAACACCAGCATTCGCAGCAACAGCACAACCGCCACGGTGGTGCCAGGCGTGGCTGGCTCTTCGATCATCGACGCCTGTCAACGCGAAGGCCCCTCAAGCTTGACAAGCTCCGGGATGCCAGGGCTGCCAAGCTACGGACAACGCAAAAAAAAACAGAAACGGACCCAGGGTGTACCCGGGTCTCCCCCTCGGCAGCCCCTCTCGGAGCCACCTCTGCAGATCTCCACCTTTTAGCTTTTTTTTAATTATTTTTACTTCCCTTTCTGTTCTTTTTTTCCTCTTCATCTCTCTCTCTCTTTCGTCACTTCTCTTCACTTCTCTTCTTACACTCCGGGTCAAGACCCCGACATTTGGTGGATTGTCCCACTGCCTCGGGAGACAAACAGTTGTGGGAGTGACCTTGGACTCGACAGTTTTTTCTTTTCACTTCCTCATTGGCCAACCCTTGGTTTTTCCCTCGGGTTTCGCCCCCATTCTTTTCTTTGTCACGATCTACCCATTTGCTTGCTGCCCCGGTACCCGGGCTCTCGACCCAATACCCAGACACGTCGCTTTGTTTCTCGGGTGACACCGTGCACACATGGGCATTTTTCTTCGTGCCCTTGGCTTCCCTTTCCTTATCTGATCGTTCTCAGATTTCCCTCTTTTACCCTCCTCTCATTTGGTCGAGACCCAGGCACACGGAGTTTTGTCCCGGTGCCTTGGGAGACCTTTTTCTCCAGTCCCCGTTCACTCACACTTTTTCCTTTTTCTTTTATTCCATTCCATTTCCTGTTGCACCTCCCTCCTCTCGGTCGATATCCGGGCACATGGGGTGTTGTCCCCGTGCCTCGGGAGACCCTGTTTCCCTTGTCACGCCGACGGCATGGCCACTCCTGTGCTACCTTCGCCTGGGTTGGCGTGGGCCCCACCCCATGGGGCCCCATCTTTTTCCGGACCACCATCAGCATCTTATATCCCGCCTTCTTGGCTTTCCTCAACGGCTCGGTGTGCCTTTCCATTCCTCCCTTCTCCGGCCGTTCCTGCGCCCTCACCGCCAGCCACCGGCTCCTCCTTTGCCTCGCGTGTGAGCCCTCTGCTCCGGATCCCCGACCTTCCGTCCATCACGCTGTGGCCTCCCGCAGCGTCCCCTTTTGACCTCCGTGTGGACCTACGCACAACGTCTTCGTCCGCGACCTGTTTCTCACAGCCGTACCGCCCCACGTCTGCCGAGGGTGTGAGTTTGGCGTTTGAGTCCATTGGTCACCCCTGTGAGTCGGATGGGTCTCTCCGGGGTGGGTCGTTGAGTTCTCCTGATGTGGATGATGCGTGGATTGAGGACTGGCAGTGTCTTGCACGTCCGCGTCTCTTGGCTGCTGTTCTGGGTCGTGCGCCGTCCTCTGGTGCTTTCGCCGGCACCGTGGCTGCCTGTCATGTTTCTGCTTCTGCACATGTGTCCCCCGGCTTCTGGATTCTTGACTCGGGTGCCACTCATCACATGACCTCATCATGCAGCACCTTTGTGTCGTTGGGACCTGTCGGGAACGTTCGTCACGTGCACACTGGTTCTGGCCAGCTGCTTCCTGTCCATGGTGTTGGTGTCGTGCATTTTGTTGGCCCTGCGGGTGATCTCTTCTTGTCCGATGTCCTGTTTGTGCCTGCTCTTGAATTCAGTCTGTTGTCTGTCCCCACTCTTGACGATCAGGGTATGGACTTTGTCGCCTCTCGTGGTGTGGGCACTTTCGTGTTGCAGTCCTCTGGCCGCGTCGTGCTTCGCGCTCTCCGTTGTGGTCGGTTGTATCGTATGCCTCTGTTCGCGCCCGGCCCTTCTGTTGCCGCTACCGCTCATGTGCATGTTGCTCTGTCGCTCTCGCCCGAGTACACACGTCTTTTGCATTGCCACCTCTGCCATGTGCCCATTGCTACCATTCACAGTCTACTTTGTCATCAACCAGCTATTGGTCTTGACCCTGGCACATTTCCGGTTCCTTGCACTGTCGACTGCCTCGACTGCGCGCAGGGCAAAATGCATCACCCTCCGTTCCCCGTATCTGACTCTCGCACACTTCGCCCCCTTGTCCTTGTCCATGCGGACGTCATGGGTCCCCTTCCTGATGAGTTTGTCGGTGGCCTTGGTCGTTACATCCTCTGTCTGACTGATGACTTTTCTCGTTTTCGTTGTGTCTTTGCCTTGCGCCAGAAGAGCGATGTCGGACCCATCATTGAGTCCTCGCTTGTCCAGGCTGAGCGTGCTTGTCAGCACAAGCTGGCCGTCTTCCGCTCTGACCGTGGTGCGGAGTTCCTGGGTCCCACTGCTCGTTTCCTCCAGTCGCAAGGAGTGTGTCTTGAGTCTTCTGCTCCGTACACACCACAACAATACGGTGTTTCTGAACGTTGGAACCGTACTCTGGCCGACGGTGTTCGCACCCTTCTCTCTGAGTCCGGCCTCTCTCCACTGTTCGCCTTTGAGGCCATGTACTACATGACGTGGGTGTGGAACCACATTCCTTATGGTCCATTACCCCGTCATGTCATGCCGTTCAAGCGCTGGTCTGGTCGTCGTGCGGACTTGCGCCTTGCTCGTGTGTGGGGCAGCATCGCCTGTGTCTGGCTCCCTGACAATCAACGCGACGGCAAGCTGTCCATTCGCGGTTGTGTTGTCCCTTCCTGGGTGTGTCTCCCAAGTCCAAAGCCTGGCGTTTTTGGGACCCTGAGCATCTTCGTGTTGTCGAGTCTCGCGATGCTCTCTTCTTCGAAATGCTGTTCTCCCACGATCTTGCGCATCGTGGTACCTTGCCTGCATCCATCCCTCGTGCCGGGGGGTGGTGTCTCTATTGTGCCCTCTGGCGTTGCATGCATTCCCACGTCATCCCCGTCTGCGTCGGTACCCACTCCTGCCATGTCTGCATCCGCACCTGCGTCCGCGTCTCTTTCTTCGCGTGCTTCATCCCCTGCACTACCCTCTGCGACATCGCCAATGTCCTCATCTGGGGCACCTTCTGTAGCATCGTCTCCGTTCCTGCCTGCGGCACCCTTTGCACCCTCAGCAGCATCACCTGCAGCATCCTCTACACCCTCACCTGCATCACTGTCGGCGGCATCCACTACAGCATCTCCTGCGTCTTCGCATGCCTCCTCTCCGGCTGCCTGTGCACCATAGCCTCCACCCATGTCGATTCCTTCTATCCGGGACCCGGTTGCACCCTTGCCCACGTCGGCTCCCTCTCCCTTCAGTCGCGCCCCTGGTGGCCGCCTTCGGCCCTTACCGTCGTCCTCTTTCACGGCCCCTGTTCCTCCTCGTCCTGTTGAGGCATCACGGTCCATTTGTCCCACTGTTCTGTCAGCTCCCACCGATCTCGTGGGTGACACTGGTCTCGATGCTCTTGGCCTATCTGCCAGTGTGGTCCAACCTAACACGACCTTGGGATACTCCATGATTGCTGAGGAGCTCTACCGGGCTGTCGCGGCTGCAGAGTCCACTCCACCTGTGCGAAGCGCCCCTGTGGCCACCGCGCTCGCTGTGCAGAGCTCCAGTGCTCTCCCACTCGAGCCCGATACCGTACGTCAGGCCCGCTCTGCTCTAGACGCTGCTCTCTGGGAGCAATCCATGCGCGAGGAGCTTGATGTTATCCGTGCACATGGCGTCTATGAGAGCGTTCAGCTGCCACCGGGTCGCAAGGCCATCGCCGCCCGCTGGGTGTACCACCGCAAAGTGAAGCCTGATGGCTCAGTTGAGCGCTTCAAGGCTCGCCTTACTGCTAAGGGATTCTCCCAAGTGCCGGGCGTGGACTTTGATGCTACCTTTGCCCCTGTGGGCAAGTATACCACCGCCAAGGCACTCTTGAGCCAGGTGGCTTAGCATGACTGGGAATTGCACCAGATGGACGTCAACAACGCCTTCTTGCACGGTTGCCTCGACGAGGAGATCTACTTGGTCCAGCCCTCTGGCTTCGAGGATGGCACTGACCGTGTCTGGCGCCTCCGCAAGTCTTTGTGTGGGCTCAAACAGTCGCCGCGCTGCTGGAACCTCGAGATCTCCGCCACCCTTGAGCGCGGTGGGTATCGTCGCAGCCCTGTTGATCCGATGCTCTTTGTGAGTGCTCCGTCAGCACCCTTTATTGCCATTTTGGTTTACGTCGACGATCTTCTGATCGCCTCTCCAGATCCTCACGCTGTCCAGGCTGTGAAGACACTCCTCCAGTCTGCGTACAAGATGAGGGATCTTGGCCCAGCCCGTGTGTTCTAGGGCATGGAGATTGAGCGTGACCGTCAGCGGCGCATGCTACACGTGCATCAGGCCGGGTACGTTCGGACCCTGGGGGAGCGGTTTGCTGAATTGTTGGCTGCCGCTCCACATGCCTCCACACCCATGACGCCTGCTGGGCAGAGGCTCCTGAAAACTATGGACCCAGCTCGTCTGGGGGAGCCGGTAAGGCTGCACACCGGTACGGAACCGCGGTTCTGAGAATGGAACCGGAACCACGGTTCCGGTTCCAGGTTGGAACTGGAACCGCGGTTCTGGTTCTGGAACCGCGGTTCCTCATGGAACCGCGGTTCCGGTCACGGTTCCACAAAGTTTTCCCTTGTGCGCAATGAATATGAAGCATAATCGGCTCCCACCATCATGTTTTCTCCAACAAAAAAAACAAGGGAAAAGCCCTTTAACACTCCTGTATTGTATGTGGGTACGTGATTGGAGTGCTCACATGGCCTCCACGGGTGCCACATCAGCAAATGAAGCCCAAAAAAACCACCCTCCCCACTCGTTATCCCCTCCATGGACCTGGGTTCAGGAACCGCGGTTCCGGGACGGTTCCGGAATCTTGGAACTGGAACCGCGGTTCCGGAACCGCGGTTCCTGGAACCTGTGTGCACCCTTAGGAGCCGGTCGATGTCTCGATCTATCTCTCGGTCATTGGTTCTTTGATGCTTCTCGGCACCACCACCCGTGCAGACGCAGCGTTTGCTGTGAACTTCCTGTCGTAGTTCTTGCAGTCCCCGCGTCGTCTCCATCTTGAGGCTGCGTTGCGTGTTGTCCGCTATATCGTGTCCACCCCTCGCTTGGGCTTGTGTTTTCGTGCCCAGCCCTCTGACGTGGTTGAGGGGTACACAGACAGCGATTGGGCACAGGATCGCGATGCTCGCAGTCGGTCTGGGTACATCTTTCTTGTCGGGGACACAGCAATCTCTTGGAAGAGCGGGAAGCAAGGTTGTGTCGCGCGGAGCTCAACTGAGCCAGAGGACGTTGCCCTGGGTGCCGGGGTCTGTGAAAGCATTTGGTTGTGTCGTCTCATGCAGCAGCTGCGCCAGCCCATTCACTGCATCACACTGCGCTGCGACAACGAGAGCACACGCCGCATCGCTGAGCATGATGGCATGCATCACACCCGCACCAAGCACATCAACATTGAGCATCACTTTGTGCGCGAGCGCATTGCTTGTGGCGANGGTTGTGTCGCGCGTAGCTCGACTGAGGCAGAGTACGTTGCCCTGGGTGCAGGGGTCTGTGAAAGCATTTGGTTGTGTCGTCTCATGCAGCAGCTGCGCCAGCCCATTCACTGCATCACACTGCGCTGCGACAACGAGAGCACACGCCGCATCGCTGAGCATGATGGCATGCATCACACCCGCACCAAGCACATCAACATTGAGCATCACTTTGTTTGCGAGCGCATTGCTTGTGGCGACGTTCGCTTGCTTGGCGTTGGCACACGACACCAGCGTGCCGACTTTCTGACGAAGGCGCTGGGTGGCGGCAAGTTAAAGGAGGCCGTGCATGCTGTTGGTCTTCAGTCTCTGCGCGTTGACCCTGGCTGATGTGTATCTGTCCGTCCTCGTTGCTTCTTCCTGTTGCTTGTGCTATTTGTGCTTGTCACCTTGTGTTGTGCCCCGTATTCCCTTGTCGCGTCTGGCGTCGTCGGGTCATGGGGGAGTGTTGCTGTGTCAGTCTTGGTGACCTCTGGACTTGACGCCACTCACTCGCAGGCACAACGTGGTGGCCCACAACTACCTTGGTACACTCAGCTTCCCCTTGCACAGCTCAGTGTACTTACAGGAATTTTCTCAGTGGCCAGCTCCCAGAGCTCGTTTTATCAGTGAACTTGCTCTTGCTTTTTCTTAGTGTTGTTGTATAGGACTGCTTTTTCTACTTCCGCTGCTTCTTTCGGTTCGTCGTTCTGTCAACCGAGCAGCCCGTACTAAACCCGGGACCTGGCTCTCTCTTGTCTGGAAGGTAGTGACAAATGAGTTGCTATTTTTCTGCACCCTAGGTGACAGGCTTGCGTAGAAGTGCACGCGCGTTGCCTATCTATCTCCCTCGCTCATTCTTGTGTTCTTCCGCTTCACTTTTCAAGCAATATCTTTGCCGTCTCTCAGCCGTTTGAAGCACCGTCTGTCAAATTGTGTCCCTCACAATGTGCTCTCTCACATAATGTGTCGCAAAGGAGGTTCCTTCATTCCCTCATGATGCACACTGTAGTGTCAGATTGTCCTAAAACCGTTCCAAAACCACTTTTTTGGCCATAACTCCACGCAGAGGCATCCAAATGCAACATCGTCTGAACCTAGAGATGCAATATCTTGAGCCGAACGCTACAGCTAGTCACACGCACAAGTCTGGCATCGATCGATAGACAGACAATACAAAGCATGCAAATCAGGCACAAGAGCCAGTCCACTAAGAAAACTCGAGCAATTGGAGAACAATTGCAGAGCACCCCAAGAAAAACCCGGGACATCGTGGCAACTTTCTTGCAGCTACTGGTGGGTGGAGCCATCACGCATTGATGCTCTGGTGCTAGTGAGGTCTGCATGAAGGATGTGCACGAGCATGGACACGGCCGAGTGGTCATAGTAAGTTGTACAAACAGATGGGATGACTCACACAACACTCCCCCGTGACCCGATGGTGCGCATGTCCATATACGTGCAAAACTGACACAAGTCTGTAATAAGATGCTCAACGGTCCATGCTCACACACCCCTCACTCAGCCACTCTCAGGCAAGGGACGAAGGCCAACAGAATGAATGGCCACCCATGAACTTTTTGCCCGTGAGTGCCTTAGTCAGGAAGTTTGCACGCTGCATGTTTATGCCGGCCCAGATGGCGGAGATCACTTGTCGCTCCACAAAATCACGCGTAAAGTAGTGCTTAACAGCAATGTGCTTCGTGCATGCATGAAACACACCAGAGTTCTCTGCAATGGTAAGAGCATCCTAGTTGTTACAATGCAGAACAATGCAAAGCACAAACTGTCACAACTCATGAAACAAATGTTACGGCCACACCACCTCAGCTCCCGCAGCCCCTAGTGCAACATACGCAGCCTCCGATGAGCTACGTGCAATACAACCCTACTTGCCGCTACGCCATGACACCATGGTGCCGCCCAGTAGTAACACACAGCCTATGCCCATCAAGGCTCCATGCCAAGTCACGGTTTGTGTCGACGTCAACTACCACCGAATACTGCCATTGAAAGCAGAGTCCGAGGTACGGTGTGGAAACAATGTACCAAACCACTCCGACAGCCGCGTGAAGGGCTCTCGCCCGAGGACAGTATGAGAATTGTGCAAGGAGGTTAATGGGAAAGGCGATGGCAGGTCGTATGGTAGTGGCCAAGTACATCACAGAGCTAATTAGGCGCAAGTACATGGTCACGTCCACTATCTCTCCCACCTCTACTAGATCATCCACCTTCAGAGCATCTTGCCTGCCAGGTGTGATGGGGGTGAAGGCTATGGGAATTACACCAAGAAGGTCAGCAAACCGCTCCTCCACAACGCGAGCGTAACGTGCCTGATACAACAAGAGTGTCTACCATTGAGAATCACGTGCGATCTCCATCCCGAGAAACACAACTACAAGACCAAGGTCCTTCATCCTATAGGCAATCCGAAGGACTCCTTGGCCTTCTTCACGTCCTCCATCAAAGGGGATGCAATCAGGAGGTCATCCACATAGACCAGGATGGTAGTGAAAATCTCAGTTGTATGTCTCAGAAAGAGAAACGGGTCGGTATCACTCTGCACGTACGCGGCATGTGTCAATGTGCCAGTGATTTCTATGTTCCAACACTGAGGTGGATACTTCAGCCTGTACAAGGCCTTCTATTAGCGCCAGACCTTGTCACCAACCTCAAAGTTTGGTGGCTGGACCATGTAGATGTCCTCCCATAGACTGCCATGGAGGAATGCGTTATTCACATCCATCTGGTGTTACTCCCAGTCATGGTGAGCAACAACCCGGAACAGGGCGCGAGCGGCAGTCATACGGCCAATGGGTGCAAACATGTCATTGAAATCCACATCCTCAATCCGTGAGAACCCCTCGGTCATCAAACGGGCCTTGTAGTGATCCAGTGTGCCGTCAGGCTTCACCTTCTTACGAAAGACCCACTTGGCCTGCACAATCTTCTGCCGAGGCCGGAGGTCAAAAAGCTCATAGACACCATGCTCGCGGATGGCTCTCAGCTCATCCTCACAAGCAGCACGCCACTGCTCTGAATCATCAGCCAAGAGTTCTTCCTTCAACATGCCTGGATCAGGCATGTTGGGTGGCCAAAACACACACCTCCGAACTTGGTCTGACCACAACAAAATCAGTTGCGGCATCGCAAACGACCGATAACTCATGGGAGACCAACTTGTGGCCGATAGGACATGCTAGATGCACCTTAGTGTAGTCTGCCTGTACACTAGGCCAAGGGCCTTCGTGCCAGACTCGCCAATCTGAACACTACGAGTCAAGCGTCGAGGCACTGAGTCGGAGGTCCGTTGAACCCTAGAGACTAGTGGTCAGAGAAGATCAACGGGCTTGCGGGAGTAGCCCGAAGCTGAGGTGCTCGCTCCAGGCTACGGAGAAGGCCGATGGACCACAGCCGCAGGGGAAGTAGGTGCATGCAAAGGAGTGGGTGTGACTGGAGAGTCTATCACTGGTGCGGAATCAGGTATGCCAGATGTGATTGAAATTGGCACCAGATCTGGTGTGTCGGAGGGGACTGTCGCTCGTACGGGATCAGGTGTGCCAGAGGGAACTGACACTGGCACGGGGTCAGGTGTGCCAGATGGGACTGACGCTCGTACGGGATGAGGTGTGCTAGAGGGGACCAACACTAGCTTGGGATTAGGTGGGCCAGAGGGGTCTGACACAGGCACGTGATCAGGTGTACCGAAGGGGGTTGATGAGGCTACTAGACCCACAGCCACAATAGCTAGATCGTCAGCAGCTGGAGACCGGACTGCACGTGAGGAGGTCTAGAAGGACCCATCCGCAAAACTAGATTCCCCCATCCGTCAGAAAGCCACACAGGAACGTGGTTGGCAGCCAGCGACTGAATGTTGGACAGGTCATGATAGGTGAGAGCCTCAAATAAGAAAGCATATCGAGACTCGACAATGCGATGGTGAGCAGGGTCCCAAAAGCACCAGGTCTTTGACCACGGAGAGATGCAGAGGAAGGTACACATGTAACCTCGATGTGAGAGCTTGGACCCCTGCTGGTCCTCGGTGTACCATACGCAGACGAGGGACCCCCAAACACGAGTAAGATGGAGATCGGCACAATGGTCGAACCACAGCTTGTACGACGTGACATGGTCCAGAAGCAGACTATGCGGCAAGTGGGTCCAGACCCATGTCATGTAGGAGAAGCCCTCAAAGGCAAAGGACTCCGGAAGACCGCATTTAGACCACATAAGCCCAAACCACATCCTCGATGTTGTGGTACCAATGCCCAGAACACTGTTCTATTCTGGTGTAGTAGGGGCGAAGAGCTGGCCAAAAATTCTGTGCTTAGCAAAGTAGGCATCCATCTCACCTAAAAACTCGCCACCACAATCCGAGCAGAATGTGTGCAGGGGGTGACAAGAGTGACGCTGAACCATCACCAGCCACAAGCGGACCGCCAGCGCGGCATCGCTCTTATGGCAGAGGCCGTAGACCCACCGCATCTGGGTGAAGTCATCGTTCAAGATGAGAACATATTGACCCTGATCTCAGGGGGACTCGACTGGAAGAGGGCCACGAAGTTCCAAGTGGACCAACACTAGTGGACGCAGTGCCCGCGAGGAGGAGTGAGGGTAAGAGCAGTGATGCATCTTGTCAGAAGAATGCAATGAGGGGAGATGGCAAGAGAAGAAGCAGGTAGAAGCAACGGGAACGCACAAGCAAGTCAGCTGAGTGACGGGAGCAGAGAGGTGTGAGCAGTCTCGAGGAGTTAGCCACAGAACGTGAAGAGAGTCAAGACACCAGAGCTGGGAGGTAGACAGAAGTCAAGGCGAGAGATAGATGACGACTGCTGAGCGAGGGATGACGAAGCGAAGGGAGGTGAGCTGGGACTGGTTGGCAAAGGCAGGAGGAGCGAGAAGCGAGCAGAGTGAGAACACGGCGGTAAAGCCGTGAAACTGAAGGAGAACAGGATGGACAAAACTGTTCTGGTTAACTCAAGGGAATGAACATCCTTAGCATAAAAGGACAGAACAGGACAAAGATGCAAAGCAACGGCTTCTTCCCGCTAGCCGGACGCGGGTGACAGGTGTCACTTTGTTAGGGGATGACTTGACCGTTTGTGCTCAACGGATGTTTCGGTCGAGAGCCGTTGGTAAATTTGGTTCGGTCCAGGACCTGAACCGTTATTGAGATGTCTTATCGGTGTGTTTTATTGACACATCTTACCCGGGGTGCAAAAACGACAACTGGTCTTGGGCAACTTCTCAAAGGAAACTGCACCAAGTCCAAGGTTGAGTTTGAATGAGGTTGGACACGGTGTCCGAGCTCACATTGCAAAGACGAAAATGTAACAAGCGCTGATGCTTAGGGGAGAGAACACCAGTGACAAACCCACACGTGTAAGAGAGAGGGGGAGAAGAAGCAGAGGGAATGTAATGAGACACATGATAGAGGTGATCAACAACAGACGCATGAAGTATGATGGCACATGTATTTAGAGCAGTCACTGTTGCAAAGTCAGCAAAGTGTATAACAGTGAGACCCATCCTGGTGCTTGTACGAACTGAGAGCAGGCTGAGCTCAAGAGCAGGGAAAAAGAGCACATCGGAAATGTACAAGGGGCCAGACGGACCATCAAGTGCACAACCCAAACTCCTTACACAGGGAATGACTGACCAGATCCTGTACGAACGGACCAAACCGACGCAAAAGGACCGAGCACAACGAAGTCACTACCATGACAGGTCAATTGATGGGTGGCACCAGAGTCAATGATCCAAGTGCCACTCAGCTCACAACCAGTCATCGACATTGAGAAACATGCCATAGAACACTCTGCCTCTGCTCGATGTGTAGCTGAGAACTCAGGACAAAAATGAACAACACGGATGTATGACTCGTGAAGCAAGTGAGTACTCTTAGGTCCATCCTCATCGCAAGCCAACCGAGCTCCCACACAAGTAGTATCACCGGCAACAAATGTACTAAGACAACCTGTCTCGAGACCACTTGGCCATGACAATACACTCGTACCTCCCTGAGTACGAATCGCCAATAGCTGACGAAGCTCCGCAATCATGCAATTCTGAGGGTCTATATCACCATTGCCGCATGGTGAAACGGATCCATCTGCTTCAGTTGTAGTCGCGGCACGGCCCGTCAGTGTGTCCCTCCAGGAAATCCACTGTGCGTACGCTGCCTAGAGGCCGCCAGTTAAAGGGCTTCTTACAATCCGTATAGCAGTGAGTGCCTCCACAGTTTGAGAAGTGGACAGAAATTCCACTACCACTACTCACCGGCTGTTGCCGCTGTCCCTTCTCGCTTCACTTTTTCCCCTTCTTCACCTGTACGGCTGTTGTAACACCCTGCGTTTGGCTGCTTGGGGTAGAGGAGGAGTAAGAGGAAGCGGTGGAGGTGGGAACGGGGACAGAGGCATAGGATGGTTCGCAGATATTGTTACAACAAGTAAACTCTGTGGATGGGTGATAGCAGCTGTCAGAAAACCGGCCCCCGGGCGGAGGCAGTTCCAACGTGCCCCGACGGGTCTTCTGCGTTCACGGCTATGTTTTGTGCAGCTTCTGAGTCTGAGCGTGAGCTTTCCGGTCGCCTCACGCTATGTTTCTGGGAGTTGAAGGCATTTGTGAGACAGTCACTTTTGCGAAGGGAATAACGCGATTTTGCATTAGTTTCGGAACATGGACATGATCTGAATATTTTTAGGGCTAGTCATGAGCTCTCCAACGCACCAAACCGTGTGCAATTCGGATCACCGTAGCTCCCGCTACGTCATCCGAAGCGCAGCACCCCAAATCAGCCGCTCAGTCGGCGGCGCGCACCACGTCGCCCGCCGAGGCGCCCTCACACATCAAGGACCCATCAAAA
>SZWC01001232.1:194457-210217 GCA_023375785.1 Penium margaritaceum | reverse complement strand
ACATGACCTGCAGCACACCCTTATGCGCGAGGTGGATCTCGAAGTGCCACCTCCATAGCCCAAAGCCAGGGCCGCCCGCATACTTCTGGATGGCCTGCGTCTCCTTCTGCGCCATTGCGCAGTCTTCAAATCCGGGACCTCAGAGTTTGACGGCGACGTCGTCCCCGACGACAATCCCGTCCGCCGCGAAAGCCGTGAGCGTTGTGTAGACCGGTCAGGGCCGTGGGCCCATAACCCTTTGTCAGAAAACCGGCCCCCGGGCGGAGGCAGTTCCAACGTGCCCCGACGGGTCTTCTGCGTTCACGGCTATGTTTTGTGCAGCTTCTGAGTCTGAGCGTGAGCTTTCCGGTCGCCTCACGCTATGTTTCTGGGAGTTGAAGGCATTTGTGAGACAGTCACTTTTGCGAAGGGAATAACGCTATTTTGCATTATTTTGGGAACATGGACATGATCTGAACATTTGTAGGTCTAGTCATGAACTCTCCAACGCACCAAACCGTGTGCAATTCGGATCACCGTAGCTCCCGCTACGTCATCCGAAGCGCAGCACCCCAAATCAGCCGCTCAGTCGGCGGCGCGCACCACGTCGCCCGCCGAGGCGCCCTCACACATCAAGGACCCATCAAAACGCCATTCCGGAGGCGCAGATGTCCCTACGTGTAGTGGCGGCGCCCCTCGCGCCTTTGGGGTCTGTTTCGATGAGTTAATCATCGAGTTTGGTGATGGGGATTGATGTGGGTCGAAACCTGTTCGCGGACCTCCAGTCGGAATTTTGACTAAGTCCCCGAGTAACAAACTGTACTACTGAGTTTCGGACTCCGAGCCAGGATTTTGGCTAAGTCCCTCAGTAACAAACTGCACTCCTGAAATCCGGCGGATCATCCACCGGACGCCTCGGCAGACCTTCCGGAGCAAAATCCCCAGATGGCATTTTGTTACTCGTTCCGGTCGATTATTCACCGGAAGTCGAACCGCGGCCGGCTCCCAGAACCGCCGCGCACACCCCAACTTTGGAAGCCCATATCTCCCTCGNTAACAAACTGTACTACTGAGTTTCGGACTCCGAGCCAGGATTTTGGCGAAGTCCCTCAGTAACAAACTGCACTCCTGAAATCCGGCGGACCATCCACCGGACGCCTCGGCAGACCTTCCGGAGCAAAATCCCCAGATGGCATTTTGTTACTCGTTCCGGTCGATTATTCACCGGAAGTCGAACCGCGGCCGGCTCCCAGAACCGCCGCGTACACCCCAAGTTTGGAAGCCCATATCTCCCTCGATACTTGTCCGATTCCGGTGAAACAACTTCC
Source organism: Penium margaritaceum (assembly GCA_023375785.1). Lineage (NCBI taxonomy): Eukaryota > Viridiplantae > Streptophyta > Zygnematophyceae > Desmidiales > Peniaceae > Penium > Penium margaritaceum. The sequence goes on along the minus strand of SZWC01001232.1, from coordinate 208,910 downwards.
ACCGGATTCAGCAACTCATCAACTTTCAGGGGCAATCCTGCATTTTAGGATCCGAGCAATCCTCGAGTCGCCTGATCCGTCGACGAGGAATTTCCTCTCTCTGGCGGCTCGTCGGTGCCTCCCGGCGCCGCACTTGGGCATGCAGAGGGGCAAATCTTCAACAGCAGCCTCATAAGCGGATAAGGTTAGAGGTGGATCCATCTCCAGTGGTGTTACGTGTCATCTTCAGAGGAGCTTTCTGAGGAATCCGGCTCTTCGTCTGAAGAGGGTTCTGGTGTTGGAGAGGGAGTTGGTGGCATCGGAGGAGGTGAAGGGAGTCGGTATGGGTTGAGTCCTTGAGGCATGTACCCCCTGAGTACTCCTCTTCGGTGCTCTGTTTGTTCGGCAGGTTCTCCCTGTTCACATAACTCCTCAATGTTGGCCACAATGGAAGGGATGTTCAGACCTCCAGAGATGATGATGTTGTGAAATGGGAGGTCTGTGGTTGTCAGTAGCAGAGCCCATGCTTGGAGGAGAGCGTAGTAGTCGTTTTACCGGTACACTCGTCCTTCCCGGGCGGACCAGATCACTAGGTCTATGAACAGCCGTTTGAGGTGAAAACCACGGACTGTTACTCTGCGAGTAACATGCATCAATGCATCTTTCCATTCGATGAAGTCGTTTTCCTCTTCATCGACATAGTCGAGGATTGAGATGTCACCAATCAGAGTGAGCACACAAGGATCTGTGTCAGGTTGTTGAAGCCGACGGACCCATCTTCGAAAGTTGTCGGGGGGTCCACGGCTGTACATGATCAGAGGGTTTAGATGTAGTTACGGTGTGTGTAGGTTGGCAGGAGAGGCAGGAGGAAGAGATGACAGTGGATATCAGTAGAAGGAGGAGTGACGATAGAGTGGACGCAGCGATAGGACCGCGTACACTGAGGAAGATTCGGCGTGGACGCAGGTCGTCGCAGATTGGGTGATGTGACCGGGTGGATCCTTGTGCTAAGCGGAGAGTGAAAGAGGATGATGGCTGAGGAATACTGAACGGAAGAGTGGGTGCAGGGGCAAAACCACGTGTGCTGCTGAAATAGGGGAATAGAGTGCGGTAAGGGGAAGGCGAGAGCCGACGCGCCGCGAGAAATCTGCTGCCGGCGTGGGTGCAGGCTGCTGTGAAGCGGGGAGCTAGCTCGTGCAGATCCTTGTGCTGGCCACAGATGCTGATGATGAGGAGATGAAGCTGATGATATAGAAGTGGGCGCAGGGGCGAACCGCGTACTCTGCAGGAAGTTTCGGCGTGGGTGTAGGTCATCGCGCACCAGGCGATGCAACCGGGCAGATCCTCATGCCGAGCGCAAGAACGATGCGGAGGCGAAGGAACTGATGGAGGCAAAGGCAACTGATGGTAGAGTGGGCGCAGGGGGGGGAACCACGTGCGCTGCGAACGATGCGGATGATGAAGCAGATGAAGCTGATGCGGAGGCGGTGATGAGGATGATGCGAGAGAAGGCGGAGGATGAGGAGGAAGTGTGATGGTTGCTGATGATGATACTGATGGCACGACGAGAGACAAAGATGATGGCCAAGGAGGAGGATACGCAAAAGGCTGTGGGCAAGAAGAATTTGACAGGAGGAGGATGAAGATGATGCGGCAGGAGGAGTGGCAGCAGAGCGTGGGTGACAGAGTGGGCAGAGGCGACAGTGGGCGCAGAGCGATGTAACCGGATTCTGTTTTGTTAGGAGAGTGACGGCTTGTTCCCCAGTCGGCCCGAGACCGACGAGCAGGATGACTGGTGGTGTCCAATATCCTGACATCTAGAGAAAAATGGCTGCAGTAGGGCAAGTCTTGAGGTAGGCAGTGATGCCGGTCCGTGAATCAGGAGAGTGACGGCTTTTTCCCCAGTTGGCCCAAGACCGACGGGCAGGAAGACTGGTGGTGTCGGATGTCCTGGTGGCGGAAGGCGATCTACTATTGCTGACGACGAGCAGAGGCGGCGCAAGAGGGCGGCTCAAGGCAATGGATGTGAGCGAGTTGAGGTAGGTGAGGCAGATGATGCTAATGAAGAGGAGGAAGAAGTCGGAAGCACTTGCGGGGACTGGAATGATAACATGCGGTAGATTGCGAGCGGTAGGAAGCTTCCAGTAAGATGACGGTAGATGGCGGCTCGAGAGCTAGCTTACGGCTAATGCTAACGACGAGTCACCGATTGTCGGCCACGGGTGCGAGATGGGCGCAGGGCTTTCTCAGGGTGACAAGACGTTTCTTCACCGTGAAGAGCACTTCAAGGGGTGCTGCTGATGTCAGCTGCAAGTGGAGCAGAGGGACGCGACGGGGCGGTAGCGGCGGCTGAGGAATGCAGAACAGAGAAGGAAGGCGATGGCGACGGCAACGGGATGACTGGGTCACGGGGCGCCAGGTGATGTTGCCTGATGCTCTGACACCATGTCAGAAGAATGTAATGAGGGGGATGGCAAGAGCAGAAGCAGGTAGAAGGAACAGGAACGCGCAGGCAAGTCAGCTGAGTGACGGGAGTCGAGAGGTGCGAGCAGTCTCAAGGAGTTAGCCGCGAAACGTGAAGAGACTCAAGACACAAGAGCTGGGTGGTAGACAGAAGTCGAGGCGTGAGATAGATGGCGACTGCTGAGCGAGGGATGATGAAGCGAAGGGAGGTGAGCTGGGATTGGTTGGCGAAGGCAGGAGGAGCGAGAAGCAAGCAGAGTGAGAACACGGCGGCAAAGCCGTGGAACCGAAGGAGAACAGGATGGAAAGAACTGTTCGGGTTAACTCAAGGGAATGAACATCCTCGGTATAAAAGAACAGAACAGGACAAAGATGTGAAGCAATGGCTTCTTCCCGCTAGCTGGACGCGGGTGACAGGTGTCACTTTATCAGGGGATGACTTGAACGTTTGTGCTCAACGGATGTTTTGGTCAAGAGCCGTTGGTCAAGTTGGTTCGGTCCAGGACCTGAACCGTTATTGAGATGTCTTATCGTTGTGCTTTACTGACACATCTTACCCTGGGTGCAAAAAAGACAACCGGTCTTGGGCAACTTCTTAAAGGAAACTGCATCAAGACCAAGGTTGAGTTTGAGTGAGGTTGAACACGGTGTCCCAGCTCACATGGCAAAGACGAAAATGTAACAAGCGCTGATGCTTAGGGGAGAGAATACCAGTGACAAACCCACGCGCATAAGAGAGAGGGGGAGAAGAAGCAGAGGGAATGTAATGAGACACATGATAGAGGTGATCAACAACAGATGCATGAAGTACGATGGCACATGTATTTAGAGCAGTCACTGTTGCAAAGTCAGCAAAGTGTATAACAGTGCGACCCATCCTGGTGCTTGTACGAACTGAGAGCAGGCTGAGCTCAAGAGCAGGGACAAAGAGCACATTGGAAATGTACAAGGGGCCAGACGGACCATCAAGTGCACAATCCAAACTCCTTACACTGGGAACGACTCACCAGATCCTGTACGAACGGACCGAACCGACGCAATAGGACCGAGCACAACGAAGTCACTACCATGACGGGTCAATTGATGGGTGACACCAGAGTCAATGATCCAAGTGCCACTCGGCTCACGACCAGTCATCGACATTGAGAAACATGCCATAAAACACTCTGCCTCTGCTCGATGTGTAGCTGAGAACTCAGGACAAAAATGAATAACACGGATCTATGACTCGTGAAGCAAGTGAGTACTCTTAGGTCCATCCTCATCGCAAGCCAACCGAGCTCCCCCACAAGCAGTATCACCGGCAACAAATTTACTAAGACAACCTGTCTCGAGACCACTTGGTCGTGACAATACACTCGTACTTCCCTGAGTACGAATCGCCAATAGCTGACGAAGCTCCACAATCATGCAATTCTGAGGGTCTATATCACCGTTGCCGCATGGTGAAACAGATGCATCTGCTTCAGTTGTAGCCGCGGCACGGCCCGTCAGTGTGTCACTCGAGGAAATCCACTGTGCGTACGCTGCCTAGAGGCCGCCAGTTAAAGGGCTGCTTACAATCTGTATAGCAGTGAGCGCCTCCACAGTTTGAGAAGTGGACAGAACTTCCACTACCACTACTCACCGGCTATTGCCGCTGTCCCTTCTCGTGTCGCTTTTTCCCCTTCTTCACCTGTGCGGCTGTTGTAACACCTTGAGTTTGGCTACTTGGGATAGAGGAGGAGTAAGAGGAAGCGGTGAAGGTGGGAACGGGGACAGAGGCATAGGATGGTTTGCACTTCTTGTTACAGCAAGTAAACTCTGTGGATGGGTGATAGCAGCCTTATAAGTCGATGTCGCCTGGAGGAAGTAGTGATGGGCCCAAGGAAGTAGCTATGTAACTCTGACAACTCAGAGAGGGCCACACGTTTGAAGCCCATAAAGAGCATCACATAGTCCAAGTGCGTCCCCATCATGATGGTGTCGAGTGTCCACAGATGCGTGTCGCCACCCATCCTATGGTGCATGTAAAGGCCTATCGTGTGCCTATAGCAGTCAGCTGCAAGCTCCGTGGGACCCTGACAGAGGGAGTAAAACTGACGCAGACGTGCCGCCCTTGTGGCATGGGTCTCAGGAACGAGAAGTGTCAGGGCCAGCTCACAACTCTAGCACACATCTACTCCAATCCCGATCCCAGTCTCATCCAGGAAGGGTCGGGAGTCAACCACAGTCTCCTGCGGCATGGCGTAGAGCAGACCGCGCATCACTCTCGCTATTTTTTGGACCTGGTGAGCGTTGCGGGTCTGGTACTAGCTGTGGTAGTAAGGCTAGACGCCCTCTCAATTGGCCCACACCTGAAACAAGGTCTTGTAGCAATGGAAGCCCTCGTCGCTATCGTAACAGCGTGGAGGTATCTCAAATTCCTTCAGTCGCTGCTCTGTAGGGAGGACGACCTCAGGAGATGGCGGGGTATAAGGAGACCACCAGTGAGAGAAACGCCACCAAAAGTGAACGCTGCTGAATGACGTGCCTGATCCTGACGGCGAGAAGGTGATAGAGTGAGAGGCTGTGACCCTAGACATAGCTCACAAATGCGCTCCTCAAGCATAGAAATCTTCTTCTTATCTGTGTCATCCTCTATCTTCTCCTCACTCCAGGTGTTAACCTGTTATGAGGAATGCTGAGGCCACGGCGCTGTGTAGGGCATAGATTACTGAACGAATGGTGCAGCTCTAGTAGATCCTCCTTGTGGCTGCTGTAAGGCCTCCAAACAACCCCGTAGTAACTCCGTGATCTCCTGCAATGCATCGATCTATTGCTGCTGCTGTCAGTGCATCTCATCTTGTGTCTGACAAAGCTCATCAATCACGAGTGACTGCGACCGTGGACTCATGATGCTCGAAGAGGAGAAAGAGGAGGGGTCTCCTAGCCCTTTGCCCTTGTCACGTCCTGGCACCATCGTTGTGCTCAATATTGGGCCGAACGTTAAAAAATGTGTCAAACAGAGAACCGACATTGATTATCAAGGAGTTGAAAAATTGAGAAGAATTACTGACATCAGCACAACTGATGATGACGTAGAAAACACTCAGTGTAAAAAACACCGCCACCGCTGAACAACAGAAACATTGACAGTAGCATTTTTTACGCTAGCGTAAAAAATGCTAGTATTTTTTTTTGCTGGTTTACCTTACACCAACAGTTTTCTTGGGAGTCATGCAGACTCCACGTGACCGATGGGGGTGACCGCGTCACCCCATGCTCGCGGCTGTGCAGGGACTGCGTAGGCCTGTGCAGCTATTACGTAGTATTGCGCAGTTTCTGTGAAGCTGCACGGTAGTGCTACGTAAGCCTATTGCTGCTTCTGTAGTAGGTCTACTGTTGCTGTGGCCGCCGCCACTCCTACTGTGGTATTGTAGCCGCTACCATTGCTGCAGTGATGTTGTTGTTGTTGCTATTGCCGATGCAACAGTTGCAATGCAACTATTGCGTTGGTACTACTTCTACTGCTATTGCTCCATTGTTGTTGCTGCTCGCGGCTGCTGATGCCACCGCTGCTGCAAGCTGCTGCCATCGCTGCACGCTGCCACTGCTCACAGCTGCCACCGCAAGCTGCTGCTGCAAGCAACTTCTCTTTTTTGTGTGTGTATAGGCTGGTAGCAAGACATTGCTACTACTGCCACCCGGTGCTGCTGTTGCCGCTTGGTGTGGCTGCTGGAGCTCGTCACTGCCATAGATCCTCTTGCTACATCGGTGGCAATTCTATGGTGATGTCGCTCCTGCTAATGTCGGCTGCGATGGGTTCCAGGATATGGCAATGGTGGTGACTCTCACTGCTACCAATGCTACATCTCTATGGCGCAGCTTAGCGAGGGAGGTTTAGCTGCTCTGATACCATGAGTAAAAGCTAGAAAGCTTCCTAGCCTTGCTGCTGCTGATGTGACGACACTGTCCAGTCAGTTGGCACACTAACGAGAAAACAGGTGCAAGAAACAACACGATTTAGGCTAGGGAGACGTGCAAAGTCTCATAAGCTCCAATAGCTTAGTAATGCAGAGAGGAATGACAACTGACAAGAACATAGCATAAATACTGTCAGAAAATTTTGTGGTGGCAGTTCCAACGTGGCCTGACAGATCTTCTGTGTTCACAGCTACTTTTGTGCGAGTTCTGAGTCTAAGCGTGAGTTTTCTGGTTGCCTCACGCTATGTTTGTAGGAGTAAGACAGAATTGAGGAAAAGTCACTTTTGCGAAGGGTCTAACACAATTTTGTATTAGTTTTTGGCCATGAACCTGAAGGGCTAGTCATGAGATTTCCAACGCACCAAACCATTTACAATTCGGATCACCGTAGATCCCACTACATCAGTTGAAGCGCGGCACCCCAATCCAGCCGCTCAGTCGGCGGCGCGCACCATGTCGTCCGCCAAGGTGCCCTCACACATCAAGGACCCATCATAACTCCATTCTGGAAGCGCAGATGTCCCCACACGTAGTGGCGATGCTCCTTGCTCCTTTGGGGTCTGTTTTGATGAGTTAATCATTGAGTTTGGTGATTGAGATTGATGTGGTTTGAAACCTATTCGCGGACCTGCAGTCACAACTTTGATCTAGTCCCCGAGTACAAATGTACTACTATGTTTCGGACTCTGAGGCAGGATTTTAGCTAAGTCCCTCAGTAACAAATTGCACTACTGACATCCGGCGAATCATTTGCCGGAGCGACTCGGCGGTCCTCTGGGGCGAAAATACCAGATCTATTTTTTGTTACTTGTTCCGGTCAATTATTCACCGGCAGCCGAACTGCGGCCGACTTCCACAGCCGCCGCACAGATCCCAACTTTGGAATCCCATATCTCCCTCGTTACTTGTTTGATGCCGGTGAAACAAATTCCACTGGCAATCCTCCAGGGGCAATCCTCCATTTTAGGATCTGAGCAATCCTCGAGCCGCTAGATCCAACGACGAGGATTTTCCTCTCTCTGGCAGCTCGCCGGCGCCTCCCGGCGCTGCCCTTAAGCATGCAGAGGGGCAAATCTTCAACAAATACCTGCCGCGGCGCACGGCGGGTGACGCACGCAGCAGTGTCAGTTTGTCCTAAAATTGGTCCAAAACCACTGTTTTGGCCGTTACTCCAGGCAGAGGCATCCAAACGCAAAACCGTCTGAACCAAGAGGTGCAAAATCTTAAGCCGGACGCTACGACTGGTCTCACACACGAGTCCAGCACCAATGGATAGAAAATGTAAAACATGCAAATCGTGCTTGAGAGATAGTCCGTCGAGGAAACTCTAGCGACTGCAAAAAAACTACAAAGGACCACAACAAGCACCCGGGACGTCGTGGCAACTGTCATGCAGCTGCTGGTGGGACGAGCTACCACGCATCGGTGCTCTGGCTCCAGCGAGATCCGCATCACGGATCTGCACGAGCACGTACACGACCGAGTGGTCACTGTAAGCTGTACAATCAGACGGGAAGACTCACATCACAACAATGGCAATAGGTATCGAGAATTATGTGGATATATGGTTACTTCCCTGGGTCGCTTGTGTCAGAAGAATGCAGACAAGAGAATGGCATGAGCAGAAGCAGGCAGAAGCATTGGAACGTGCGAGAGTACGTCAGCGGAGTGACGGAAGCGAGAGCAGTCCTGAGTAGTTAGTCGTAGAACTTGAGAGAGGTTGAGATGTCAAGAAGTCGAGGTAGACAAACTGCTGAGAGAAAGTGAGAGCAAAATGGGTGATGACTGCCTGAGAGAGAGAGCTGAGCGAAGGAGCGAGAGTGACGGAGCGAAGAGCTGAGAGCCATGAGAGGCTGGTGAAGACAAGATGTGCGAGGTGCGAGCAGAGCGAAGACACGGCGGCAAAGCCGCGGAAGCAAAGGGGAACAGGATGAGAAGAACTGTTCTGGTTAATTGAGAGGGAATGAACATCCTCTGTATATACAATTCAGAGCAGGACAAAACAACACGAAGAACGGCTTCTTAACGCTAGCCGGACACGTTGTGAATATGTTTTCTTGTTGTTCCAACGGTCTTGGTTCTTCGCTCGATGTTGTACCATTTCGCTTATGGCCGTTGGGTGAGGAGCAGAACTTGGGGACTTGCACCGGATGTCTCAGTGCATTTTGTGAAGTTCAGTCCGAGGAGGTATTGTTGTCGGATTCTGGTTCTGACACCCCCCGTGAATCCGATACAGTGATGCGTTGTGCAACTGGAGCTGATCTGATGGCGAAGAGCCTTATGGGTGGAGCGATCATTGTGGCTCGCTGTTGATAGATATAGTTTTGGCGAGGTGGCATGTAGCTTCCACAGTGGTTGATCAGCTGCTTCCACATTCCAGTTATGTTGTCCGGTTCCCTCTCCAGCAGAGGGTGCAGGTCAGGTTCAATGAGCTCTTTCAGACCTTCCCGCATGTCCCTGTTGAAAGCCTCATGCTTCCTTGTGAACTCACTGGTACTGCACACCTTCCCAAGGTACTTCTGCTTGTCCAGAAGTCCATTGGTAATGGCGAACCCATGCAGTAGATAGGGCTTCAATTGTGAGTAGGCCACCCGTTGCCAGGTTCCCAGATTGGTGGATTCTCTTGTGGGTTTTGTGGAATCATGACCTGGGGGTCGGTAATACAGCCTGTCCAGGTGAATTGGAGGGTGTGCAGTGACGAGGAGAGTGGTGGAGGAGATGTACTGTCTTTCCCAAGCTGTTTGTTGTAACTTGTACCAGAGATCAGGTGCACTGCTTGCTTCTTCCACGAGAGTGTGGTAGGAGGGGTGCATGATGGTCTTCAGCTGATCCCATGCTGAGGTGGTTGCTACGTTGAGTGCTGAGGGAGATGTGTGAGCATTCCGAAGATGCTCAAAACTACCTTGGAAGAGGTCGCAGAAGCCATACCCTCGAATTGAGACGAGGTTGCCAGTGGACCATATGCTGCGTGTCCAGAGGAGGATGTTTTGACCATCTTCGGCCAAGAAGGGGCAGTATGCCCATGGATTCCCCATTTTCCTGGGAAGTAGATCAAGACAGGAGGAGACAGGGCAGGCGTGTCGCAGGAGGTATGTTACCGGCCGTAGATGCAAGCTGCTGCAAGATTGACGATCAGGCAGTGTAGATTCTTGTGCTGATGTAGATGGAAATGTTGCGGGAGCGAAAGCTGATGATAGCGGAGTGAGCGCAGTGGCGAGCCGCACGCGCGGTAGGAAGTTTCGTCGTGGGTGCAGGTCATCACAGGACGGGCGATGCGACCGGGCAGACCCTTTTTGTTGAGTAGAAGACGATGCGAAAGCGGAGGAGCGAGCGATGATTGAATGGGCGCAGGGGCTAAACCACGTGCGCTGGTTGAAGTTTTCGGCGTGGGCGCGGGTCGTCGCGGAGCAGGCAATGCAACCGAGCGGATCCGTGTGCCGAGCAGAGGATGATGCGGAAGGCGGAGGAGCGATTGATGATTTGAGTGGGTGTAGGGGCGAAACCACGTGCGCTGCTGAAATAGAGGGATAGGATGCAGCAAGGGGAAGGCAGGAGCCAACGCGCCGCGAGAAATCTGCTGCCGGCCTGGGTGCAGGCTGCTGCGAAGCGGGAAGCTAGTGCGTGCAGATCCTTGTGCTGGTGACAGATGCTGATGATGCGGAGGCTGGAGCTGATGATGATGACGGAGTGGGCGCAAGGGCGAGCCGAGTGCGCTTACAGGAAGTTTCGGCGTTGGTGCAGGTCGTCGCGTAACAGGCGATGCGACCGGGTAGGTCCTTGTGCCGAGCGGAAAGCGATGAGGAGGCGGAGGCGGCTGATGACTGAGTGGGCGCAGGGGCGGAACCACGTGCATTGCGGAGTGATGCTGATGAAGAAGATTGATGCGGAGGCGGCGCGAATGATGATGAAGCGTGGTTTGAAGAAAAGAGATGATGAGGACGATGAAGTTGATGAGGGCGACTCGAAGGAGGCAGATGGAGGAAGATGATGAATGATGCGATGGAGATGAAGGTGAAGATGACACGGAGAGGAATGGAGGCTGATGATGATGCTGAAGGTGGAAGGTAGGGCGCGTAGTGGGCGGAGGATGGCGAGATGAGAGATGCGGGTGAGACAGCCAGATCCTCTGCTTTCAGGAGAGTGACGGCTTGTTCCCCAGTTGTCCCGAGACCGACGGGCAGGAAGACTGGTGGTGTCCGATATCCTGACAGCGAGAAGAAGTTGGCTGCAGCGACGGGAGTTGTGCGTCGAGCAGAGATACTTATTCTGCTGAGGTCAGGAGAGTGACAGCTTGTTCCCCAGTTGGCTCGCAATGGGAGCAGGAAGACTGGTGGTGTCCGATGTCCTGATGGCGGGAGTTCCACTGCTGCTGCTGTCGAGACGAGAAGGCGGTGCGAGAGGGCGGCTCGAGAGGAAGAATCCGGAGAAGCTGAGGAGGTTGAGGCTGATGCAGTAGAGGCGACTGATGAAGGGAGGTACGAAAGGTGGAGTCACTTTCGGCGGCTGAGGTGATGAGAGGTAGCAGATTTACAGATGGCAGGAAGCTTCTCGGAAGTTGACGGCAGGTGGCGGCTCGGGAACTGCTTGCGGCTGTTGTGGACGTTAAGTCACGAATAGTTGGCCACGGGCGCGGAATGGGTGCAGGGCTTCCTCAGGATGATGTTGTGTTTCTTCAGCACGAGGAATACTCCAATCGGTGCAACTGATGTCAGCTGCTGGCGAAGCAGAGAGGCGCGAAGTGATGGTAGCGGCAGTAGAGGAATGCACGTCAAAGCAGTGAAGTAAAGATGGCGGCAAAGCGATGACGTCACAGGGCACCAGGTGATGTCGCCTGACGCTCTGATACCATGTCAGAAGAATGCAGACAAGAGAATGACATGAGCAGAAGCAGGCAGAAGCATTGGAACATGCAAGAGTACGTCAGCGGAGTGACGGAAGCGAGAGCAGTCCCGAGTAGTTAGTCGTAGAACTTGAGAGAGGTTGAGATGTCAGGAAGTTGAGGTAGACAAACTGCTGAGAGAAAGTGAGAGCGAAATGGGTGATGACTGCCTGAGAGAGAGAGAGCTGAGCGAAGGAGCGAGAGTGACGGAGCGAAGAGCTGAGAGCAGTGAGAGGCTGGCGAAGACAAGATGTGCGAGGTGCGAGCAGAGCGAAGACACGGCAGCAAAGCCGCGGAACCAAAGGGGAACAGGATGAGAAGAACTGTTCTGGTTAATTGAGAGGGAATGAACATCCTCTGTACATACAATTCAGAAAAGGACAAAACAACAGGAAGAACGGCTTCTTAACGCTAGCCGGACGCGTTGTGAATATGTTCGCTTGTTGTTCCAACGGTCTTGGTTCTTCGCTCGATGTTGTACCGTTTCGCTTATGGCCGTTGGGTGAGGAGCAGAACTTGGGGACTTGCACCGGATGTCTCGGTGCATTTTCCGAAGTTCAGTCCGAGGAGGTATTTTCGTCGGATTCTGGTTCTGACAGCTTGACTGTGCGTGCTTCTGTCGTGTAGTGGATTTTGACTAGGGGATGTCGGGAAAATCAATAAAAAAATACAAGGATGTTAATGTTCCCTGCTAGTATGACAATAGAAATTAAATGATTATGTATTAAAAGGGACAGATATTGTACCTAGAATGTGAAAAGAATGTTTCTTTGTCATTTTTGTGCTTCATAGTAATCCTAATGTGCCTTTGTAAAGTTTTGTGCCTAATTCTAGGTTACAAAGTATCCCTTTTGTTTTCCGTTCAACATCCACTTTGGAATCTAGCATCGGAAGAAGGCATTCCTTCATTCTTTCACATACCCACGCAGCTCAATTACCCATTTCATATAAAGTCTCTAATTCCATTTTTCGCCTACTTCGGGAGCTCGACCAGAATGAAAGGCAAACCCACAGTAACAATTAATGTTACCCAAAATTTTGGTCGCTTGGCTTCCTGCAGTTTTGTCGTGCAGTGGATTTTCTTAAGCAATGTTGTGCTATGAGAGACGTCATAGAAATCAATCACAATATCAGAACAAGGATGTTAACGTTCCCGGCTCCGGTGACAAAGGAGATGGGAGGAATCAATTCTATAAGGGACAATTGTTGTACTTAGAATCTGAAAAAAGGCTGCATGCAAAGCGTGCATGGGTTACAAAATACAATAAGCATAGATAACTAAAGAATAAACCAAGCATAAAGGGAAAAGCTATTTACTTCATTCATATTACATCATTACATATTATATTTTATTTTCCATAAATGTAGACAAAAGAAGAAAAGAGAACAAGTTTAGGTTGTGCATTCTCCTAAACATGAATGAGAGAAAAGGTAATCATTAGTTTTCAATGGAAAAAAAGCAACAATCAAATCTAGACCTAATCTACAAGAACTCATGCACGATTATTTATCAAATGTTTCTAGTCGAAGTGAATATGTTGTAAACTGATTCAAGTTTGTCTTGATTCTCCATTTCAGTTAGAGCTTGAATTGAGTCGAAAAGTCTAGTGTCGCGATGGATAGAGTAACGAGTCCAGATTGACGTCACTCTCAATCGGCGATCCTGCTCGATCCACATCAAGATGGATCAAGGAGGGCACTCCACATTGTTTGTCGTCGGACCCTGTGAGGGCCATCAGAATGGCTCAAAGATGTCGTGAGAGAATCTGTGAATGAAGTGACGTCGACTAGATTATCTTTGCACATCTGCCAAGTGAGATGTGCCCTTACATGTTTGGATCTGTTTTGATAATGGTATGTAAAAGTAAGGAGATTGTAGTGTACACTTAGTCCACCGAAGGGATGAGTTTTGCATTTTACTCGAGCTCCCAGAGGTGGACAGGGTGATACGGAAAATAATGGAGAGAATATATCAAAAACTGGATGTCAAACAGAAAAAAAAAAGAAATGCTTCGTAACCCAAGGCAAAAATTCTTTTTCCTTTTCATGCTACATAGCAATCTTAATGTGCCGTTGTGAAGTTTACATCATCATTATCCTTTACCCACGTTTTGAGCGTGGTCCTGTTCAATTACCCACTTTCCTCACAAAATCATCCAACTCTCCAAAAAAATTACGTACTTAATGATCTACCCAAAAAATACGAATACTGACTAACCGTGCACGCCTTGCCCACTGTTGGCAAACGATGCATAGACTTCTGGTATTTTATGCATGTTTTTGCAAAATTCGGTAATGTATGGTTTTTTTTACAGTTCTAGACATTCGTTGGAGTTTTTGTTTGTTTATTTGTAGATGTCTTGTTCTGTGCGTGTCTATGGGAACTGTAGAACCTTGAGATCTTGCTTTCCACACATACACACTTCACTCCTAAACACACGAAGAATGTAAGGAAAAAATTCTAGTATCAGCAGGTTCAGGAGCCATGGCGTCCAAACAGACAAGATGAAGTTGAAGAGTAGTCAGCGCAAGCAGCCAAGGTTTCAAGCGGAAGAGTGAGCGAGCTTCGATCTTGGAATTGAGCTAGGTCGCTCCGCACGCCGACAAAGTCAAAGTCATCCGAGAATTTTCTCAGACTACCCAGGTTGGTTTTCTCATCATGTCCAATGTGCCCTGTATTTCTTGTTTACCACTATTATGAACCATAAACCCAGGAAATCTATTAAATTCAACCAAGTCACTCGTGCTCAGCAGAGTTCTGTTCGGCTAGTCGTTCGCCACTCTTCAACCTCTGGCACGTCCTTCTCCATCTCAAGAATCTACGTGTACATGAACAGAAGCCGGAGAACGCAACATTACTCCCCCATGACTCCGTGGCCAACATATTCATCAACACGTACATGAGATGCAAGGAGGAGCAAGGCATCATTATTCCATGCAAGGCGTGCAGAGGGTTACATACTTAAAAAACAAAACACACACAAGGGATAATGTTGGAAAATGATTAGTATAAGGGGTGATAAAAAAAATGACAGGGGATAGAGAGAGAGAGAGAGAGAGAGAGAGAGAGAGAGAGAGAGAGAGAGAGAGAGAGAGAGAGAGAGAGAGAGAGAGAGAGAGAGAGAGAGAGAGAGAGAGAGAGAGAGAGAGAGGGAGAGAGAGAGAGAGAGAGAGAGAGAGAGAGAGA
>SZWC01001232.1:138773-172133 GCA_023375785.1 Penium margaritaceum | reverse complement strand
CTCCAGACTCTCTTCCTCTTCATTCACCTCCCACACTCTCTGTCGCCTCTCTCCTCCTCTCCGCTCCCCTCCCCCTCTCGATCTTTTCACACGCTTTATCCCCATCCCTCTCCCTGCTCCTTCGCATCCTCCTCCATTATCCACACCTACCACGGCGGTCCACCTTCTCTCACTCTCCGCTCTCCTTTCTCTCCCCCTCCCTCCCTTCCCTCCTCTCCCTCTCTCTCCCTCTCTCTCTCACTTTTCTCCTCGCTCCCACTCTGCTCTCTCTGCTCCCTCTGCTTTCTCTGCTTCCCTCCTCCATCCCTCTCCTCCTCTCCCTCTCCCTCCCCCTCTCCTCCCACACTCTCCCTGCTTTCTCTCTGCTCTCTCTGCTCTCTCGCTTCGCCCCCTCTGCTTCCCCCTGCGCTCTCTTACTTCCTTTTTTCTCTGCCTTCTTCTACCACCCCTGACCACCGGTCTCCCTCGTGTCCCCTTCTTTCTTCTCTGTGCTGATTTTGCTCGTACCCCTGTGATTCCCCCTCGTTTGCTCCCCACTCTCCTTCCCTGATTGCGTGTGTGTTGGGTCCGTGCATCCGTCTGTCCCTCCTCCTGCTCCCTGGTGCCCCCTCATCCTCCCTCTCCTCCTCCCCTCACCCCTCTAATGCACTTCCCTAAATACACACCTGACACCATGCTTCGTCCTTCCCCTCCCCTGCATGCTTGCTCCTCCCGTAGTCGTTCACTCCTTGCATCTCTTGCCCCTCGGTCTACGGCTAGCAACGTCATGGCAGATCTCGGCCTCTCTAGCGCCCTTGTTGCGGCGGCTGCAACCTGTGCGGGCCGCGAGCAGGCATCCCCTCAGGATGTCCCCTCCCGTGTCCCGAGTCCTCCAGCCTCTGTTGATCTCGGCCTCGTTGACGACTCCCTCGTCCTCTCCCCTTGTTCTGCTGTGGCGGCCGCCGTCACCGCGGCTCTCGAGGCGCTCCGTGCCCCCCCTTCACCACCACACTGCCGTCCACCCCCCGCCCGAGCTTCTCAGTTCCCCTTCTCCGCGGACATCCTTGACGCCCTCGCATTCCATCCCGTCGGTGCACCCCCTACCTTTCTCCCCGTCCACCCTGTCGCCACTGTCGATCCTGACGGTCCTAGCTCTGACACCTCCAGTGACCTTGTGCGCACTGTCGTTGCCCTCGGAGGTGTCGTTGTTCCAGGCTGTGCTTTTACCCCTGACGGTGTCCTTGCTGCTGGCCGCACTGTCAATCCTAGTGGTACCATCGTGGCCAGCGATGTCGCCACCGCTGGTGGTGTCGTCGTCCCCGGTAGTGTCGTCACCCGTGGCGGTGATGTCGCCCCCATTGTTGCCGTCGCCCCCGGTGCTGCCGTCACCCCAGCTGTTGCTATAGCCTCTGGCCATGTCGCCTCCCCTGCCGGTGCCATCGCTGCGGGCGGCGCTCTTCGTGCTGGTAGTTCCATCCCGCCCGGTGGCGCTTTGCCCGCCGGTGGCGCCGCCCCGGCTGGCGGTGTCCCCCCAGTCGGTGGCACTGTCCCTGTTGGCACCCCTCCCCTTGGTGACCCGGTCACTGTGCTTTCCTGCACCGAGGCTCGCCTCGATGCCATGACCCTTGCCGTCGCTCAGCTTGCCCGTCTTGGTCTCCACTCCTCTCCTGTTATATCGCTGTCCTTGACTGCTGCTCCCGGACACGTCCCGAGCACCTCGTTTTCTCATTGGTCCCCACTCTTCGTGTACTGGGCCCACATGCACGGCCTTTGGGAGCAGTATGTCCCCACTCCCTCCCTTCCCCTCGCTCATCTTGATCGCAGCGCTCTTGCTTTCCACCTCCTCTACTCTGCTGTCCCTTTTGTCACCCTTCACCAGCTCGATCGGTTCACACCCACCGCCACTCTCCCTGCTCATCCTCGTGAGACATGGACTACACTTCTCGCTCTTTACTCTTTTGACTCTCTTCGCTCTGCCTCCTCTCTCCTCGCTGATCTTTGGGCTCTCCATCGCCGCACTCACGAGTCCTTGGGTGCCTACCTGGGGCGTGCAGAGCTCCTCCAGAGCGAGCTTCTCACTGCGGGCGTCTCCTTGACAGATCAGGCCTTTGTCACTTCTGTCATCGCTGGTCTTGGGCCTTCCTTCTCCGGTGCCCTTACTTCCTTTCCCCTTTCCCTTACCCTTCAGGCCGTGTACTACACTCCCGGCGACGTCTGGCCGGTTCTGCTGGAGGGGCTCCGCTCCTTCCAGGCGGTCTCCCAGCCTGTCGTCGCTCCTGGTGAGCCGGTCTTGTCCGACGCCCTGCCCGGCCTCCTCCCCCCTCCGACAGCTCATGCCCTTGCTGTTCGTGCTCCGCCTGGCGGAGGTGGTGGTGGTGGCAGTGGCGGTGCTCGCCCATCCATGTGCTGGAACTGCGAGGTTGTGGGTCATCATCACGATGCGTGCCTGCTTCCCCTGGCTCCTGATCTTTGTGAGCGCATTGCGCGTCAGCGCGTCCTCCTCTGTGGTCGAGCTTATGTTGCCCCAGGCGGTCCTCCATCACTATCACTAGTGATGGAGTCCCCCTCCCCGTACTCGGTGTGGGCACTGTTTGCCTCACCTCTTCGGCCGGCTCCCTCACCTTGTCCTCCGTTCTCTACGTCCCGATCCTCGATTTTTCCCTTCTTTCTGTTCCGACTCTCGACAAATACGGTTTCTCCACCACTTACGTCCTCGGCCTCGTCGTTGTCACTGATCACGTCAGTGAGAAGCTCGTTGCGAATCTAATGGGACAAACGGCACTTCATTTCGTTAAGCGTGGAGCAAACTAGCTCCAAAAAAACCCTAGGGCGGCTAGCAGTTTTTACTACAAGTCCACGAGTAACAAGGTACACCCTTGTTACGGGTGAGACTCGCTAGTCGAGTCTCACCCGTTGGCCGGCAAGTGAAGCTCGCCGGCCCTCGACAAGGTGCGATGGCAAAATTGCCCTATGCGCCCAGAAAAGGTGCGACAGCACCTGCGAAGTCACCTTCTAGGCCAGACATTAGGAAACCTAAAACAGACCTACAAACTTGCAAGTTGGAGTCTAATCTAGGTCTCGCATCACAGCGAGCACAGTATGCCACATGAATCTCAAGGACACAACTAGGTCTGCCAGCGGGGGCAGGCAAGGGTCGACGGCCGGCGGAGTGCGTGAGACAAGAGGGCAACACCGTCATGTGACGGACTTGGCGAGCGCGTGTCTTCGCTATCAACGTGGATCACCACCGACCGCCGAGTCCTCATGCACTACACACCCAAGGGCACATACGCACGAATATATATACAGAGGGTTATCACGCCCCCTTGGCCGAGGGTGTTGCATGCATGCAACCAAGCAGATGGAGCTGAGAGATAAGGGAGGAGGATGGTAGTGTCTTAGTGAGAAAGTCAGTAAGTTGCTCACTTCCAGGCACCGCACACACTTGGACAATGTCTGCTTCCACTGCTTCTCGGACAAAGTGATGTTCAACTCCTATGTGCTTAGTGCGTGGGTGCAGTACGCCGTCATTTGCCGTGATGCGACGTGCAGCAGAGCTATCACTGTACAGTGGTACGGCCCCCACAATTATGCCCAGCTCCCCCAACAGCCGTTGCAGCCAAGTTGCGTCACACGCAGCTTCTCCCAATGCCATGTACTCTGCTTCAGCCACACTACGTGCAACACATGACTGCTTTGCACTGCGCCATGACACAGTAGTGCCCCATAAACGGAAGACATACCCCCCCCCGACTGCGTGCATTTCTGTCCCGTGCATAGTCACTATCACAATATCCATCGAGCAAGGGACCAGTGCCAGGGGTGAAGACGAGGCCCATGGATGCAGTGTCAAACACATAACGCAGAAGTTTCAGCGAAGCCTTTTGATGCGCACTGCGGGGTCGCTGGCTGAACTGGGCGAGAGTGTTCACTGCACAGGCAATATCTGGTCGGGTGGTAGAGGAAAGGTAGGTGAGACTGCCAGTGATCTGCCTGTACAGTGTGGGATCTGTGTCAGGTCCGTAGTCTGTGGTGTGAGGGTCAAGAAGGTGTCCATAGACGTCTGGGCTCATCGGTGAATGCTGTGTGGGGAGATGTTGCACAAGGTGAGAGAATCGATCTGTTAAATGTGCTATGAACCGTCCCTGGTGCAATGTCAAGGTGCGTGCTGCTCTGTTGTGCGTGATGGTCATGCCTAGGAAATTGTGTGCCTCTCCCAGGTCAGTCATGCAGTAGTGTGCAGTGAGCAGTGCTTTTGTGTCTTGAACAAGAGAGAGAGAGGGAGAGAGAGAGAGAGAGAGAGAGAGAGAGAGAGGATGAAAGAATCAGTAGGTCATCCACATATACAAGAAGGGCAACTGGAGTGCCGCGAACACTGCGAATGAACAGGGAGGGATCGGACAGACTTTGTAGAAATCCTCCAAGTTCCAGTGTTCGGCTGATTTCCTTGTTCCAACACCGTGGCACCTGTTTCAGACCGTACACTGCTTTTAGCAGAAGCCAGACTCTGTCTGTTCCGTCAGTGAACCCTGGCGGTTGTTCCACATAAATCTCCTCTTCTAGTGGTCCGTTCAGGAAAGCATTCTTAACATCCATTTGGTGTATTTCCCAGTCCTCGTGTGCCGCAACCCCCAGCAGCACGCGACCTGACGTGTACTTGCCCACAGAAGCGTAAGTATCCGTAAAGTCTTGTCCTGGTATCTGGTGGAAACCCTTGGCCACCAGTCGAGCCTTGTGTTTCTCAAACAAGCCCTGGACATTCCGTTTAACCTTGAACACCCACTTTAGGTCAATGGCTTTACGTCCGGGGGGAAGAGGCACCAGTTGATAAACTTCATGCTCGAGGAGAGCGTTCAGCTCATCGATCATAGCCTTTTCCCATTCTGTTGCATCAGGGTGCCCCCTTGCCTCTTTGGCAGTGAGAGGCTCTGGGGGGATAGTCATATGCTGTGTGAGACCAGCAGTGTGATAGAACTGTCTGTAATCCACCCTGGCCACGTTTCGTTGTGAGCGACGGACTGGATCAGGCTGGACAGGACTGTTTTGCACTGGGGTCAGCCCAGGTGGCCACCCTGAGGAGTCTGCACTGGTGCTTGCAAGATCAGCCGGTGTGAGCAAGTCTGCAGGGACCGGTGTGACCTGGCCTGTGACCTTCTGCTCCCTCAAGATTGGTGTAACCTTAGGTTGTGTGGTGGGGACAAAGATGGACACACTCACGTACTCAGGGTACCGTTCAGGAACAGTGAGCACCGGTGCATGCTTGAGTCCCTTGAACGCCTTGTATGGCATGTGTTCTAGGAAGGACGCATCGCGACTCTCGACAAACGTATGATGCACAGGGTCCCAAAACCTCCATCCCTTTACGGCATGAGAGACTCCGACAAAGACACATCTACCTCGTGGGCTCAATTTATGGCTACGTTGTGGGTCAACAAACCACACACACACCATAGTTCCCCACACCCGTGCAGGCCGTAAATCTGCCTTGTGCTTGAACCATCTCTCCCAGGGAGTGATGGTTCTGGGCAGAGGCCCTTGAGGTATTCTGTTCCACACCCAAGTAATGTACTTGACAGCCTCCTCCCAGAAACCAAAAGTCAGACCTGACTCTGCCAGTAGGGTACGCAGAGCATCGCCTAACATTCTGTGCCATCTCTCGGCCACCCCATTTTGTTGAGGTGTATACGGTGCAGTAGTTTGATGCACAATGCCTCTAGCTTTCAGGTCTGTTTCGAGTGGACCCAGAAATTCTCCACCCCTGTCTATACGGAGGATGCGCAGAGAGCACCCAGTCTGTCGTTCAGCAAGAGGAATCCACTCCATGATTGCCCGTTGTGCATCCGCTTTGGTTTTGAGCAGGAAAGCCCAGCGAAAATGGCTGTAGTCATCTGTCAGTGTTAGAATGTACAATGACGCGTACTGGACTGAGGAGACCAGCATGGGTCCAGTTAATTCGGCATGCACCAACTCGAGGGGTACCTCGCTGACATGTTGTGATACAGGAAAGCTCTGTCGGTGTGCCTTTCCTTCCTGACAGTTCAGACTGGCAGATCCCTTGAGGCCGTGGGGACAGTCGTCTGGGCTCAGTCCATGTGCAGGTTGGTATTTCAACAGATCGGTGACCAGTTCTGTGTTGATGTGGGCCAGTCTTTTGTGGATGAGCTCAGTGTGCTTTGGGTCTGTTTTGGTCATGAGGTGGGTCTGTGCACGGTCGGAGGGCAATGCAGGGAACATGGTTAAGCGGTACAGCATGTCAGCATGCAAAGGTCCATCGGCCAGCAATGCACTCTGTCCACCAAACAGCATGCATTTTTCTGCTTGCGTCAGCGTTGACATGCCCAATTGGCGATCCAACTGCCCCCCTGACAACAGGTTCACCTTCAGCCGAGGGACATACAAAACCCCAGTCAGCCACATGATCCCTCCCGGTGCTTGTAATGCAACAGTCCCAATGCTCTCAACCCTCAGCACCTCCCCTGAGCCCGTCCGTACACCTTCCACATCATGAGTGGCATACAGAGACACAAACAACTGACGATGAGGTGACATGTGGTGTGACGCTGTTGTATCAAACAACCACTCGTGCATGGGCAAAATGTGTGATGTAGTGATGTGCGTGTGCCCAAGGCGCGGACCTGGCTGGGAAGCTGCAGTGGTCTCTGGAGGGAAAGTGGTGGGCGGAGCCTCCTGCATGTCAGCAGTGTGCGGAGTTGCCATGTCGTCGTACACGCGTTGGGCCCACCCTGGGACCGGCACCGGAGCCGTAGCGAACGGTGGCACGTAGTGCACGGGCATCCCGTAGGGCCCCGGCTGTGGCATCATCTGCTGCAGCGGCTGTGGCTGAAGCTGATGCTGAGGCGGCATGCCAAAGGTAGCTGCTGCTGCAAGATGGTAGGGGTGCAGCCCAGGTGCTCCATGTCCACCAAGGTGTTGCATCGCAGTGAACTGCTGCACTTGCTGATGCTGCTGCTGTACCTGTCTCTGCTGCTGCTGTGTCTGCCTCTGCTGCTGCTGTATTTGCTGCTTCTGCTGTCTCTCCATCATCTGCCCCTGGAGGGAGGGGCACCTGCGCCAGAAGTGCCCAGTCTGGTTGCAGTAGCTGCACCTCTGGTTACCTTGACCGCGTCCACGACCGCGACCACTGCCACCAGACCAGCCACGACCCCCACTGGAGGATCCACCAAGGGAGGTGAATGAAGTCTGAGTCGCCGCAGCAGCAGCGGAGGAGGAGCCCTGGTGTATATAAGCTCTTGGTGGTGCACTGTCATATCGCGAGCCTCGCCCTTCAGTACATCTTCGTAGTTGTGCAGCTCTTCAAAGACAGAGGCGAGGTCGATGAGCTCAATCTCAGCGACTGGATGGCGACGGAGGAGGTCACGCCGAAACTCCTTGTACTGCTTGCCAAGGTGGAGCAGCACCACGTCCAGCCACTCTAGGATAGAGCACGATGCACCCAGAACCAGTAGTCGACGGCGAATATCCATGGCTTCATCCCAAAACTCAGCAACTGGCACGCCGGGTTTAGGGTAGAGATTGTGGAGGCGATCTCTGAGTGTCACTACAAGGGTCATGCCTTGCTCTTCTTGATGCGTGGACAGGTGACTCCAAGCCTCATGCGGTCGTGCTGCACCACTGCGTGGATCGGAGGGATCCTCACCCCTGCCGCCAAAGCAGAAATGGCGCAGGGCGTATGCTTGCGGATCAGGCAGTGCACGTGTTAAGGCGTTGAATGAGGTCTGTTGTTGTGTCTGGAGGCGGGCGGATGTAAAGATCTTCCAATCCATGTTCTGCCACCAATGACAGGAAAATGTCCCGCCATGCAAGATAGTCCCTCGTTCCCAGCTGCGGCAGTGAAAGTTCCTTCTGGCCCAGTCCCAACTACGCCATGGCGGCAGCGGTAAGGGTGACATTAGGACTGTTGTCCTCACCACCGCTACCTCCGGGATTGCCGGCACTGCCGGCACTTCCATTTGTTCCAGCTACCTCACTCATGGTGCTCGAAAGGTGGTTCATGTCGTCTGCCTAGCCACGGATGGTGCTAGAGGGGCCTTGGGAAATTTCGACAGCCATTCGTCGGGCCCACTTTGGGCCCAGTTTTCTGCCGAGAGCCCGAAGCTCTATAGGAAATCCTCCGAAGACGTCCTGGGACCCTGCAAGAGTGATCCCGCCCCCCCAGACCCTGTGTCCACCCCTGGAGTTGCGGTTTGGGCACCTTGGGAGGTCCTTGGAGAGACGTGGAGCCTTCCTTCGTCGACAGCACTCCGTCCCAAGCCTCTCCAGCATGCGCGAGGCCTTGCTAGGGCTCGCGCGCCCCCTTAGGCCCAGGTCGACGCCTTAGATAGCCTTCGTCGACCTCTTATGGCCCGCCAACCCTAGCTGACGTGGCGTCCAAGTGGCGGCCGCCCCCTTCTTCAGCTTGTACGGTCGGTTCTCGCACCTTTCAGGCCCGAAAGAGGGCTCTGATACCATGAGGAGCTTGTTGCAAATCTAATGGGACAAACGGCACTTCATTTGGTTAAGCGTGGAGCAAGCTAGTTCCAAAAGAACCCTAGGGTGGCTAGCAGTTTTTACTACAAGTCCACGAGTAACAAGGTATACCGTTGTTACGGGTGAGACTCGCTAGTCGAGTCTCACCCGTTGGCCGGCGAGCGAAGCTCGCCGGCGCTCGACAGGGTGCGAGGGCAAAATTGCCCTATGCGCCCAGAAAAGGTGCGACAACAACTGCGAAGTCACCTTCTAGGCCAGTATGCCCGCGAGCCTCGCACGACCCACCTCCAGGCGACCTTGTATGTCCTTCGCTACGTCCTCAGGTCTGCACGTGCCGGCCTCGTCTTCCAGGCCGGGTCGGGCATGCCTATCCTGGCGGGCTATGCTGACAGTGACTATGCCCGCTGGGCTTCGTTTTCTTACGTGACGTACGTCTCACTATGTCGCTATCTCTGGGGTTGCGCTCGGAATTTACACGCGCGACTTGCGCGCACTCTGTGTGGTTCGCCACACTATGTGACGAACCACGAGCTCAGGAGCGAGCGACCCGATAGGGGTCACGCTCGCTCTCTCCTTGCATTCATTCATTTGCAAAAAAGCATTCGATTCTCTCGCCTCGATCTCCTCTCACGACTAAGTCCCTCCACCTTGATCCCCCTCACAGCTCTCGAGAGCTCCCCCCCTCACAGCTCTTGAGAGCCTCCTCCCCCTCACAGCCAAGAGCGACAGTTGGCCCCACGGCTAACTCCCTCGGAACTCCCCCTCACAGGAATCGAGAGTCACCCGACTCCACCCGCCACCCGTCCCCTCCTGTCTCCTCCATCCTCCCCCTAGTTCTTCCCTATTTAACAGTGCACGCACTGCATCACCAAGGGTTCTGTGTCATCACTCTGCCACTCCATTTTTTTGTGGAGTGTAGGGAGCCGTGGTCTGATATTCAACTCCTCTAGCTTTCAGTTCTGCTGTCAATGTACCAAGGAATTCTCCTCCCCTGTTAGTTCGCAACTTGAGAGTGACCAACATGTCTGTCGTTCAGCAAGAAAAATCCATTCAGCAATTGCAAGCTGGGCATCGGCCTTGGTTTCAAGTAGAAAGGCCCAGCAAAAACAACTGTATTCATCAGTGAGGGTACATTGATGCGTACTGGACTGATGGCACTAGCATTAGTCGTGTAAGATCCGCATGTACCAGTGCCAAGGGCCTCGTGGTCTCACTGTCTCATCTGGGAAAGGTTTGTCTGTGTGCTTTCCGTTTGTGGCAGTCTAGACATGTGTTGAATTTGATGCCGTGCGGGCAGTCGTTGGGATGAAGACCATGTGCTGGGGTGTGTTTCAGCAGCTCAGCAACTATTTTTGTGTTCAGATGTGGAAGGCGGCGATGCATGAGGTTTGTGTGTGTTGCATCAGTGCTTATGATGAAATGTGCTTGTGGCCTTTTTACTTGTGAGTGGACATAGGGGAACAAAGTGAGTTCGTACAGCATGTCAGTATGCATCGGTTCGTCGACCAGCAAGTTGCCAGACACATCTTAGCGCATGCAGTGCTGCCTCTATGTCTGTGATGTTACATTAGCCTGTTGGTCTAGTTGCCTCCCAGACAACAAGTTGACTTTCAGCTGCGGCACGTACAAGACACTTGTGAGCCACAATACCCAGCCGGGTGCCTAGAGAGCTACTGTCCCCATACCCTGAACAGGCAACACTTCCCCAGACCCAGTCTTTAGACCCCCACATTAGGCGTGGCATGCAGTGTGACGAATAGCTGACAATGTGGAGACATATGATGTGATGCGGAAGTGTAAAAAAACCAGTCATGCATGGGAAGTGCGTGCGAGATAGTGATGTGCGTGTGCCCCAACTTCTGACCCTGGCAGTTATGGGATGGAAGTTAGCTCCGATGGGTGCAGCTCCATGGGCACACTCCACCCTGGTCCTGGCAGCAGTGCTAACGGCTGTTGTGGCTCAGTCGTATCGACATGCACCCTCTGCCCCCATGCTAGAACCGGGGCGGTTGCACTGATGTACGGGGGCATGAAGAAGGGCCCCTGATATAAAGGTGGATATGGAGCTGCCGCTGGTGGGTACATGGTAGGCTGCAGCTGCGGTGGACCAAATGTGGCTGCCCCAAAGGGTGCCGGCACACGAGGTCCTGCCACGGGCTGTGTCGTCCATGCTGAGGGGAGAAGATGCTGACCAGGATGAAGGAGCAGCATCAGTGGTTTTCTCAGTGCTGGACGTGTCTGGTGCGTGGATGGAGTCATGATATGCTTTAGGGCTGGAAAGGCGTGCCAATAGTGGCCTGACTGTTTGAATTAGTTACAGGTGTGGTTCCCCTCTCCTTGACTGCGCCCCGCGTCCGCCACACCCTTGTCCGCCTCGGCCTCCTCTGCCGCCACATCCTCCCCGGCCTCCTCCACCCAGGTGATGGTACAAAGGTTGGGGACTGCCTCCTCCCTGATGCACGAATATGCTTGCTGCTACGCCCTTGTCTTTGTGTGCCTTACCTTTCAGGATGTCTTCATAATTCTGCAGCTCCTTGAACACCTCTGCCAAGTCGGTGCTCTTGATGTTGGAAACTTTCAGCTTCCGAAGTAGGCCATGCCAAAAATCCTTGTACAGTTCTCCAAGATGTAGGAGAACCAGATCCAGCCAGTCAAGTATGGTGCAGGAGGCGTTGAGGCCGAGGATGCGCAGGCAGAGGTCCATGGCGGCACCAGGCTTAGGGCAGAGGTTGTGGAGCTGCTCGCACAGGGATATAACAAGGACCATCCCCTGCGCTTCCTTTTGCATGGCAAGGTATCGCCACGCGTCAAGGGGTCTAGGGTCTCTGCTGCGAGGGTTCTTGAGATTCTCTCCTTTGTCCCCAAAGCCAAAATGACGTATGGAGTATTGCTGGTCCTCAAGGAGTACATGGACCAGAGTATTGAATGCTCTCAAGAGCACCTGTGAGTCGGTGTCATCCGGCGGCGGAGCGAGGTAATAGTCCTCAAGACCATGCTCCACCGCCCAAGTGAGGAAAATTTCCTTCTACGGTAACAATTCATGTGCACCGAGCAGTGGCGGCGTCAAGTCCTTGTGGGACAACACCTTGCTCAGGTCGTCCCACATAATCGACGTAGAAGTAGCCCCGGGGGTGGCGCCGGCGACGGCACCGGCTCCGGTGATCGCGCCGGCGTTTGCACCGGCCCCTTCCGGTGTGGATGCTGTTACGCTCATGGCACCGTTCAGGCAAGGGGCAAGCTAGGAGGCTAACTGGAGCACTGCCATCCTCTCGTTGCTACCGAAGAAATTTTGGGGAGCAATTCTCCGGGCCCACTTTGGGCCTAGATTTCTGCCGCAAGCCCTTAGCTCGATAGGGACCGCCTGTCTTGGTCTCTGGATGCCTGCTAGGCCTGATTCGACCTGCAAAACACACTCTCAGGGCCACGAGACCCCACTGTCGCCCTGTATGAGTGGTGACGCCACTTGGGCTCACTCGTTCTTGCCGTCTTTCTCCTCTAGCATTGCTCTCCTCTCTTCTGCCGCCTCCACTCTCAGTACGCGGCTTAGGGGGAAAAGTTCGATGCTCCGAGAGGCTTGTGTGGCCTGCTATTACGGCAGCCGCGCAAATCTAGTGGCACGCGTCACTCGGCTGTCCACGTTTTTCTCATCGCCGGCCTGATGCGTCCCCGTCCGATGTCTAGCCTGGCTCTGATACCATGAGATTGACGAGATCAATCCAACGCAACTTTCCCGGCAAGGTTTAGCTAAGAATGGCCTATGCTAGGGCCGGGTTGGTTATGGCAGCCATATGAAAAACGCGAAAAAGTACATGTCCTTGATCGAGATTAAAAAAAAAGCTTGATCGGATGATTCTCGCTAGTCGAGACCCACCCAGCGGGCCGGCAAGCGAAGCTTGCCGGCATACAAGCAAGGACCGAGGGAAAATCGTCCTTGTGCTCCGCAAAGGGCCGGCTAGCCCGCGCCCTGCCCTGCACATACAAGCACAAAGAGGTTTGCATCTCTGACAAGGACTCATCTAGGTTCCTGTCACAGTTTGCAAGTTTGACCTAGGAAGACGAATAAGGATTAATGTAGGTATGATAAGTGCGGGTGATGTGAGGAATCCAATTAATGTGCCAACTGCTAAGTGATTGAGAGGGGCCATGCCAACAGGATAGAGGCGACCACTCGTGCAGGGCGGAAGGGTCACGAGCCGTCACGTTGTATCGCCTCCACTCCCTGAGCTTGTCCAAGCCAGAGCCGTTCGACCCATCAAAGAAGGATGGGCCAGCTATGCACACTTGGATACTCGGTCTAGAGCTGTACTTCACCGGATCGGTGTGGAATCCTCAAGGCATGAGGCGTGCCGTGACTATGTCGTGACTGTATTGAAAGGGACATAGTTGGATTTTTGGGCTAGCATGATTCCTGCCCAGTTCACATGGTAGTGGAGCAACAATGGTCATCGATATTGTGGCCACAACCGGAATCTCAATGCGTCTTTGATGGGTCGAACGGCTCTGGCTTGGACAAGCTCAGGGAGTTTGATGTATGTGATGGCGGGTGGGGGCCCAAAAGTTTTATGTATGTTTTGCGCAGGCTCCGCCCGCGCAAAACATACAAAACCCTAAATCAAACTAGGGGGTTTGCGTGTCGAAAAAAAAAAAAACAAAGAGCTCATCGCTCGATTGCGATTCTCGCGTGGGAGCGAGAATCGCGAGGGGGGTCGACATGCCCCACCTCGCTTTGCTCGATCAGCAGTGCATGCCGCTGATCGAGCATGGTGAAGCGAGTGGGCAGGGCAGACTATTTTTTTAAGTCGACGGGTAGGGCGTTCCTTACCCCCTCCGTTTTTGGGTATTATGGGTATTATGCCCTATGGAACAATGCAATGTACAAACTGAATGAACTCACAAAACATATGTTACAACCACACCGCCTCAGTAGCCCTCAGTGCAATATACTCAGCCTCCGATGATCTAAATACAATGCAGACCTTCTTGTCACTGCGCCACGACATAGTGGTGCAATCCAAGAGGAAAACATATCCTGTTCAACGTCCATCAGGGCTGCACGTCACTGTCTCTGTAGCAGTCGACTATCACCAATCACTGCCATCGAAAGCAGAGCCTGAGGTATGGTGTGGAAACCACGTACCATACCACTTGCCAGGGGGCATCGCAAGAACTATGCAAGGAGGTTGACGGTGAAGGAAACTTTGGGTTGTGTAGTAGTCGCAAAGGACATTAGAGAGCGAATGAGGCGCAAGTACATGGCCACGTCCACTATCTCCTCCGTATGTGCTGGATCATCCACCTTGAGATCATCCTACCTGTCACGTGTGATGGGGATGTAGGCTTGAGGAACTGCACCAAGGAGGTAAGAAAACCACTCCCCCACAACGAGGGTGTAACGTACCTGATGCAGTAACAGTTGTTGCCACTGAAGAACACGTGCAATATCTATCACGAGAAACACAATTGAAAGTTCAAGATCGTTCATCCTATTGACAGCCTGAAGGAATTCCTTGGGCTTCTTTATGGTTCCATTGAAGGAGACTATCGGGAGGACATACACATAGACTAGGATGGCGGTGAAGCTCTCAACTATACCTCTGAGGAAGGGGGAAAATCCAGTGTCACCCTACACGTACCTGGCACATGTCAATGTGCTAATGATCTCGTGGATTGAGCACCTGGATGACTGCTTCAGGCCAGACAAGGCCTTGAGCAAGCGCCAAACCTTGCCACCATCCTCAAACCCTGGTGGCTGGACCATGTAGATCTCCAGCTCTAGACTACCATGGAGTCATGCGTTTTTTACATCCATCTGGTGCACCTCCTAGTCATCGTGAGAAACAACCCCGAACAGGTTGCAAGCGTTGTCCATGTGGCCAACGGATGTAAACGTCTTTGTGAAATCCACACCCTCAATCTGTGAGAAATCATTGGCCGTCAATTGGGCCTTGTAGCGATCCAGAGTGCTTTCAGGTTTCAACTTCTTCCGAAAGATCCACTTGCCCTGTACACCATTCCGTCCAGGCTGGAGGTCAACAAGCTCATAGACACCGTACTCACGGATGGCTCTCAGTTCATCCTCATAGGTAGCCTGGCAAAGCTCTACATTGTCAACCGAGTGTGCCTCCTTCAACGTGCCTAGATCAGGTAACAACAAGGGAGAGCTACGGGTGGTCAAAATCCATGCCTCCCAGCTTTGTGTGACCACAACAAGATCAGCCGCGACATTGCAAGTGACTGAGAACTCATGGGAGACCAACTCTTGGCTGACAGGACACAGGGTGCACCTCAGTATAGTGTGCCTTGACACTTAGGCCAAGGGCCTTCGCCTGACATTGTGAGTTGGGCGTCTACGCGTCAAGTCAGCTGTCCGCCGAGCCTTAGGGGCTAGTGGTCATAGACCACCATCGGGTTTGCGCGAATCACCTTGGGTTGCGGAGCAGGTTGCTGGGCCACTGCCACAAAGGCTGTGGACTCACACAGAAGGAATAAGGGTACAGGAGAAACATGGACAGGTGCTTGCTCGCATGCAGGGAATCCATGTGCACATACAAGATTGGGTGTGAGTGAAGATTCTCATACTAGATCGGGATCCATTGTGCCAGAGGGATCGGACGCTAGCATGGGATCAGGTGTGCCATAGGGGACTGACACTGGCATGTGATCAGGTGTGCCAAAGAGGAATGGCACTGACACGAGATCAAGTGTGCTCGAAGGGACCGGCACTGGCACAAGGTCAGGTGAGGTATGGTAATGGTGGCCATTCCATACACTTCTTTTTTTCCGTGTGCCTTGAGTGTTATCTATTTAAAGGATTATTTACACCCATGTCTATACTGCTTGAGCAGTGTGTAGGAGGAGTGCACTTTTGTCTTATATGGCTAAAGAATTTTCTTATAAGAAATGACCCTAGTGCATGGGGCTAGTGTATGTGGCAAGTGCGGTGAGTCACCATATGAGATTTCACTAAGAGCGCACTCAGTGTGCTAATTTGTATCATGTGTCCAAGCACACTTTATGTTTTGTCCTATATGCTTGACGTCGACACATCGATTTGCATGTGTCAATGTATTGTATTTTCCAAGGACGTCACTGTCCAACCCGCGTAGCTCGCATCAAACCTATGAGAGAAATGCCTTGTTCCACGTGCTCCAGTTTGTAGTCACGTTGTCTATTGTTGTTTGCTATACAACCCATTGTGTTTACCCTGTTGCCCTCATTGGTCTCTGAATCTTTGTCGGATGTCGTTTGCTAAGAGCGAGCGCACCCGGCTCCCTCCTGCCTGTACCATGGGCCACTCGCGTTGTCGGTATAGAGACCTCAGCGATAGGGAACGCATCTGTACCCGGTAAGATTGGGCATATTGTGTATTTAGTTTTACACTTCATGATGCGGTATCCATATCATTTTGAGATGGCGGCGCAACTCAGCTGGGCTGCCAGCCATAGACGTAGGTCCAATGGCCCAGCACCCGTCACACCATCACGTGGCACCTCTACAGCGTCGCACAACCAGCCAGGTCTTGCTCCCCCCCCTCCTAATCCAAGTTTATGACGAGGAATTGGAGCAAGAACAAGAAGCCCATGTCCTAATTTTCTTGCCTGAACAGGTTGCAAACATCAGTCTTCGTCGCAAAAGTGGGGTCCATTGCCATAGTAATTCATGGTGTGTGCTGCTGTAGTTCTTGATGCATGCACCGTGGTTCTATTTTTGTATTTAGACTTGTGTTTTGTGCCTCTGGAATGTGCAGCATCGTCGGATGACAGACCGGACGATTTAGCCCTGAAAAGGTGCAAGACGAAAGATGCCCCTCCCCCCCCTCCCGGCATGGAATTCTCGACGATGGAGGAGGCAAGGGCCATAGTTGATGATTATGCCATAGCCAACCGCAGGACTGTCCGGTGGCTTCGGAGTGAGAAGACACGTTTTGAGGCACGTTGTGGACAGTGGAAGGACAAGAAGTGTCCGTGGCTGTTAAAGGCCCATATCAACGCACGTCATGGCAACATTGTCGTGGGCCAGTTTGAGGATGGGCACCACTACATCCCTGGTACGGGACACGGTAATCCTGCAAAAGCAGTGTGGTGGGTTAGTCGGTAGGTTGCATCAACGTTGAAGCGCATCCTCACGGCCAACGTGAAGATCCTTGAGGCCGTGGTAAAGAAGAGCACCGGCAAGGAGGTTGACAAGAACACTCTCTACCGCGCGTCTCTCTGTCGCGTGTTATGGGGCCGAAGGACAAGGCCTGGTCTCTATTTCCATTTTATTGTGACGATATATGCAAACCTTGCTTTCTTGCTCTCTTGCCATTGATTTATTGTGCTTCATGTTAGAAAACTGACTCTCTGCCCTTTCCTTGGAGAGGTCGGCACGGGCGCGGGTGCTGATCCATGTGGGAGCTGGGACCTGGCACTGTCCCTGCTTGCTGCAGAGACGCACGCCACCCGCGCGGCTCACATTTGTGCCTTTCACTCCCTTCGTTAGGGACCTGCTATGCCCATAGCCGATTACTGGTGGTGTGCCATACGCATTTACACGCGCCTTAGGACTTCAGGAGGTACACAGCTTTGGGTGCTTCGCACGCTCATGATCGGAGTTTGTCTTGAGCACACAGACATCTTCTCAGGGTACAGCGACGCCGTGCTCAAGTCCTCCACACAGACACCTTCAGCTCCTCCCTTGGGCGCATCAGCTTTTCCTCCAGGTGACTTCCGCCCGTGAGGCAGCCGTGGCCCATCAGGCGAGCCCCCTTGCTACAGCAGTCATCGCGCCGCTGTCGACGCCCCTCTTGTAGTCCACTCCTTCATCCTGTGGCACACCCTCCTCTTCCCCCTCCACCCCGGCTACCCCGACTCAGATGCAGGGTGTGGCAGCCGCGACACAGGAGAAGAAGGGCAAGAAGAAGCGTGGTTCGGGCCAACAGCAGTCGTAGCAGCAGCAGTCATCGGGCGTTAGCAGTGGATGTACTGTCAACTGCTACAATTGTGGAGGCACTCATCGCTACACCGAGTGTCAACAGCCGCTCGACTGGGCGCGGATCACTCGCGGTCTTCAGGCTGCTCGCACGCAATGAGCCACATTGAGCAGCACAGCCTCTGGTCGCACAGCGACCATGACTGCTGCGGTTCCTGCTTCCCCACCGACGAGCAGTGGTGACCTAGTCCCGTGTGACCACACCATCGCGGAGCTCCGTCACCTTCTGGCGCTTCGCTTTCAGGGAGGTGCGAGTGTGTTGTTACAGCCAGGTGGTTCACAGATTGTTTGTTCATCTAGTCTCGTCGCTCATAATGACTCGTGTAAGGGGGCACAGCTCGCATGTGACGATGATGAGCCTCACCGTACTAATTAGATTCATGAGTCTCACCTATGTGCCCTTCATTGTTCCTCCTCACCTGTTGCTCAACGCCCGTCTGAGGCCGAGTGTTTCATTGCCCGTTGTATAATGACGTCTTCCGGTCCTGATCCCGGTGGCACTTCGATCATCGATTCTGGTGCCACTCATCACATGACCTGCCGTAGTAGTGACTTTGTTATTCTCGGTCCTGATGCGTCTGTTTGCTCCGTTCGCACAGGCTCTGGCCAGTCCTTGCCGGTCCAGGGTGTTGGGGTTGTGTGCTTCGATGGTCTGTCTGCCCCCCTGTATCTTTCCGAGGTGCTTTTTGTGCCTGGTCTTGAGCTCAGCTTGCTTTCAGTGCGTACCTGCACACTGATGGGACTCTATGTGGAGCACACTACAGAATCCACAACTGTGACAGCTATTGATACTCACACAGTTGTCCTTTGTGCCTTTGTTGTGGATGATCTATATCGTGTTTCTTGGATTTCTTCCTCTTCTTGCTCACCCTCTCCTCTTGCTCGTGTGTTTGTCACTGATGTTCTGTATGTTGAGCACCAGTGACTGCTGCATCGTCGCCTGTGTCATGTGGGCTCCGACACTGTGTCGAAGCTCATTCGGATACAACCCACACTCGATCTTCACGTGGCTTCTTTCCAGAAGCCGCCCAAGACTGACTGTCTGTTTTACGCTCAGGGTAAGATGCATCGTTGCACCTACCCTGACTCTGGTTCTTGAGCACTTCGTCCCCTAGAGCTGGTCCATTTGGACCTTCTCGGTCCTCTTCCTATTGAGTCTTTGTCCGATCGGGGCCGATATGTCCTGACCCTGACTGATGACTTCACCCGGATGCGGTGGGTCTACAGCATGCGCCAGAAAAATGACACCGCTCTCGCGGTTCGCCTCTGGCTAGTGATGGCTCAGCGTCAGTCCCGCCACACGCTACATCCCTTCCGTTCTGATTACAGCGGCGAGTTTCTTGGTGAGATGGACAGTTTCTTCACCGAGCAAGGGATTTTTCACCAGGTCTCCTCTCTTGCTACTCCTCAGTAGAACGGTGTCTCTGAGCACTGGAACTGCACCATGGAGGATGCGATTCGTACTATGCGGTCTGAGTGCGGTCTCCCGGAGTCCTACGCCTTTGAAGAATTCACGTACATGACGTGGGTCTGGGACCGCCTCCCGCACGGTCCCCTTCCGGACCACATTACACCGTACAAGCTCTGGTTTGGCCACTGTGCCGATCTGCGTCTCGCTCGTGTTTGGGGATCCCTCTATGTGGTACACCGAGGACCAACAGGGGTCCAAGGTCTCCTTGTGGGGTCGCTTGTGAGCCTTCGTGGACATCTCCCCGCGATCGAAGGCCTGGCGATTTTGGGACCCTGCCCGTCGTCGCATCTTTGAGTCCCGCGATGTGCTCTTCTTTGAGTCTCTCACGTACTGACCTCAATCATGTCGCTGTCCGTCACAGACGTTTCTATGTGTGAGGCTTCTCGACGGATGGGGGAGTCTAGGCACACAAGCACCTCTTGTCCGGCTGATGTGTCCGTTTGAGCCCCCTCCACTTCTCAGTCTCCAGCTCTTAATGGCCCAGAGATCATCGCTGTCAGCCCAAAGACCTCTCCAATGCAATCGCCTTCTACCCCTGCTCCCTCGCACCCCGCAGGCAACCATGATTCTGTACCTGTGTCCACCAGTACTCCTGCCTCTGCGCGTGGTCCTGTCTCGACTCCTGCTCCCACTGTCACACCCACTCCCGTGTCTCCCACACACACATCACCTCACACTACATCACCTGTCCCTTTGCCTCCCTCCTCACCAGATGTGGTCATGCCTGTCTCTGAGCCTGAGGTGAGCCCCTCGAGCCCAGGTTACTCACGTGAGTCCGGTGGTCATCTTTGACCATTGGTCTGCAGAGTCCAGCGTGTGTCAGGCCCCGCACCCAGGCACTCCACTCGCAGCATCTCGAGTGGTGATCCCGGCACAAGGACCCTAGGCCTGAGTTTCTGCACAGATCACACATAGGTACATCTAGCGTGCCTTGTAGGACAAGATCTGGTCACTTGCGAGTTTCACATCGCTTGTGATACAGCAGCTGACCTTGTGGTCGTCATACCTAGTAGTGAGGCGTGTAAGGTTGCCACTCAGAGGTCTCTCTCAATGGCGGCTGATCCCGGCACACTGACGAAAGCTCTCTCATCAGAGGATGCAGACGCCTGGCATACTGCCTGCGAGGATGAGCTCCGTGCCATCCAAGAGCACGGAGTTTACGAGCTAGTCGAACTTCCACCTGCGAGGAAGGCTATTCAGGTCAAGTGGATCTTTCATAAGAAAGTGAAGCCGGATGGATCACTTGAACGCCACAAGGCTCGCTTGGTCGTCAAGGGGTACTCTCAGATCGAGGGCATCGATTACACTGACACCTTCTCCCCTGTCGATCGTATGACCACAGCTCGCAATCTATTCGGTGTGGTGGCTTAGCATGAATGGAAACTACACCAGATAGACGTGAACAATACGTTCCTCCATGGCTCTCTCGATGAGGAGATTTACGTGGTTCAGCCACCAGGCTTTGAGGACGGTGACAAGGTCTGACGCTTGCGAAAGTCCTTGTACGGCCTCAAGCAGTCTCCTTGGTGCTGGAACCAAGAGATTACTGGCACCCTGACTCGGGGTACAGAGCGCAGATCCCTTCTCTTTATCCGATGGACGTCTGAGCGGTTCACCGTCATCTTGGTCTATGTGGACGACCTTCTGATTGCATCTCCTTCCATGGAGGCCGTGAAGGAGGCCAAGGTGGTCCTCCAGACTGCCTATAGGATGGAGGATCTTGGTCCTGTAGCGGTGTTTCTTGGCATGGAGATCGTGCGAGACCACAGATGTCAGACACTTCTATTGCATCAGGCCCAATAGGTACGTGTTGTGGAGGAGCGCTTCAGTGACCTTCTTGGCGTAGTGCCCACGGCCTCCACACCTCTCACACCTGAAGGGTAGGATGTCCTGAAGGTGGATGATCTCACACAGCAGGGAGAGACAGTGGATGTGACCTTGTACCTCCCCCTCATCAGACCTCCTATGTACCTGGCCACTACCACACGCCCCAACATCGCTTTTGCCATCAACCTCCTTGTTAAAGCCCTCCATGTGGTTGTGCAAGTGGTGCGCTACGTGGTCTCCACACCGTACCTCGGACTCTGCATTCGCCGGTAGTTTTCGGTGGTTCTTGACGGCTACACCGACAGCGACTGGGCCTGGAGTCCAGATGGACGCAGTCGCACCGGTTACGTGTTCCTGCTTGGTGGTACCGCTATGTCCAGGCGTGGCGGGAAGTAGGGCTACATTGCACATATCTCGTCGGAGGCAGAGTATGTTGCTCTGGGTGTAGGGGCTGCTGAGACAGTGTGATTGCAGCGCCTGTTCCTTGAGCTGGGTCAATCACTACCTGCCATGGTGCTTCGCTACGACAACCAGAGTGCTCTTGCCAACTTTGGTGTCTTTCACGCTCGCACGAAGCACATTGTGGTTGAGCATCACTTCGTGCGTGATCTGGTGGAGCGACACGTGATCTCTGTCATATGGGTGGGCACTGACATGCAGTGTGCTGACTTCTTGACGAAGGCACTAGCGCGCGGGACGTTTTTGGTGGCCATTTGTTTTGTTGGGCTTCGTCCCTTGACTGAGAGTGATTGATTGCGGGGTGTGTCTGTGTCTATGTCACAACTGTTTTTACACTCGTTGTTACACTCGTTTCAGTACTGCACGTGTATGGTCATGCATACCATCGGGTCATGGGAGAGTGTTGTGATTTGTGACATTCCTGTCAACCTGTATGGGTTACTATGACCACTCAGTCGTGTCCATGCCCGTGCGGATCCCTGATGCAAACCCAGGTGGTACCGGTGCGTCGTCCAGTGGTGGACTACCAGCTTGGAGCTGACCGAAGACTGCCCCAAAATTCTGGACACTGTCTGGGACCTCCTGTAGTTTTTCTACAGCATGTAGGAGTTTATCGGTGGACTGACCGTGGGCCCGATTTGCGTGTCTTTGCATTGTGTGTCCACCATTTGATGCCGGCTGCATGCATGTGACCAGTCGTAGCGTCCAGCTTGTGATTTTGCACGTCTAGGTTCAGACGACGTAGCGTTCTGACATGTCTACGTTGAGTTACGGCCAAAACTTTGGTTTTGGGCGGGTTTTAGGACAGACCTTGTGCTGCCGCGTGCGACATCCGCCGTGCGCCGTGGCAGGTACTTATGCCATGGACCTGTCATTTGTCATTCTCTCTGCAAATGTTATTGAAGCATTCTGACACTTTGCCTTGTGTCTCCTAGCCAGACCCTTGCCGTTGTGTGTACGACTTCTGACTGTCGTCACCGTCTGACCAGGCATTGACGCCTAGTCTGCTGTGTCGCTAGGAAGCTTCCATGCATCTTCTCAGGTGGCTCAGACCACAAGCGCGACTGCTGCTGGATAGGTAGTGACGGAGCGAGGTGGCACAGTGCGCGGGTAGTGATGCCGGACGGTAGTGTAGGGTTGTGAGACGACAGGCTGCGGAGGAGGGATACTGTGAACCTGCGGGTGGCACGACTGGAAAAGTGTAGGCAGCAGAATGCGGAGAACCGCACGAATGAGTGCGGCAGTTTTTCCTGACAACCGCCAAGGACTGTGGAGCTGCAACGCTGCAGTACAGAGGTACAGGACTGTGGTATAGCTGCGGTGCTGATAGGGCTTAGAGCTGTAGAGCTGCGGAGCAAATGCGGGCCGAGGCTAGAGTGTCGAGTGGATGTGGTGATGCGGAACTCCAGTGCTGCAAAGTTGTGAGGTTAAGAGTTGCAGAGCTGAGGAGCAGATACGGGCCAAGGCAAGGGTGCCGAGAGACCGTGGACACGCGAAGCTTCGGTGCACGAGCTACGGAGATGCAGAGTGTGGATAAGCGACACTGCGAGAGTGCAGGAGCCGTGGAGCTGCAGTGGGCCAAAACAAGAGTGCCTCAACGCCGTTGTAGTGTAGTGATCCGGCGATGCAAAGCTAATAAGTTGCGGTGCACGCGAGTGGAGGAGGCACGGAAGTGAAGGTTCCCTTGTGAATGTCGCTTGCACCGCACCACACAAGACCCCGGATCGTCCCTCCTGCTCTGATACCAGTAGTTAGCGGCAAGATGCCGACACTCATTTGCTACCACGTAAGCTCTTCGGGCAAGAAACCCATGGCCGTAGGTAGAGCAAGGAGTTGGTGAAAAAACCTGCCTTAGAAGGTAGCGTGAGACAAGTGAAGAGAGTAAGTAGCTAGCGAGCTCTTAGCACGCGGTTGACCGAGCCACCCACTCCAGCAGCTCGAAGTGGGGCCCGGCCGCCACCCCGAGGTTGTACCAAACCGGTCGGCTAAAAGCCGTTGTGGTCTCTCACACCTCGGAGGGACCAAGAGTGTGGCCCCGCAGGATCAGCAATCCGGTGTAAGTGCGGCACAATTAGCTTAGCATGGAAGTTAGAAAGAACCAAGAATCCACATCGACCACGAGCGTATGTGCAGCATGCATCTCTCATGTTTTAATCATCCAACGACCAATCACCAAAAGCTGAGAACAACAAGAACTCTTCCTGGTAGAACTTGAGCATAGCTGAGCTCATGCCAACCTTGCACCGCCGGAGATGCCAGTGACGCGAGTCCCACAGCTTCTTATCTGCCCAGTCACCTGCAGTGATAGTGTGTGTAGAGGTCACTTGCGTGTTTAAGTGACACAACGAATAGTACCTCCCCCTCCTCTTGTACAAGTGGACGAGGACACACAATACAT
Organism: Penium margaritaceum; assembly: GCA_023375785.1. Taxonomy (NCBI): domain Eukaryota; kingdom Viridiplantae; phylum Streptophyta; class Zygnematophyceae; order Desmidiales; family Peniaceae; genus Penium; species Penium margaritaceum. Next base: position 148,542 of record SZWC01001232.1, on the reverse strand, counting down.
CATCGAGGACATCCTCGGCCATCGAAGATATAACATCTTGTCAAGTGGCACGGCATGACGTCGCACATAATAGTTGGGAACCCTACGACAACCTCCGAGACGTCCATCACTTGATTGACGGATATTACCGCCGTCACCGGGCCACATCTACGCGTGCGCCGGGACGTCGCGACTAAAAGGGAGGGGAGAAGTGTTACGAACAAGACGTACACGAGTCCCTAAACTTCCGAGTGGGCATTTTTTTCATTACAAAAACAGCCCACCACACAACGACATCTTGATTTTCTCCCCAACGGTCAAGGGCAATTCGGCCAACTGCCCTCGCCCTCCGACGAACCTTCTCGCATCTTCAGATAACTTAGACCTCTTTCGAGAATCGACGATGGAAGTGTCACGACCTCTGGGTCGAATTCTCGACGTATCAAGAAAAATCTCGATTTATGAAGATGTGTCTCGCACCTTCGCTGTCGATCTTCGAAGCCCCCCAATTCCTCGGCGGAGCTTTTCGATCCGACCACTCACGAAACGACTCAACACGTGTCGCTCGACGATCGACCCAACAACCCCAACTGTGCCTCATTCATAACTCGACACTTGTATTCATGTGTTCAATCATTTCGACACTTTTCATCGAAGTACACTTACCGCTACTTATGAACTGCTCAAGTGTCCCAGAATTCTCGATTATAATCTGCCTCGTAACTTCTAATTGTTCACCAAATATGCTCCGTTCGGCATAACAGTAACCCTGTGCACACCTTGCATGCAAAGTTGGTTCCTTGTTCAACTTGCTGGATGTAGCTTTTTCATTCTTGAATTTCTGGAAGTATCAGGCTTATGTTCATGCTTATGCGGATATATCAGCTACTATGCCCAAAGCGGCCACATGAGGATTACTATGCAACTCAAAGAAGGCAACTCTGTGGGTTTGTCTGTGGTTTGTACATTCGGTGAAAATGCCGAATACCCCCTTTTTTGTCACCCTTGACCCTCATATACCCCTCCGTCGGAACAATAAGCCCCATCCGCCCCTCCGTCGAAATGATAAGCCCCATCCGCCCCTCCGCCAGAATGATAAGCCTCATCCGCCCCTCCGCCAAAATGATAAGCCTCATCCGCCCCTCCGCCAAAACAATAAGCCTCATCTGTCCCTGTCTGGCAAAAAAGAGCCCAATCCACCCCCCTATTTCACCATGCTCAAAAAGCGATGCATGTCGCTGTTTAAGCATGGTGAAATCGGGCATGCCGTGCTAGAATGCAGCCCTCCATTGCGACTGTCGCGATGGAGGGCCGCCATAGCATCAAGGGGTGGGTTGGGGGGGGTGGGATTGCCGGCCGACATCAGTCGGTCGGCACTTCATCAACCGCCACCACCCTGTAGTTACTAGAATTCCTCATTGGTAGATCACGTGAGGTGAGACGGAAGAATGTGACAAGCCACACGAAGCGAAAGACGCCATGGATGCGGTAACTTGCTTGCAAAGTTGCACACTCAACCAAGACAAGAGAGGCGAGGGAGAAGCAAGCGAGACATGTACCGGTGAGCACTCACTCACCACGAGCGTCGAGCTCGGGTGAGCAAGTGCCGCCACCCGGGGGTCGAGCCCGACCTCTCAGAATAACCGAGGGCGGCTACTCACCGACGCACGGTCAAGACCGGCACGGTGGCCCCCTAAGGATCAGCACCCGATAAATATGCAGCTCCCCCATCACATGAAAAGCAAGATAGAATGATGCAAGGCACGGTAGTGAGAGTGTACAGCCCTAGCATCTACCGCATCACAAAGAGTCATAGAAAACCCATGGAGAGTCATGCAATGGTCTCGTTTGTGCTCAAGGCGATTCCTGGGTCCAGCAGCAGCAGCAGCTTGGAACGCCACCGGCCTCAACCAGAATGGGCATGTTGGACGTTTCCCCAGGCGGGACCATTGTCATTTAATCTGTGCAGAATGTGTGCAGAATGTGAGAGGCAAGAGGGCATAGAGTTATGAGTGGCCGAAGAACTTCAACACTCCCCCATGACCCGCAGACAAGCACCCCACACACACATGAGAGAATCACAAAAGATGAGAGAGAGAAGAAACACTGACAATCATCATGGATCATGCGGTCTGATGAGACCCACAGAGTGAACAGCACTTTTGAAGACGTTTCGGCTGAGAGCCTTAGTGAGAAAGTCAGCTCTCTGCGACCTGGTATCCACCCACGCGATTTGGACAATGCCAGCAGCAATGCACTCACGAACAAAGTGATGCTCCACATTGATGTGTTTGGTGCGTGAGTGATGCATGCCGCTGTTTTCAGCAATGGATTTTGTGCTTTGATTGTCACAGCGCAGAGTGATGCAGTGAATGGGAACGCGCAATTGTTGCAGCAGACGACACAGCCAGACAGATTCACACGTGCCTGCACCAAGAGCGACATACTCAGCCTCGGCACTACTGTGTGCTACACACCCTTGCTTGCCACTCTTCCAGGATACTACAGTGCCACCAATCAAGAAGATGTACCCTGTACGGCTACGTGCATCAGTGTCATGCGCCCAGTCACTGTCAGTGAAGCCATCAACCACGAGAGAGGGTTGAGCACGAAAGAAGAGGCCGACACGTGGTGTGGCAAGAGCATAGCGAATAATTTGCAAGGCAGCCTCCAAGTGCCGCTCACGTGGGCATTGAGAGAATTGGGACAGGAAGTTGACCGCAAAGGCCACGTCAGCACGAGTGGTGGTGGCAAGATACATCAGTGATCCTATGACTCCGAGGTAGTCAGTCACATCAACTGTCTCCCCCAGCTTTGAGGGGTCCAAGGATTTCAGCAACGTCTGCCCAGCTGGGGTCATGGGCGTAGAGGCGGTGGGAATGGTAGTGAGGAGTGGACTGAAGCGCTCCCCCAGGCTGTGGACATACGCAGCCTGGTGCACGTGCAGAGTGCGGCGTGCACGGTCCTGCTCGAGCTCCATGCCCAAGAAGACACGAGCCGGCCCCAAATCCTTCATCTTGTAAGCTGCTTGGAGAAGAGATTTAGCAGTAGTGACTGCAGAGGTACTCGGAGATGCAATGAGAAGATCATCAACATACACCAGGATGGCAACCAGTGGCTGTGACGGAGGACTGAGAAACAGCACAGGGTCCACTGGACTTCTTCTGAAGCCACCTTTTTCCAGGTTTGCCGTGATCTCCTGATTCCAGCAGCGAGGAGACTGCTTGAGCCCATAGAGGGCCTTGCACAGCCGCCACACACGGTTTGTGCCATCCGAGAAACCTGGTGGCTGAACCATGTAGATCTCCTCATCCAACTTTCCGTGCAGAAAGACATTGTTGACGTCCATTTGCTCCAGCTCCCAGTCATGCTGGGCGACTAGACTGAGTAGTGCCCTGGTAGTGGTGTAGCGACCAACAGGTGCGAACGTCTCGTCAAAGTCCACCCCTGGAATCAGGGAGAACCCCTTTGCAGTGAGACATGCTTTATATCGTTCCACAGTGTTGTTTGGGTTGAGCTTACGTCGATACACCCACTTGGCTGCAATAGCTTTATGGCCTGGTGGTAGATCCACTAACTCATATACACTGTGCTCTGACAGTGCGTCAAGTTCAACCTTCATGGCCTGTTCCCATTGAGAGGAGTCAGTGGCTGCACGTGCTGCCTGTACTGTCACAGGTTCAGGCGGGAGAGGAGAGAGGCCGTCAGTAGCAAAGCACGAGGCAACATACCCAGCGATAGACGAAGAGAGAGCAGAGTGAAATTCCTGCTCAATCAGGGAGTAACCAAGAGCAGTGCTGGGGTGGATGACAGAAGCTGCTACAGACAGGCCAGAGGTGGTGAGACCAAGTGCACGAAGGCCAGGGTCACCAGAGTCAACAGGGTGCGACTGCGAGGGGAGGGCCCGGAGTCGCCCACCGCGCGTGTAGGGTGAGACTGGGGGAATGGACGGAGTATGCGCAGAGGAGGAGGGAGCAGCGGGACGAGGCAATGCAGGCGAAGAGGAGGAGGCAGGAGCTAGTGCAAAGACGACAGGGGAAGGTGGTGAGATGGCACCAAGAGGAGAAGAGGAGGACGACGCTACGGGAGAGACAGCGGTAGGAGAGCTAGGAGATAGGCTGGGTGAGGCCAAGGGAGCCGTAAAGGGGACTGAAGCCACTGGAGAGGCAGACAAAGGAGGACTCTGATCGGACGGGGAAGAGACAGCAGGGACGGAAGGACGCCCTGAGGAGGGAACAGTAGGCCTAGAGGGTAGAAGACCACCCCCACCCCGAAAGGGCGGAGTGGGAGACCCGCCAAAGCGTGGGGAGTCACGCTCAAACAGGTGTTCAAAGAAGAGTGCATCACGAGACTCAAGCACACGGCAGCGGGAAGGATCCCAGAAGCGCCAGGCCTTGGAGAAGGGAGAGACACCAAGGAAGATGCACAAGCGACCACGAGGGGACAACTTACCATCACGTTGGTCGGTGGGCACCCAGACTGAGGCAAGGCACCCCCACACACGGGCAAGACGGAGATCAGCCCGGCGACCAGTCCATCGTTCAAAGGGTATGACAGTGTGGGGAAGGGGTCCATGCGGAATCCGGTTCCAGACCCAGGTCATGTAGGACATAGCCTCAAAGGCGAAGAGATGTGACTGACCGGAGGCAGAGAGCAGAGAACGGACCCCATCAGCAAGAGTGCGGTTCCAGCGTTCGGACACACCATATTGTTGTGGTGCGTAGGGGGAAGAGGATTCAAGACGCACACCACGAGACTCAAGGAAGCGAGACATGGGACCAAAGAATTCACCACCGCGGTCGCTGCAAAACACGCGCAAAGACGGTAGACAAGCCCGCTCGGCCTGCGGGAGCCAGGACTCAAGGACTTCAGTGACGTCACTTTTGTGCCGGAGGGCAAAGACCCAGCGGTAGCGGGAGTAGTCATCAGTAAGACACAAAACATATCGCCCAATGCCACCAAGGAAGTCCTGGGGCAGTGGGCCCATGACATCGGCATGCACCAGATCAAGTGGATGTGAGGTAGTGGATTCAAAGGTGGAGAAGGGTGAGCGGTGCATTTTGCCACTGGCACAGTCAAGACAGATAGATGTGCAGGGTGGAGAGAAAGTGACAGGGTCAAGGCCATGTGCATGCTGAAGGTGAAGAAGGCGCTGGATGGCGGCAGTGTGAATGTGACAGAGGCGACGATGTAAGAGATCAGCATGATCAGGGGACAGTGAGGGAGCGACGTGAACAAAGGCAAATGCAGCGGAAGGCGAGGACAATGTGAGAGGTACACAGAACAGGCAATCACAGTGCACACCACGGAGAACGACATGGCCAGAAGAACGGAGAGAGATGGAGGCAAGGCTGCGGCTGGACGACAAGTCCATGCCCTGATCGTCAAGGGTGGTCACAGAGAGCAGACTCACTTCAAGGTCAGGGACGTACAGGACATCGGGGAGATAAACAGTGCCGCCAGGGCCAACGAAACGGACGATACCAACGCCCTGAATAGGGAGGAGCTGGCCGGAGCCAGTTCGGACAGAACGTACGGACTGAACAGGTCCAAGGGACACGAAGGAGGAACGACATGACGTCATGTGATGCGTGGCCCTAGAATCAATGATCCAGAGGTAAGGTGAGGCACGAGTGGAGGGAAGGACCAAATAGACAGCCACAGTACCACGGGCAGTGGGAGAGGCAGACTGTCCAAGACGTGTGGGTAACGTGTGAGACTGCCAGTGCTCAATCCATTCACGATCATCAGGCAATTCCCCTTGCACACCACCAGAGGCAGAACCATGGAGAGTGACATCCGACTCACAAAAGGAGACACGAGACTGGCCACTCATACTCTCACCTCCCGGAGGGTGAAGATGGAGAAGCTCGGCCAAGCGACGCTCAAGAGTGCGCTCCTCGTCTCGGCGATCAGAGGAGCGTTCGGAGAAGTGATCAGATGAGCGGTCGGAGTGGTGGCCATCGTCACGGGCCCAGTGAGGAACGGAGTAGTGGAAGGATGGGGGTCCGTAGTAGGGAGGACCGGATGGTGGTGGCACCCAACCCCAAGGGCTAGGGGCAGGCGGCGTCGGCTGAAGAGGAGCTAGTGTGGTAGTTAGGGCAGAGGCAGATGAGGAGGATGAGGGCGACGAGACTGTCATGGTGGCAGCAGCAGAGGAGGCAGCGACACCGGTGTGGGCCCAATGAGCACGCATGGAAGAAGCAAGGCGTGCATCATCGTGCGGAGCAGGACACTTAGGAGCTGAGTGGCTGGTGGCGCCGCAGTTCCAGCAGGTGACATCAACGATAGAGGAACTAGAGCCCTTGCCGCCACATCCGCCTCCACGCCCTTTGTCCCCACGACCACCACCACGGCCGGGGTGAGAGTCATTGCCTCCACCGCGGGGGGCAGCTTGCGTGGAGTGGACTGAGGCCTAGAGGGAGGAGACAGTGGAGGACGCTACAGTGGAAGCAGAGGATGAGGAGGTAGTGATAGCTGCAACTGCGGCGCGATGCAACCGCTTGTTCTGGAGAGCGTTCCACCAGTCAGTGAGACGTGCAGCAGTGAAGTCAAAGAGGGGACCAATCCCTGGTGGGGAATCAGCAGGGACTGGTGCGGAGGCAAGGCGCTCAAGCTTTGCCTGGGAGACATGGAGGTACAGGTCAGACAGCTCAGGGATGAGGCCAACGACAATGGACAGACATGCAGAGAGGGGACCTGGTGCGGCCTTGCCAAGGTCACGTAGCAAGCGAAGGCTGCGTGCCCAGTACTCATCTGCTGTCTCGTCTGCCCGCATCTGCAACGTGTTGAACTGAACAGTGAGTGCACTTTGGGCGGCATGCCCAGTGACAGTTTTGCGATGGCGGATGAGTGCATAGGCACCAACTGGGTCGCCATTGGTGCCCCAGATGGGGTCTGCATTGTACGTACCAATATCATCCAGAAGATTTTCGGGGCCAGCGTTGATGAGGGCTTGCACAGCACGTGTAGCCTCTACAGGCTGCGGCACGAAGGATTGTTTGGCGGGTGAGTAGTACTCCCACAGCAACTCACCCTGAGCCCACGCACTGAAGCGCGTCTCCTAGGATGTGAAGGTGAGTTTGGAGGTGAATTGTGGTGGAGGTGTTTCAAAGTCTTTCTGCCGCGCTGGTGGGAGAGTACGAGCAGAGGCGGTTGCAGCTGTGACAGATGGGGAGGAGGCGTTAGCAACGTCGCCAGCAAGTGGTGTTGATGAGTTTGTAGACCCTGACTGATCAGCAGGAAGGACTACTGCAAAGGCTGGGACAGAGCGGAGACGCTCAAGAACTAATGCAGCTACTTTTGTGGCTAACTCATGTTGTGCATCCCGCTCACGGTCAAGTTCATCTTGTGCCTTTCGGCGCTCAGCCTGTACTTCGCTAAGAGCGGCCTCGAGGGCCTCAAGTTTTTCATCTGGTCCAGGCATGGTGAAATGTGAGAATACTAGAGCAAGAATGCCAACACAGAGGAGAGGGGAGGAAGAGAAGTCTGGCATGCAGGATGAGAGGTGGTCTCACCGATCTAGTGAAGGTGCAGCAGAGTGAAGAGAGGAGCCACCACGGCTGCTGCTGAAGAGAAGAGTACTGCCACCCACCCTGCAGCTGCCACGATCAAGCACAGGAGACCGGTAACAGAGGCTCCAACGACTGTTGCAGACGTAGAAGCAACGAGGATCCCTATAGCAATGTGTGGAGTCAGCTCTCGTGGTACACCTGTGGGAGTCAGAACAGCTGCAGCTGTAGAGGCTCGGATGGAGCCGACGGCTACTGTAGTGGCGTCAGCGGCAGATGAGGTGGCAGTGGCAATGGAGGCTGCTACTGCTGTGACTTGGGTTGCAATGTTTGCTGCAGCAGTGGTGAGCAGCGTGAGGGATGTTGGTGCCTGTGCGTAGGCGTCGGTGGCACGACACACAGCAGTCTGAGTGGGAGCTCTGCATGCACGGGCAGTGGCAGCAAAGGTTTCTGCGACAACTGCTGTTGTGTCAAGAATGGCCCCTACAAGACCGATGGGGTCAGTGTGCACTGGAAGCATAGGGATGACACCAGGCACCTCAGGTGCTGGTGACGGTTCAGCGGATGCAGCAACAGCGTGGGATGGACCGGCGGTGGGGTTGACGTTGGGTGCAGAGGTGGAAGGTGGAGTGCTTGGTGGCGGTTGCATGTTGGGTGGACGAGGAGGTGACGGTGGAAGGTCGTCCGCGGTGTACACCTGTCGGTCAATGTCTTCCTCTCGCGTAGCTGCAACACTCTCCAGATCTTCCCGCCAGTACGAGGGCTCGAGCATACGAAACCAGAGTGGTGTGTCGTTGTCTGGAGGGGTAGGAGGATGATGGTCCAGAGGATCCTCCAACTCGTGATCGGCGTAGCGGGCTGCGGTGCGGGGAGAGTCGAGATCCTCGTCCGGCGGCCCGTCAAGCGGCGGTGAATCCAGGGTGGCTGCTTCAAGTTACGGGCACCTGGGCGCGGTTGAGAGTGGCTAGAGCAGTTGTGTGAGGTGGGAGCCTGTGCACCGCAGGCGGCCTCGAGGGCAGTCGAGAGCAGCTGGAGTTCACGGGCACCCTGGTGCGTTTAGGAATGACAGCAAGGAATGGCTGAGTGAGCAGCTGAGCGTGGAGAGAATGCACGGGCAGCTGGGTGCAGCCGGGGCTCACAAGAGAAGAGAGAAGGCAGAAGGTGCGTTCGAGCACCACAGACGGCCTCGAGGGCAGCCAAGAGTGGCTGCGAAAGAGAGATGGGACGACTGCGGGCAGCGAACGAGCCGAGAGGATACCAGCAACTTGGGGCAAAGAGGGCCACCAAGCACGTGCGGGCGAGTGGGAGAGTACCCACAAGGCCCCGGGAGAAAGGACAACAGCCTCCGCAGATAACGGACGGTCAGGTGGAGCAGCTGAGACGGCTGCTGCGGACTGGGAGGAGGTGAGATATGAGAGCAGTTGCAAGAGTAGTTGCGGTAACGCGTGTACCACGGGAGACGTGGGTCACGGATGGCTCCAAGGACCAGGACCGCCGAGCAGTGAGCTGAAAGTCTCACGGCTCTGATACCAGTAGTTACTAGAATTCCTCATTGGTAGATCACGTGAGGTGAGATGGAAGAATGTGACAAGCCACACGAAGCGAATGACGCCATGGATGCGGTAACTTCCTTGCAAAGTTGCACACTCAACCAAGACAAGAGAGGCGAGGGGGAAGCGAGAGAGACATGTACCGCTGAGCACTCGCTCACCACGAGTGTCGAGCTCGGGTGAGCAAGTGCCGCCACCCGGGGGTCGAGCCCGACCTCTCGGAATAACCGAGGGCGACTACTCACCGACGCACGGTCAAGACCGGCACGGTGGCCCCCTAAGGATCAGCACCCGGGAAATATGCAGCTCCCCCATCACATGCAAAGCAAGATAGAATGATGCAAGGCACGGCAGTGAGAGTGTACGGCCCTAGCATATACCGCATCACAGAGAGTCATAGAAAACCCATGGAGAGTCATGCAATGGTCTCATTTGTGCTCAAGGCGATTCCTGGGTCCAACAGCAGCAGCAGCTTGGAACGCCACCGGCCTCAACCACAATGGGCATGTTGGACGTTTCCCCAGGCGGGACCATTGTCATTTAATCTGTAGAGAATGTGTGCAGAAAGTGAGAGGCAAGAGGGAATTGTTGGGTTTGTGTCAGTACCACACGGTGACCTCTGGCCTCGTTGCACACTCTCCTCACTGACGCAGGTGACTAACTGGAGAGAGGCAACCCCTGCTGGCTGCTACGCCATGGTGGCATGACTGCATAGCGAGTCTCACAGCC
>SZWC01001232.1:115741-128489 GCA_023375785.1 Penium margaritaceum | reverse complement strand
GCGGCGAAGGTCTGACCTCGCGGGCTGATAAACAGTGCGGGGTCAGCGGTGCTGCGCTGGAGGCCGCCACGGAGAAGCGTGCTGCTGATCTCCTGGTTCCAGCATCGAGGTGACTGCTTCAGGCCGTAGAGGGCCTTCCGCAGCCGCCAGACTCTCCCAGTGCCGTCGTCGAAGCCTGGGGGCTGCGTCATGTAGAGCTCCTCACCCTCCAGTGATCCGTGGAGGAATGCGTTGCTCACGTCCATCTGATGCAGCTCCCACCCATGCTGGGCAACCAGGCTGAAGAGCGCCCGACTAGTGGAGAACCGACCGACTGGGGCGAAGATCTGGTCGTAATCGATCCCAGGGACCTGAGCGAACCCCTTTGCTGTGAGGCGGGCCTTGTACTTGTCCAAGGACCCGTCAGGCTTCCACTTGCGCCGAAAGACCCACTTGGCACCGATGGCCTTCCGACCTGGAGGAAGGTCGACGAGGTCAAACACGTGGTGCTGTCGGATGGCAGCGAGCTCCTCGGCGCAGGCAGCATCCCAATGTGCAGCCTCAGGAGAGGCTCGAGCCTCGCGTAGGGTGGAAGGGTCCTCTGGGCGCGCTGTGGACCGGACTGAAAGGGCGTGTGCATCACGAGCCCCAGGTGGGATGCGGGCGAGTGCAGCCACAACAGCATGCCGATGCTCGTGATGAAGCATGGCGTAGCCCAGTGCAGAACCTGGATGAAGGTCTGCGACGATGGCGGAAGTGGACAGGCCGAGAGCCTTTGTGCCAGGGTCCCCACTCACGACCGTGGGAGTGGAGGAGACACGTGGGGCTACAGGGGGTCGAGGTGCTGCGGGACGCGGAGCGACGGTCTGGCCTCTTACTGTTGGACGAGGTCGGAGGCTGCCGCCTGGGCCACGTGTGTAGCGTGGTCGGGCAGAGGACGATCCTGAGTCCGACGTGTCAACGGAGGCGGACGGGGCAACTGGTCCGGAGGAGCCAGTGGAAGTGGCAGGCGCTGCTGGTCCGGGGAAGTCAATCGGCCCAAAGGAGCCAGTAGACGCGACAGGCGCTGCTGGCTCGGAGGGGCCAGCGGACGTGATAGGGACTGTCGGCCCGGAGGGACAAGGGGACGCGACTGAGGCTGCTGGTCCGGAGGGGCCAGCGGATGCGACAGGAGCTACAGGCCAAGAAGGGCCAGTAGATGCGACAGGCGCTCCTGGCCCGGAGGGGCCAGCGGACGTGACAGGGGCTGTCGGCTCGGAAGGGCCAGCTGACACGACAGGTGCCGCTGGCCCAGAGGAAACAGTGGACGCGACAGGTGCTGCTGGCCCGGAGGGGCCAGCGGACGTGACAGGGGCTGTCGGCTCGGAAGGGCCAGCTGACACGACAGGTGCCGCTGGCCCTGAGGGAACAGCGGACGTGACAGGTGTTGCTGGCCCGGACGGGACAGCGGACGCGCCAGGTGCTGCTGGCCCTGAAGGGCTAGTGGACGCGACTGGGACCATTGGCCCAGGGGGGCCAGTGGACGCGACAGGGGCTACCGGCTCAGAGGGACGGGGTGATGTGTCACCCAGAAGCGACAGGCCGGAGGACGGACTCACCACTCCCCCACGCGACAGGAGGGACACGGACGAGCCGGACCGGATGAGGTCGCGGGGAAACAGGTCCTCGAAGAAGAGGGCATCGCGGGACTCGACGATGCAATGTCGGGACGGGTCCCAGAAGCGCCAGGCCTTGGACTGACGAGACACCCCGAGGAAGGTGCAGGGACGTCCGCGGGGGGCGAGCTTGCCGCCCTGCTGCGGGGCGGGCAGCCACACAACGGCGATGCAGCCCCAGACGCGAGCGGGGCGCAGGTCAGCACGCCGACCGCACCAGTGCTGGTAGGGCGTGGACTGGCGGGGAAGGGGACCGTGGGGAACCCGGTTCCAGACCCAGGTCATGTAGGCCATGGCTTCAAAATAGAAGCCGTCAGAGAGACCAGACTNGGCGAGAAAGGTCGTGGCCTCACCCAGGTACTCGCCACCGCGATCGGAGCGAAAGCGGCGGAGGGGGCGGCCACACTCGCGCTCCGCGAGGACCAGCCAGTCCTGAATGGTTCGGGCGACATCGCTTTTCTGTCGGAGGCAGAAGACCCAGCGGTAGCGAGAGTAGTCGTCCGTAAGAGTGAGGACGTAGCGACCGTGCTCACCAACAGACTCAGTGGGGAGAGGGCCCATGACGTCCGAGTGGACAAGGTCAAGAGGGGCGGACGCGCGGGAGGAAGACAAGGGGTAGGTGGACCGGTGAATCTTCCCCTGAGCGCAGTCAATGCACTCAGTGGGGCACGGGAGAGGAAAAGTCTCCGGGTCAAGGCCCTTGGCCGGCTGGGTGTGAAGCATGCTCTCTACGGCGGCCGAGTGGACGTGGCAAAGGCGGCGGTGCAAGAGGCGGCTGTGCTGTGGAGACAGCGTGCTGGTGAAAAACACATGACCTGTGGACACCGACGGGGAGGAGACGGGAGGGGTAGAGGAGATGCGCGGAACGTGCCACAAGTTGCCACGAGCGGTGGCGTGCAGGATGACGAGACCAGACGGACGCAACGACACAGTGCCGTCACCACGCGAGTGAACAACATCCATACTCATGCGGTCAAAAGCAGTCACGGACAGGAGGCTGAGCTCAAGACCAGGGACAAAGAGAACATCGGTCAGGAAGATGTCACCGGCCGGACCACGGAAACGAACGACGCCAACACCACGGACAGGTAACACCTGTCCGGAGCCTGTCCGGACACCGGAGACATCGCCGACAGGACCGAGCATACTGAAGGCCTCGCGAGAGGCCGTCATGTGGTGCGTGGCCCCGGAGTCGATGATCCAGGTCTCAGCAGGGTCCTGGACAGGGGTCGCCAGATCACTCACGGTCACGTGGCAGCAAGCGAGGGACGCGGACGCGGTAGAAGGGGGCGCAAAGCGAGACTGCCAATCATCAAGCCATGCGATGTCGTCAAGAAGTGGGGTGAAGGAGACCACGGGAGACGATGAGATAGACGAAGAAGGAGGACACGACCGCAGCTCAGTCTCAGTCATGCAGAGAGGGTCCGGGGGGCAGGATGTGACGCAACTCGCACTTCCCTGGGGAGGAGGGCGAGGCAGGCCAAGCTGGAGCGCGATGAACTGCTCCAGCTGACGCTCACGGGAGGACGGCCCAGGAGTGTAGACGGAGTGAGGAGTGAGGGCGCCGGAACCCGGGTAGTAGGAGGGCGAAGCCGGCGAATGAAGCGGAGGCGCCGACGGCTGAGGGTAGTAGTGTTGCGGGTAGTGCTGCTGCGGTGCGGCTGTCGGCGGGACAGCCGGAGCTGCCGGAGTGGCAGAGCTGCCGGACGAAGTCGGAGTGTCGGGATCAGCAGCAGCGACGGCGGCAAAGGCGAGGCGGCGCTCCCGCTGACGGCGCATAGTGGCGATGACGCGCACCTCGTCCGTCGGGAGGGGGCACGTGTACCACCCGTGCCCGGGCTGACCACAGTTGTGGCAGACCGCGCCCCCACTGCGGGACCCGGTCGACGACTGCTGCTGCTGCTGCGGCGGCGGCGGCTGCTGCTACAGGGGCGACGACTGCTGCTGCTGCTGCGGCGGCGGCGGCTGCTGCTACAGGGGCGACGACTGCTGCTGCTGCTGCGGCGGCGGCGGCTGCTGCTACAGGGGCGACGACTGCTGCTGCTGCTGCGGCGGCGGCGGCTGCTGCTACAGGGGCGACGACTGCTGCTGCTGCTGCGGCGGCGGCGGCTGCTGCTACAGGGGCGACGACTGCTGCTGCTGCTGCGGCGGCGGCGGCTGCTGCTACAGGGGCGACGACTGCTGCTGCTGCTGCGGCGGCGGCGGCTGCTGCTACAGGGGCGACGACTGCTGCTGCTGCTGCGGCGGCGGCGGCTGCTGCTACAGGGGCGACGACTGCTGCTGCTGCTGCGGCGGCGGCGGCTGCTGCTACAGGGGCGACGACTGCTGCTGCTGCTGCGGCGGCGGCGGCTGCTGCTACAGGGGCGACGACTGCTGCTGCTGCTGCGGCGGCGGCGGCTGCTGCTACAGGGGCGACGACTGCTGCTGCTGCTGCGGCGGCGGCGGCTGCTGCTACAGGGGCGACGACTGCTGCTGCTGCTGCGGCGGCGGCGGCTGCTGCTACAGGGGCGACGACTGCTGCTGCTGCTGCGGCGGCGGCGGCTGCTGCTACAGGGGCGACGACTGCTGCTGCTGCTGCGGCGGCGGCGGCTGCTGCTACAGGGGCGACGACTGCTGCTGCTGCTGCGGCGGCGGCGGCTGCTGCTACAGGGGCGACGACTGCTGCTGCTGCTGCGGCGGCGGCGGCTGCTGCTACAGGGGCGACGACTGCTGCTGCTGCTGCGGCGGCGGCGGCTGCTGCTACAGGGGCGACGACTGCTGCTGCTGCTGCGGCGGCGGCGGCTGCTGCTACAGGGGCGACGACTGCTGCTGCTGCTGCGGCGGCGGCGGCTGCTGCTACAGGGGCGACGACTGCTGCTGCTGCTGCGGCGGCGGCGGCTGCTGCTACAGGGGCGACGACTGCTGCTGCTGCTGCGGCGGCGGCGGCTGCTGCTACAGGGGCGACGACTGCTGCTGCTGCTGCGGCGGCGGCGGCTGCTGCTACAGGGGCGACGACTGCTGCTGCTGCTGCGGCGGCGGCGGCTGCTGCTACAGGGGCGACGACTGCTGCTGCTGCTGCGGCGGCGGCGGCTGCTGCTACAGGGGCGACGACTGCTGCTGCTGCTGCGGCGGCGGCGGCTGCTGCTACAGGGGCGACGACTGCTGCTGCTGCTGCGGCGGCGGCGGCTGCTGCTACAGGGGCGACGACTGCTGCTGCTGCTGCGGCGGCGGCGGCTGCTGCTACAGGGGCGACGACTGCTGCTGCTGCTGCGGCGGCGGCGGCTGCTGCTACAGGGGCGACGACTGCTGCTGCTGCTGCGGCGGCGGCGGCTGCTGCTACAGGGGCGACGACTGCTGCTGCTGCTGCGGCGGCGGCGGCTGCTGCTACAGGGGCGACGACTGCTGCTGCTGCTGCGGCGGCGGCGGCTGCTGCTACAGGGGCGACGACTGCTGCTGCTGCTGCGGCGGCGGCGGCTGCTGCTACAGGGGCGACGACTGCTGCTGCTGCTGCGGCGGCGGCGGCTGCTGCTACAGGGGCGACGACTGCTGCTGCTGCTGCGGCGGCGGCGGCTGCTGCTACAGGGGCGACGACTGCTGCTGCTGCTGCGGCGGCGGCGGCTGCTGCTACAGGGGCGACGACTGCTGCTGCTGCTGCGGCGGCGGCGGCTGCTGCTACAGGGGCGACGACTGCTGCTGCTGCTGCGGCGGCGGCGGCTGCTGCTACAGGGGCGACGACTGCTGCTGCTGCTGCGGCGGCGGCGGCTGCTGCTACAGGGGCGACGACTGCTGCTGCTGCTGCGGCGGCGGCGGCTGCTGCTACAGGGGCGACGACTGCTGCTGCTGCTGCGGCGGCGGCGGCTGCTGCTACAGGGGCGACGACTGCTGCTGCTGCTGCGGCGGCGGCGGCTGCTGCTACAGGGGCGACGACTGCTGCTGCTGCTGCGGCGGCGGCGGCTGCTGCTACAGGGGCGACGACTGCTGCTGCTGCTGCGGCGGCGGCGGCTGCTGCTACAGGGGCGACGACTGCTGCTGCTGCTGCGGCGGCGGCGGCTGCTGCTGCTGCAGGGGCGGCGGCTGCTGCTGCTGCAGGGGTGGCGGCT
The DNA here is from genome assembly GCA_023375785.1 of Penium margaritaceum. Lineage (NCBI taxonomy): Eukaryota > Viridiplantae > Streptophyta > Zygnematophyceae > Desmidiales > Peniaceae > Penium > Penium margaritaceum. The sequence goes on along the minus strand of SZWC01001232.1, from coordinate 122,776 downwards.
GCTGCTGCTGCAGCGGCGGTGGCTGCTGCTGCTGCAGCGGCGGTGGCTGCCGCTGTTGCTGCTGCAGGGGCGGCGGCTGCTGCTGCCGAAGTGGCGGTGGCTGCTGCTGCTGCTGCTGTAGCGGCGGTGGCAGTTGCTGCTGATGTTGCAGCGGCGGCGGCTGCTGCTGTTCCTGCTGCGGCGGCGGCGGCTGCTGCTGTTGCAGCGGCGGTGGCTGCTGCTGCTGCAGCGGCGGCGGCTGCTGCTGCTGAAGCGGCGGCGGGTGCTGCTGCTGTTGCTGCAGTAGTCGCTACAAGAAGGGAGGGGTAGGGGTCCCCCCACCAGAGGAGGACCCCTCATCAGGACTCCCCTCCATTTACTCAGTGTCCCTTGTTTTCTATCCTTTCCCCTTTTTTTTGTGTTGATGACGTCAGCAGTGACGTTAGCAAAGGAGTGCTGACGTCAGCAGCGGTGGACGTTGGGGCCGCTGATGTTGGTGTTGCTCCTGATGCCGCTGCAGCCGCTACCGCTGCTGCTGCTGCTGCTGCTGTTGCTGCTGCTGCGGTTGCTACCGCTGCTGCAGTTGCTGCCGCTGCTGCTGCTGCTGCTTGCTTGCTGCTGCTGCTGCTGCTGCTGCTGCTTGCTTGCTGCTGCTGTTGCTGCTGCTGCTGCTGCTGCTGCTGCTGCTGTTGCTTGCTTGCTGCTGCTGCTGCTGCTGCTGCTACTTGCTTGCTGCTGCTGCTGCTGTGGCTGCTGCAGTTGCAGCCGCAGCTGCTGTTGCTGCGAGCTGCTGCGGCTGCTACGGCTGCTGCAGCTCGCCGCTGCGGCTATGCGCTGCTGCAGCCGCGTGCTGCTGCTGCAGCCCGCTGCTGCGGCTGCTGCGTGCTGTAGCAGCCGCTCGCTGCTGCGGCGGGTTGCTGTAGCGAGCCGCGGGGGTGGGGGATTTTTTTCTGTTGCCCTTTTTTCTTTTCTTTTCTCTTTGTCAGCGGGCAGCAGCCCGCAGTCTGCAGCGAGCAGCGGGCTGCTGCTCGCCTGGCAGCAGCGAGCTGCTGCTCGCTGGCAGCAGCGGGCTGCTGCTCGCTGCTCGCTGCTCGCTCGCTGCAAGCAGCGAGCAGCAGCAGCCGCGGCAGGCAGCTGCTGCTGCTGGCTGCTGCTGCAGCTCGCTGCAGCAGCTGCTGCAGCTCGCTGCAGCAGCTGCTCCAACTCGCTGCTGCTGCTGCACGCTGCTGTAGCTGCTGCGAGCTGCTGCAGCTCGCTGCTGCAACTCGCTGCTGCCGCTGCCGCTGCTGCCGGCTGCCACTGCCGCTGCCGCTGCTGCCTGCTGCCGCTGCGGGCTGCTGCTGCGAGCTGCTGCTGCGTGCAGCTGCTGCTGCTGCACGCTGCTGCCGTTGCTGCGCGCTGCTGCTGCCGCTGCCGCAAGATGCTGCTGCTGCTGCCGCGAGCTGCTGCTGCTGCGTGCTGCTGCGAGCAACAGCTGCCGCCTGCTGCTGCTGGCGGTGCCAGTCACTGCACTTGGGTGACGTTCGCCGCTTGCGTCGTCGCCCGCAGACATCAGAAGCCGCCTGCCGCTCACCTCCTCGCGTCACGCGTGGGGGTCAGTGCTGTCGAAAAATTTCGGGAGCATTTCCCCTGGCCCAGTGGCCGTGGGAAAAAATCTGACGCCGCCACCAGGCGGTTCAATGCTGCCGGAAAAAATCCGGCAGCATTTCCCCTGCACTGGCGCGTATGGGGGTCCGCCGGCGTTGTCTGGCACCTATTCGTCAGTCTTCTGCTGCTGCTGCTACGCTCTGGCTCTGATACCAAAATGGAATTGCCTAGGCAGCAGGTTGGGGCAGCAGCTTTGTTGATGCAGCGTGCGGGCTTCCACGCTCGTTGCTTAAGTCAGCTGCCCCCTCAGTCTGATGCTCTAGAGTCTAAGTCTGGAAGCTCTGGGTTTGTTACTCAGAAACGCGCGCGCCAGTGTTAGCGCCAGAAAGCAGCTGAAAACTGCAAGTGACTGATTAGGAATGAAGAATGAACAACAATGGGAGACCCCTCCAAGTTCTAGGCCCNCCCCAGCTCTGTAGAGCTTGTTACTCAGTTCAACAGCCAATCAGAAAATAGCTCAGTTCAGGCTGGCAGGTTTTCTCGGTGAGGCCTGCCAGACAGCCGACAGCCCAAAACCCGGGCGTCGTCCGTTTTGCCTGAAAACAGGACCATACCATAATACCGCCGCTGCGAACGCAGCCGTGCAGTTAGAATCTGCTAGAAAAATAGTAGCGATGATTTATGGCAGCCTAAACCCAGATAATGCCCACAATGGTTTGTGCTGCCGAACAGGGCCATGCAACATGCAACTGGGACCCTAGGCGGTGCATGACGACACAGACGCAATAGGACGCGCTGGACGCATGCAAGCAGCAAATGCGGTGTCAATGACCGCCGGCAGCACGACCGCCGAGGAGGCCTGCCGATGGAGCTGAGCGCGTCGCCTGAGAGAGGAGGCTCCAGCGAACTGCGAGAAGACCTCAGCGTGCGTCGGCTCCACCGGACGACACTCCATCAGCGTCGCGTCTCGCCGTCAGTCATCTGCACGCCGATGTACACAAGACGGGAGGACACAACAGAGCACAATGAGAGATGTACAAAAACCAACAACCCCCCACCCCGCCGCCTCTCGGTGCCCACTAGCCCACCCACCCGCCCGTCGATCGAGGCCCTCGCGATTGAGGGCCACAGTGGAAAGGGCGGCCGGTGAGCTGTCGGGAAGCGGTGGGGAGTGGCGGGGGGTTTAAGGGTTTATGTTTGCACGGGCACCTGCTGGGCCTCGCGGTAGCGGGGCCAAGCAGGTTCCCTTTGAACGCTAGGGAGTCTCGGACCCCCCATGCAAACTCCTCGCAAACCACTTACAAAATAATCACAAACCCTTCTTACATTGAGTTTGTGATAATTGGGTAGGAGATTGTGACGTCAGCATGTCGACGCCGCATCCCTGCGACGTCGACATGCTATCTTTCAACAAACGAGAGGGATATAATTTTTATTTTCTTTGCAAGGATTTTTGCGTCCTTGGAGAAGGGGCGAGTCAGGCTTATTGTTCTGGTTGAGGGGCGAATGAGGCTTATCTTTGTGGCGGAGGGGTGGATGAGGCTTATCGTTCCGACAAAGGGGCGGATGGGGCTCATCGTTCTGGCGGAGGGGCGGATGGGGCCTATTGTTCCGACTCAGGGGCGGATGGGGCTTATTGTCCGAAACGAGGGGTATATGGTCCTTTCGCCCTTGTAAATTTTCGCGGGTCATTCGCGACCTCGCTTCTTGGGACGACATTCGGTCGCCGAACGTTGCATCTCGGCGCCCGCGAACGGTCGCCTGAGGCCAACGACTAGAATTGCATCACTCAACCCTTGAATTTCCTTGGAAAAAAATATCGATCGGCTTGTCTTGGATGGGACGTCCCGTGCAAGCACGTGTCCAAATGCACGGTCATCCGGAACGTTGGCACTTGACCACCAATAGCTACAAGGCCTGTAGCCTCCGTCGCGAAATGCGTCTCGTTGGACCACGAAACGGACGTTGTCGAATGTCAGAAGGTCTGCGAGGAAAACATGATTATATGGTCAAGTTATCCTTTGGATACTTGTCATCGAAGTACACTTACCGCTAACTATGAATTGCTTAAGTGTCCCAAAATTCTCAATTTTCTGCCTCGCAACTTCTACCTGTTCACCATCTATGCTCCGTTCGTCATAACATTATCCATGTGGAGGCCTTGCGTGCAAAGTTAGCACCTTGTTTATCTTGCTGGATGCAGGTTTTTCATTCTTGAGCTTTGGGTAGTGTCAGGCTTATGTTCATGCTCGTGCGGATATATCAGTGATTACGCCCAAAGCGGCCACATGAGGATTACTGTGCAACTCAAAGAAGGTAGCTCTGTGGGTTTGTCTGTGGTTTGTACATTTTCGCGGGCTGTTCGCGACCTCGCACTCAACCCTTGAATTTCCTTGGAAAAAAAAATCTCGATCGGGTTGTCTTCGATGGGACGTCTGGTTCAAGCACGTGTCCAAATGCACGGTCATCCGAAACGCTGGCGCTTGACCGCCAATAGCTACAGGGCTTGTAGCCTCCGTCGCGAAATGCGTCTCGTTGGCCCACGAAACGGACGTTGTCGAATGTCAGCAGGGATGCGCGGAGGTGCTATCTGGTCTGGCTTGCGGGGAGCCACAATAGAAAGGACGTATTTCGGTCTAGCGAATGCGTACATATGCCGAACGTTGAAGTCGACACTTGACGACCTTGATGTCAGTGAGACGATATGTAATCTAGAGCATTTACATATCCATTGTGTCTAAATCTTCCGCGTAATTGGAGAGGTCAATTGGAAAACATCGTGCCATGGTCGCTCGATTCAGGCGTTCGTTTCTCAAGAAGCACTCCCCAGGGCGAGGGCGGACCGTGTTCTCGAGCCGTTTGCACTTTCGCAGTGGCATCGGCTCAGTACACCCACAATGGGACAGAACCCGAGGGCTGAGAAGTGTCCCCTCTAGAAAATATGTTCCCGCAGAAAATATCCGAAATCACGGCAAGCAAACCCGTAATTGACTAACGTTGCCGCACACATTAGGAAAACAGGTCCCCGAAATATTACCAGAATGGTGAAGGGAATTTGCTGTGTCAGACGTTTGCACGATCGCGCCATTGAGAATCCATCAAACCAATCCGCACGGCGGGATCGCGCCTTGTCGTTCTTTTCACTCTCACGTCGCTGCATGACGACGACGCCTTCGAATGCCTTTCCGCATCCGAGCCGCTCAAACCGCATACGGCCGTTGACGGTCCCCCCCGCGGCGCGGTTCTTGTGCCATGAAAAAATTCCCTCGCAAAAGAATCATGATCAAACCCCTAGTGGTTTGGAGGGCACCTCGCAGCGTTCGTCCCAAAAAGACAAAAGACCTCACGCTTTTGGCGAAGGCAGCTTCTCGCACACATTGACCTGCCTCCTAACAGCGGCCCATCACTGACCGATCGATCAGTCACCAGCCATCGCGTCACGCAACGTATTCGCCGGGATCGATCTTTGTTGCGCAAGATGATGGGGAATGGTTGGCCGTGGAAACAGCACGAACGAGGGATTAGATCGCCTTCATTTTAAAAAATGGTCGATGCAGCCTTTAGCCGAATCACATCACAAGAACGCGTCCTGTGCCCAATGCCCTCGAACTACAAACAAACCACCTGGAGCTAATAGAACGCTGGCCTTTCGCGGTGGCACGGCATATGTCTTTGCAGAAAAAATAATTCCTCGATTTCGAGAATCAGAGCCACCGCTTGTGTAACAGTCGAACTGAAAGAGTGGCCCACGTGAAAATTGTTGCGACCCTTGAGCCCAGCCTGGAACGTCCAATCATGGACAATGCTGGAAACATTTAATCTCTTAGTACTGCGACAGTACGTAGGTGACACAACGACATTACAATGACTCGGCACGGCATGTCATGTTCTAGATACGGAAAATGAAACACTGTGAAATGGTCCCTTCAGGCCGGCCTTGACCAGGCGAGAGCTTCTGAAGCGCTCAGCGACCCCCCCCCCCCCCCCCCCCCCCCCCCCTCCCCCGCCCCCTCCTGGCCGTGCGTCCGCTTGCTGTCCTCCACTATGCTCCCCCACGGGTTGCAAGAGAGCAGCATGTAACTCACGGCGGCTTCAGCAGGTGAGTGACGGACCGACAAACCCACTAGCGTCGGTCGATTGCGGTGGCGACTGCGCGGCGCAGCACCACACCATCGCAGCACCACACCATCGCAGCACACCCCCATCGCAGGACCGCCTCATCGCAGCACCATCCCATCACAGCACCATTCCATCCCAGCGCACGGCGCAGCAAAACAACGGCGCAGCACGCCAGGTCATCACAGCATCTATCTGACGGCGCAGCAAACAACAGCACGGCGACGGTGTGAGGCCCTCTGGGACACCTCACAGGGGTCTCCGGTTGTGCGCCGCGCTGCACCGCCCTCCGCAGCCCATCGCAGCGCGCCCTCCCTCAAGAAACGCAGAAACGCACAAGCATTTTAGACTCGTTGCATCCAACAGCAGTAGCAACTTAGACAGAGCTTGAGATAACCGTTTTGGCCGTAACGCTTGTCTCGCCACACTCCTCTTGACTCCCCCTCACGTTTAGCGCCTCACGCGAAAAACGTCATACGCTATGGCTCGTGCAGCCCTCCTCGCCCTCGCCTTGTGCGCCCTGGTTGCCACAGCCTACGCCGTCGAGGGTGAGTGTCCCCCCTACACCCCCTTCCCTTCCCCTTTTGACAACACCCGCGACGAAAACCGGTTTCGGCGCCCGTAGGCGCGTCGCATGCACACGCTTTGTTCGAACGAAACAGCCCCCTCACGATTTGCCCCTCCTCCCGCACTCACCAACCCCCGTCATGGAACCCCTTCCAGAGCCCTGCAGTGACTGGCGGCTGCGGGGGAAGATCCGTGGGGTGGGGGGGGGGGGGGGGGGGGGGGGACGGGGTGAAGACTACGAAGGAGGGAGGGGGAGGCGGTGAAGACTCCGAGCTGCGGCGGCGGTGTCAATGTAGACTTCAGTGGGTCGGCGCTGATCGCCCAACGCCACGCGCACGAGTGCCATCCTCCCCTTCCGAGGATGAGACTGGCGGGTGCACCGAATGTGACGGCCACGTGCGGCTGTCAAACATCCGCGTCCCTACCCACACTCGCACACACTCGCACACACTCGCACACGCACGCACTCACACTCACGGTCACACTCACACGGACACATGGCAGACGCGGGACTCCTCCGAGGGGACCGCGCGAGCTGTCGGCGTCCGGGAGTGGCGGGGTGTCCGTAGGGACCTTTCAGCCCCTCCCGGGAGTGGCGCGTGGCAGTGTATTCACATCTTCGCTCTCTTTGCGATGCATCGCACACTCTCAGCATGCACGATATACACTCCCATGCGATGCCGCAGCAGTGGTGGTGGGAGGTGTTGGTCGGTCGAGTGACTCTCGCCCATCTGCTTTTGCCGTACCACTTGCATTTGCGCTCCTTTGCCACCTTCCCCCGCCCCC
>SZWC01001232.1:78250-90027 GCA_023375785.1 Penium margaritaceum | reverse complement strand
AAACCCAGAGCTTCCAGACTTAGACTCTAGAGCAGCAGACTGAGGGGGCAGCTGACTTAAGCAACGAGCGTGGAAGCCCGCACGCTGCATCAACAACGCTGCTGCCCCAACCTGCTGCATAGTTTCCATTTCCAAGCAGGTCCACACAGCAGGGGACACGGACCCTAGGCATAGCATGACGATGCAGACGCAATACCACAACCAGAAAGAGAACTGAGTGCATGGAAACATCATTTGAAGTGGTAGAGACCGCCGGCGGCTCGACCGCCGCGGAGGCCTGCCGATGGAGCTGAGCGCATCGCCGTAGTAAGGAGGCTTGAGCGAGTGTGCGTGGGCCTGAGCGCGCGTCGGTTCCACCGCGCGACACTGCCAGCAACGTCGAGTCTCGCCGTCAGTCATCTGCACGCCGATGTACACAAGCCGGGAGGACACAACAGAGTACAATGAGAGATGCGTGAAAAACCAACACTCCCCCATGACTCACAGGCGTAGTGCACATGTGCAGGCAGAGACACAGACACCAACCAGACTCCTCTTGACCACACAGAGATGCAAGCAGGGACAAAGAGAGCAACTCATGGACGCATGCCGATTGAACTCACGACCTTCTTGAACGAGTCACGCTTCAGTGCCTTGGTCAAGAAGCCAGCTAACTGTCGTGCTGTCTCAACCTACACGATGCTGATGCTGCCGTCATGCAACAACGAACGCTCATAGTGATACTCAACGTTGATGTGCTTTGTGCGTGTGTGATGCACGCCATCATTGTCGGCGATGGCCATGGCAGTCTCATTGTCACAATGCAACGTGATGGATGCGACCGGCTGACGCAACTCGGACAACAAATGACGCAGCCACACACTCTCACATGCGCCTGAGCCAAGAGCCACATACTCAGCCTCAGCAGTGCTGTGTGCAATGCACCCCTGCTTGCCACTCCGCCAGGACACAGCTGTGCCGCCAATCAGAAAGATCCAGCCTGTGCGACTCTTACCGTCCAGACTGTCAACCCAGTCACTGTGGGTGTATCCCACCGCGACCACAGACGGCTGACGGCGGAGCATGAGACCTCGCCGAGGAGTCGAGACCACATAGCGTAGTACTCGGATCGCGGCCTCGTAGTGGAGGTGACGTGACTCCTGAGAGAAATGGGCCAGGAGGTTGATGGCGAACGCGATGTCTGGGCGCGTCGTCGTTGCCAGGAACATCAGTGACCCGATGACTCGCAGGTACGTGGTCACGTCAACTGGCTCCCCCACGATGGCTGGGTCGGGACTCTTCAGCTTCACCTGGCCATCGGGTGACATGGGTGAGGATGCGCTTGGCACGAGTGGCAGGTCCTCCGCAAAGCGGGTGGACAGAGTCTCCACATAGGCCGCCTGGTGGATGTGCAGGACGCCCTGGGAGCGATCATGCTCGAGCTCCATGCCCAGGAAGACTCGGGCAGACCCGAGATCCTTCATCTGGTAGGCGGCGTACAGCAAGTCCTTGATACGCTGGATGGCAGCAGTGTCTGGCGACGCAATGAGGAGATCGTCGACGTACACCAGAACAGCAGCGAAGGTCTGGCCTCGCGGACTGACAAACAGTGCAGGGTCCACGGTGCTACGCTGGAGCCCGCCACGAAGGAGCGTGCTGCTGATCTCCTGGTTCCAGTAACGAGGCGACTGCTTCAGGCCATAGAGGGCCTTACGCAGTCGCCACACTCTCCCGGTGCCATCGTCGAAGCCTGGTGTCTGCACCATGTAAAGCTCCTCACCCTCCAGTGAACCATGGAGAAAAGCGTTGCTCACATCCATCTGATGCAGCTCCCACCCATGCTAGGCGACCGGGCTGAAGAGCGCCCGGCTCGTGGAGAACCGACTAACTGGGGCAAAGATCTGGTCGTAGTCGACCCCAGGAACCTGGGCAAACCCCTTTGCTGTAAGGCGGGCCTTGTATTTTTCCAAGGACACGTCAAGCTTCCACTTGCGCCAAAAGACCCACTTGGCGCCGATGGCCTTCCGACCTGGGGGAAGGTCGACGAGGTCGTACACATGGTGCTGTCTGATGGCGGCGAGCTCATCGGCACAGGCAGCGTCTCAGTGTGCGGCCTCAGGAGAGGTTCGTACCTCGCACAAGGTGGCTGGGTCCTCTGAGGGTGCTGTGGAGCGGACTGAGAGAGCGTGTGCCTCTCGAGCCCCAGGTGGGATGCGCGCGAGTGCGGCCACGACAGCGTGCCGATGCTCGTGATGGAGCATGGCGTAGCCCAATGTGGAGCCCGGGTGCAGGTCTGCAATGATGGCCGAGGTGGTCAGGCCGAGGGCCTTGGTACCAGGGTCCCCACTCATGACTAAGGGAGTGGAGGAGACACGTGGAGCCACGGGGGGTCGAGGTGCCACGGAGCGCGGTGCGACGGTCTGCGCGCTCACCGACGGCCTGGGTCAAAGGCTGTCGCCTAGGCCACGTGTGTAGCGTGGCAGGGCAGGCAACGGCACTGAGTTTGCCGGGCCAATGGAGGCGGACGGGGGTGCTGGCCCGGAGGGTCTAGCGGACACGACTGGGGCTGCCGACCCGGAGGGACCAGCGGACACGACTGGGGCTGCCGGCCCGGAGGGACCAGCGGACACGACTGGGGCCGCCGGCCCGGAGGGACCAGCGGACACGACTGGGGCTGCCGGCCCGGAGGGACCAGCGGACGCGACTGGTGCTGCCGGCCCGGAGGGACCAGCTGACACGACTGGGGCTGCCGGCCCGGAGGGACCAGCGGATGCGACTGGGGCTGCCGGCCCGGAGGGACCAGCGGACGCGACTGGGAATGTCGGCCCGGAGGGACCAACGGACACGACTGGGGCTGCCGACCCAGAGGGACCAGCGGACGCGACTGGGGCTGCCAGCCGAGAGGGATCAGCGGACGCGACTGGGGCTGTCGGCTCGGAGGGACCAACGGATGTGTCACCCGGAAGCGGTAGGATGGAGGACGGACTCACCACTTCCCCACGCGACGGGATAGACACGGACGAGCCGGAGCGAATGAGATCACGGGGAAATAGGTCATCGAAGAAGAGGGAATCCTGGGACTCGACGATGCAGTGCCGGGAGGGATTCCAAAAGCGTCAGGCCTTGGAGTGACGAGAGACCCCGAGGAAGGTGCAGGCACGTCCGCGGGGGGCGAGCTTGCTGCCCTGCTGCGGGGCGGGCAGCCACACAATGGCCACGCAACCCCAGACGCGAGCGGGGCGGAGGTCAGCACACTGACCGCACCAATGCTGGTACAATGTGGACTGGCGGGGTAGGGGACCGTGGGGAATCCGGTTCCAGACCCAGGTCATGTAGGCCATGGCTTCAAAGTAGAAGCCCTCGAAGAGACCGGACTCAACCCGCATGGTACGGACGGCGTCGGCCATGGTCCGGTTCCACCGCTCGGAGAGACACCATTGTGGGCAGGTGTGTAAGGCGCAGATGTCTCATGGTAGATCCCACGGGAGGCGAGAAAAGTCGTGGCCTCACCAATGTACTCGCCGCCGCGATCGGAGCGAAAGCGGCGAAGGGAGCGGCCACACACGCGCTCCGCGAGGACAAGCCAGTTCTGGATGGTTCGGGTGACATTACTCTTCTGTAGAAGGCAGAAGAGCCAGCGGTAGCGAGAATAGTCGTCCGTGAGGGTGAGGACATAGCGGCCATGCTCACCGACAGACTCGGTGGGGAGAGGACCCATCACGTCCAAATGGACAAGGTCGAGAGGCGCGGATGTACGGGAGGAAGACAAGGGGTACATTGACCGGTGCATCTTCCCTTGAGTGCAGTCAATGCACTCAGTGGGGCACGGGAGAGGGAAATTCTCCGTGTAAAGGCCTTTGGCTGGTTGGGTGCGGAGCATGCTGTCTACGGCGGCAGAGTGGACGTGGCAAAGGCGGCGGTGCAAGAGGCGGGTGTGCTGAGGAGAAAGCGTATTGGTGACAAAAACATGGCCTGTGGCGGCCGACGGGGAGGAGACGGGAGAAGAGGAGAGGCGAGGCACATGCCACAGGTTACCACGGGCGGTGGCGTGCAGGATAACGAGACCAGATGGACGTAGCGACACAGTGCCAACAGCACGCAAGTGCACAATGTCCATGCTCATGCGGTCAAGGGCAGTGAAGGACAAGAGGCTGAGCTCGAGACCAGGGATGAAGAGGACGTAAGTCAGAAAGACGTCACCGGCAGGACCACGGAAACGAACAACGCCAACGCCACGGACAGGAAACACCTGTCCGGAGCCTGTCCAGACGTCGGAGACATCGCCTACAAGACCGAGCATACTAAAGGCCTCACGAGAGGCCGTCATGTGATGCGTGGCCCTAGAGTCGATGATCCAGGTCTCAGCGGGGTCGCCAGATCGCTAACGGTCACATGGCAGCAAGCAAGGGACGCGGCGCTGTGGACGGAGGCGCGAATCGAGACTGCCAATCGTCAAGCCATGCAACGTCGTCACAGGAAGGGGTAGAGGAGACCACGGGAGACGATGCGACAGACGAGGAAACGGGACACGACCGCAGATCAGTCTCAGTCATGCGAGGCGGGGCAGGAGAGCAGGAGGTGATGCAACTTGCACTTCCCTGGGGAGGAGGGCGCATCAGGCCGAGCTGGAGCACGATAAACTGCTCCAGCTGACGCTCATGGGAGGATGGTCCGGGAGTGTAGACTGAGTGCGTAGTGACGGCACCGGAGCCTGGGTAAGGGAGGGACGGTGCCGGCGACGGGAACGGAGGCGCCGACGGCTATGGGTAGTACTGTTGCGGCGCGGGTGTCTGCTGGACTGGTGGAGCTGTCGGAGGGGCGAAGCTGCTGGGCGAGGTCGAAGTGTCAGGGCCGGCAGCAGCGACGGCGGCAGAGGCAAGACAGCGCTCACGCTGGCGACGCATGGTGGCGATGACGCGCGCCTCGACCGTCGAGAGAGGGCACGTGTACCACCCGTGCCCGGGCTGGCCAAAGTTGTGGCAGACCGAGCCACCGCCACTGGACCCGGTCGACGACTGCTGCTGCTGGTGTTGCGATGGACCCTTGCCTTTCTTGTCCCGGCTCTTTTTCTTCTTCCCTGAAGATGATGAGGTAGCGGCGGCGGGGGAGGCGACGGCCATGGAGGCGACGGCAGGGGAGGCCATGGTAGGTGATGCAAGAGCCTCCGTGCGATGGAGCTCGGATTCCTGGCGAGCTTCCTCAATGCGGAGGAAGAGCTCGTATGCCCAGGGCATAAGGGTGCCCTGGACCGCCATGGTGGAGAGGACGTCCTGGGGGTAGTGCACGAAGACGTCCGCGTAATCACTGGTGGCGCCGCGCTTGATGGTAAGGAGTGTGGACAGAGGAGGTGGAGAAGATTTGCCGAGACGACGAAGGATGTCCTCCGCCCGCTGCGAGTAGGCAGTGACTGTCTCAGTCTCCCCCATGTGCAGGGAGTTGAACTCCCGGAGCAGACGGCTGATCTCAGCGTTGCTGGACAGGCGATGGGGCCAGGTGAGGATGTGCCATGCGGCTGCAGGGTCTGGGATGTCGCCAGAGGTAAAGTCGCCGAGGAAAGGCTCTAGGGGCAGGCGGGAAGCTGGAGGGGTGACTGGGACGAGGGCACGGACGGCGCGACCAGCGTCATACAGCTGGTCGGCCTGGGTGGAGTTGTAAGGGAGGGTGTAGTATGCCCACAGGCCCTCACCTTGCGCCCAGATCCGGAAGCTCAGTTCCCAGCTCCAGAACTTCTCGCCGGCCTGAAGCGGCGGCGGCGACGTCTCAAAGTCCTTCTGCCTGCAGTCGGCGCCCAGAGTGGGGCCAAGGACGGAGGTCACTGTCTGCCGCTAACGCTGAGTCTGCTATTGTGCCAGGTAGTATGTGGCAGTAGACACAGCTAGGCTGGCGTGCCCTGGAGGGACGAATGGTGGCGGCGCACTGGTGGCAGTCTGGGAAGCTACTGGCTGCAGCGATGCAAGCTGCTGCGTCAAGGCGGCGAGCTGTTGCTGAAGAGCGACGAGGGGATCAGGGTTGCCGCCAGCGACACCAGTGGGCTGGTGCTGTTGCTACTGCTACTGCTGCTACTGCTGCTGCCGCTGCTGCTGCTGTTGCTGTAGCTGCTGCTGCTACTACTTCTGTTGCTATTGCTGCTGCTGCTGCTGCGGCAGCGGCGGCTGCTGCTGCTACTGCTGCTGTTGCCGTTGCTGCAAAACAGGGGGGGTAGGGGTCCCCCCAACAGAGGAGGACCCCTCCTCACCTGGGCCACTAGCCATGGTTTGGTGTCCCTTGTGTTTTTTTTCTTTGTTTCTATCTTTGTGTTGCTGATATCAGCATTGGCTTGGGGCGGTGGGGGTTCTACCCACCCCTTTGGTCGTCCCCCTTCCCTTTCTCCACCTCCCTTTTCCTTTTTTTTGGTTGATGACATCAGCATTGACGTCTGCAGTGATGTCAATAGAGGGGTGCTGATGTCAGCAGCGGTGGTTGTAGGGGCCGCCGCTGCTGCTGCTGCTGCTGCAGTTGCAGCTGCGAGCTGCTGCAGCTGCTGTGGCTGCTGCAGCTCGCTGCTACTGCTTGCACGCTGCCCCGACTGCTACGTGCTACAGTTGTTGCTCGCTACTGCTGCGGGTTGCTGCTGCGAGCTGCATGGATGGGGGATTTTTTTGTTTCTCCTTCTCGTCATTTTTTTTCATTTTTCCTGTCACAGCGGGCAGCAGCCCGCTGTCTGCTGCGAGCAGCGACCTGTTGCTCGCTGGCAGTAGCGGGCTGCTGCTCGCTGCTCGCTCGCTGCGAACTGCGAGCAGCAGCAGCTGCGGCTGGCTGCTGCTAGCAGCTGCTCGCTGGTGCTGCTGCTGCAGCTGGATGCTGCTGCAGCTCGCTGCTGCTGCTGCACGCAGCTGCAGCTGCTGCGTGCTGCGGCTGCTGTTTGCTGCCGTTGCGGGCTGCTGCTGCGGGCTGCTGGTGCACGCTGCTTCTGCTGCCGCTGCTGCGAGCTGCTGCTGCGGGTTTCTGCGAGCTGCTGCTTCTGCCTGCTGCTGCTGCTGCACGCAGCTGCTGCTGGCTGCTGCTGCCACTGCTCGTTGCCATTGCCTGTGGCTGCCGCTGCTGCAGGTTGCTGCTGCTGCGTGCCAGTCAGTGCACCTGGGTGACGTTGCAGCGTGCGTCGTCGCCCGCAGGTGTCGGATGCCACCTGCCGCTCACCTCCTCGCGTCACGTGTGGGGGTCAGTGCTGCCGAAAAAATTTCGGCAGCATTTCCCCTAACCCAGTGGCTGTGGGAAAAAATCTGACGCCGCCACCAGGCGGGTCAATGCTGCCGGAAAAAATCTGGCAGCATTTCCCCTACACCGGCGCGTATGGGGGTCCGCCGGCGTTGTCTGGCACCTGTTCGCCAGTCTTCTGCTGCTGCTACTGCGCTCTGGCTTTGATACCAAGCTGGAAAACCTAGGCAGCAGGTTGGGGCAGTAGCGTTGTTGATGCAGCGTGCGGGCTTCCACGCTCGTTGCTTAAGTCAGCTGCCCCCTCAGTCTGCTGCTCTAGAGTCTAAGTCTGGAAGCTCTGGGTTTGTTACTCAGAAACACGCGCGCCAGAGTTAGCGCCAGAAAGCAGCTGAAAACTGAAAGTAACTGGTTAGGAATGAAGAATGAGCAACAATGGGAGACCCCTCCAAGTTCTAGCTCCCCCCCACTAGTGTAGAACTTGTTACTCAGCTAACCAGCCAATCAGAAAATAGTCCTAGACCTATTTTCTGGCAGGCAGGGTTTTCTCGGTGAGCCCTGCCAGACGCCCNTGCTACGCTCTGGCTCTGATACCAAGCTAGAAAACCTAGGCAGCAGGTTGGGGCAGTAGCGTTGTTGATGCAGCGTGCGGGCTTCCACGCTCGTTGCTTAAGTCAGCTGCCCCCTCAGTCTGCTGCTCTAGAGTCTAAGTCTGGAAGCTCTGGGTTTGTTACTCAGAAACACGCGCGCCAGAGTTAGCGCCAGAAAGCAGCTGAAAACTGAAAGTAACTGGTTAGGAATGAAGAATGAGCAACAATGGGAGACCCCTCCACGTTCTAGCTCCCCCCCACTACTGTAGAACTTGTTACTCAGCTAACCAGCCAATCAGAAAACAGTGCTAGACCTATTTCTGGCAGGCAGGGTTTTCTCGGTGAGCCCTGCCAGACGCCCGACAGCCCAAGACCGGGCGTCGTCCGTTTTGCCTGAAAACTGGACCATACCATAATACCAACGCTGCGAACGCAGTCGAGCAGTTAGAATCAGCTAGAAAAATTGCAGTGAAGAGTTATGGCTGCCCGAACCTGGGCAGTGCTTACGACAGTCAGTGACGCCATGCAGGTCCACACAGCAGGGGACACGGACCCTAGGAATAGCATGACGATGCAGACGCAATGCCACAACCAGAAACAGAACTGAGTACATGGAAATAGCATCTGCAGTGGCAGAGACCGCCGGCGGCTCGACCGCCGCGGAGGCCTACCGATGGAGCTGAGCGCATCGCCGTAGGGAGGAGGCTTCAGCGACTGTGCGTGGGCCTCAGCGCGCGTCGGCTCCACCGCGCGACACTCCAGCAGCGTCGAGTCTCGCTGTCAGTCATCTGCACGCCGATGTACACAAGCCGGGAGGACACAACGGAGTACAATGAGAGATGCGCGAAAAAACCAACACCCTGCCAGATGGCCGACAACCCAAAACCCGGGCGTCGTCCGTTTTGCCTGAGATCTGGACTATACCAGAATACCGACGTTGCGAACGCATTCGTGCAGTCAGAAACTGCTAGAAAAATAACAGCGAGGAGTTATGGCTGCCCAAATCCAGGGACTGCCTACAATAGTCCCTGGTGCCAACAGTGTCACGTTAACATGAGACTTGGCCCCTTTTCAGAGCATGACACTGCAGACACAATGGTACAGTTTGATCCAGCGCTCGACGCATGCAGACATCTGCAGTTGCAGTGACCGCCGGCGGCCCGAACGCCAAGTGAGTGAGAGAGGAGAGGGGTTGCCGTCGGCACGTTCACCGCCGCCAAGATATGGTTATGGGCCATTCGGACCTCAGTACCACATCTGACCACATTTCCTTGTTGTGCGCATGCTTGGCGCCACACCCGGGTTGTCACTCGTGGTGAATTGTCATGGATACTTTGTTGTTTAGGCGAGGATGACAATTTGAATATCACGGTGGAGGGGTGGGTTCGATCCACAAGTTCGCGCGTTGCGCGAAGAGCTAGAGCGAGCTCGCTGTTGAAAAATTGCCCCTCCGCATGCCCTAGTGCGGCGCCGGGAGGCGCCGACGAGCCGCCAGAAAGTGAAGACTCCGCTCCGGCGGATCTGGCGACTCGACAATTGCTCGGATCCTAAAATGGAGGATTGCCCCGTAAAGTTGACGAGTCGTTGAATCCGGTGGAAGTTGGTTTGCCGGAATCGGACAAGTATCGAGGGAGATATGGCCTTCCGAAGTTGGGGTGTGCGCAGCGACTCTGCGAGCCGGCTGCGACTCGAAATCCGGTGGATAATCGACCGGATCGAGTAACAAAATTACCATGTGGAGAAAATGCTCCGATAGGCCTGCCGAGGCGTCCGGTGGATGATCCGCCTGATCAGGTGGATCATCCACCGGATCCAGAAGTGCAGGTTGTTACTGGGGGACTTAGCCAAAATCATGGCTCGGCGTCCGAGACCCAGTAGTACGTTTTGTTACTCGGGGACTTGGTCAAAATTCTGACTGCAGGTCCGCGGACAGGTTTCGAACCTCGTCACACCCCATCACCAAACTCGACCCAAAAGTGGGTAGGGTGCGTGGAAACAGTGCAGGGGACCCCTACACCACGTGCAAGTGGACCTGCGCCTTGGGAAAGGCGCTTCGCACGTGAAGGAAGGCGCCACGGCGTGTGCGCGCCATGGAGGCGTTAGGCGTTTCTGTGGTGGGTGAGACCTGCGCTTCGGCAAGCATAACTTGAGCTACGCTTGGCCGAATCGCGCGCGNAGGTCCGCGGACAGGTTTCGAACCTCGTCACACCCCATCACCAAACTCGACCCAAAAGTGGGTAGGGTGCGTGGAAACAGTGCAGGGGACCCCTACACCACGTGCAAGTGGACCTGCGCCTTGGGAAAGGCGCTTCGCACGTGAAGGAAGGCGCCACAGCGTGTGCGCGCCATGGAGGCGTTATGCATTTCTGTGGTGGATGAGACCTGCGCTTCGGCAAGCATAACTTGGGCTACGCTTGGCCGAATCGCGCGCGGTTTGGTGCGTTGGAAAGCTCATGACTAGCCCTATAAATGTTGTGATCATGTCTATGTTCATAATATAACGCAAAACGACGTTATTCCCTTCGCAAACTGACTGTCTCTAAATTCCTGCTCACATAGCGTGAGGCGACCAGAAAGCTCACGCTCAGTCTCAGATTCGCCCAAAACAGTAGACGTGAACCACTAGAGGCTATCAGACCATCGTCGGGACCGCACCACGCGGATCTCATCCTGACACTCGCTACTCCCTCGCTCGCCCCCGCTCGGTGCTCCCCCTCTACGCCTTACACCTGTGTGCGTTCTTATTGCCATTTGTCGCGATTGAAAACCTAACCACGCCTTCTGCATTCCATGGCTCACTGCGAGAGCAGTCTCTCTTGACTCCTAATCTCCACACCTTGATGTTCGCCGTATCCTACAACTAGTACGCCGGCACCAGCATCTCCAGCAACATTTGGTATTGTAGTCGCCTCCTCTTGATCCTCCGATGTCTTCTCTGTTTGAGGAAGCTACACTTGTCCATAGTGCTGCACGTGCCTCTACCAACACTACTACTAGTAGGGCCATTGATACTTACACGGTTGTTATAGTCCATCAAGGACCTCTTGCAATAGCCGTTGTCAACATTGCCACACAGGTTGCCGCCATAGCAGACTCAATAGCAACAGGAGTAGTTGCAGCTGCCTCTGCCCTCTCCAGTGCCTTCGCCTCCATCCATTCCTCGAAGACCCAGGCATTGTGTACAGCGTCGTCATCAACATTCGGCCATCATGTTCGAGTTCTCGTTACCATGGCTGCTGCCATCTCCACTCTCAACGGGACAACTTTGACTGGGATTGCCTGTCTCATTATCTCCACATCTTCTTCTGTTGCAGTCATCGCAGCTTTAGCAACAGCTACACTTCCACCCTTGTTTGCCTTGCACCACTAGCCCTGGTGAGCTTGGCACACTCGCCTCTCTACCCCCCTCTCCCTTCTCTCTCTTTATGTGGTCGTGTTTGTGCGTTCAGGTCCATTGCCTTGCAACACTGCCTTGATCGCCACACCCACCATACGTTCACATCCCCATTGGGGCAAGGAAAACTCTACCGAAAATTCTCTAGCAAAGTTTTTGATTGGTCATCATGCCAATTGATGATGACGAGTACAGTGCACTGCAGGTAGAGCTGTAACGCGTAGCTCTCCAAGCCACAGTCATAGCACACATTTATGCCTAATCACACCTAAATCATACACTGTTCAATTAATGTACACCCCAAAACCACTCGTATGGAACCTTCCACGAACCTTCGGCAAAACAACCCAGACCCAGTTGTGCACACATAGACCTATGAACATGAACAATAGAAACAGACAGGGCATTCCAGATGGTTCGTGGAAGGAACTCAACGTCTACCCTCATTCAAAACACTAGACAGAACCTTCGATGAAGCTTCACAATGGAAACAAACTTTCACTTGTACACTTGCACAGCAGTGAATCATGGCAGAAATGAACAACTACTACAGGACGGCACGTTTCAACAAAACTTCCACCATGCAGCACAACCTTCTATGAAGTGATACAGCTGAAAACAGA
>SZWC01001232.1:63903-75553 GCA_023375785.1 Penium margaritaceum | reverse complement strand
CTCCCCCCCCCCCTCTACCATAGACACAACATTAAAGTGTACAATGGAAAAATCCACAGAATACACTAGCCATTCAGCGTATTGATGAACACTTTATCAAGCGTACGTCACAAAGTACACTACATATGGAATGTATCTAC
Source organism: Penium margaritaceum (assembly GCA_023375785.1). Lineage (NCBI taxonomy): Eukaryota > Viridiplantae > Streptophyta > Zygnematophyceae > Desmidiales > Peniaceae > Penium > Penium margaritaceum. The sequence goes on along the minus strand of SZWC01001232.1, from coordinate 75,413 downwards.
GCAACAAGTACCACCGTTACAAAAAACAGACGATGTCCATAACATTCACAGTGTACATTGACAAGTACAATCATGTTCACCACAGCATACAAGGAATACACTAACAGTTCCATGAATCATAAATGAAAACAGTCACAGGAACATACGTGGAAAGTTCATATGTTATATGTCCATAATACACCGCATGCACAGTGTATGAAATGTACACGATTAACTATACCTCATAGCACAACACAATGCAGATGAAAAACCGCGCAATGAATAAGGTGATCAGGAAACTTTTGCTGACCACATTGTAGACCTGGTTCTCAACCGCCTTTAGCCCACACTAGACTCTACGACCTCTGCTTCCACTACTCCAAGAATTGGTGCTGCCTTCTCCACTTCACCCACTTCCGCATCCAATACCTCTGGCTCTCTCACTTCTGACCCTCTTGCAGTCGATGTTATTGCAAGTGCAGCCGCCGCTAAATCACTCACATTGTCCACACATTGCAAGCCTGCCTTTGACTCATTTTACCTCTAACCTCACATTCTTCTCATGGGAAATTTGCCTCAGTGCATGGGCACAAGGTGAACAATTTTGGGATAAGTACCACAAACCAAATCCCTCAGCCAATCCCCCTTTCGTTCCCATCGATACTGAGTCTGCACGTGCTATCCGTGCTCTCATCCGTGCTGGACCCAATGACCTCATTGATGACATCGGATCCTACAACGCTGACACAACACACCTCACACCTGCTGAACCCATTGGCTCTTACGCTCTCATAAAGTGTCGCACCACCGTCACAGGCTATGCAGCATAGAGCGTCCTCACCGTCCATTTCAGCATGCTACCTATGCGCACTGATGAGACTGTGGATGCCTATTGGGCTCGCAATATCTGCCTACTACGTGAGGTGGGCAAGGCTGCACCCAGGTAGCTCTCTGCAGTTCTCTCCACCGTCAACAGTCTCATCCCTGAAATGTCCAACATCTTCAGGGAGGTAAAATCCTCTGAGCTCGAGCGTCTTGCATCCAAGTCAGTCCCTTCTGATGCTCCATCCGGCATTGGTGCTCTCTAGGAGTTCTCAGCCCAGCGTCTTACAGACTAGTGGACCGCACTATACAAGCGCATCCATCATGTAGCAGTCGTAGGTCCCACCACCTCACTCCCTTCCTCCTCTGCCTCCTCCACCTCATCATCCTCACCATCCATATCGGCCACCTCGCTACTTATTCAAGGAGGAGGGAGTGGCCATGGTCAAGGTTAGGGTGAGGGTGGTGGCGGCTCCGGTGCCCGTGGTCCGGCCGGGTTGGGAAATGAAAGGCATACGGTAGGTCCTCCTGTTCCACGTCCTCGTCTAGCACTGTCATGTGCTGGAACTGTGGTGCTATAGGGCATTTTGCACCAAAGTTTTGAGCACCACCTGACAACAACCACCTTGCATTGGCGATGAGGGCACACTGGGCACGCTCCTCCAGCAGCTCTTCTCTTACCACCCCCTCTACAGCTCCAGCCGATGACAGTAAGCTTGTGTCCATCGACGCCGCAGCATACAGCACTGCTCTAGCACCACCGCCGTCACCTTGGAGGTGGCCCCCAAGGTATGGAGGGCCTGTCTACTATGATCCAAGAGGAGAATCTTGGATGGGCCTCTCCTGTCTACCCATCTCGGTGCCCCTCCTCCGGTGTTAACATCACCTCGGACCCACCTGAGGACGCCCAGTAGCTGGACACTACACTCTCCCATGCCGTGCATCAGCGTCATCTCTGTGATCAGGGAGGTGAGAGTGGGTGTTCTGGGTCGGAGTTACTTGCATGTGAAGTTGACGGGGCGTTGAATTGTTCTGCTTCTGGTCATGTTGAGGGGTATGGTCCTTTTAACGTCTCGAGGATTGAGGAGTGCCAGTCTGTTCGCCTGCCTCATTGTCTCGTTGGCTGTGGTCACAACCTTCCATCGCACGGTGCCTTTGTTGTAGTCAATCGTGACCTTGCCACTGTGCCCGTGTCGGGTGGCTTTTGGATTCTTGACTCCGGAGCCACCCATCACATGACTTTGTCACGCTCTTCGTTTTTCTTGCTCGGCCCTTTTGGTGCAGTTCGCTTCGTTTGCACCGGCTCCGGCCAACTTCTTCTTATTCAGGTCGTTGGGGTCGTCCACTTTGTCGGACCCGGGGAGGGGGGGGGAACTGTTCTTGCCAGACGTGCTGTACATTCCCTCTCTTGAGCTGAGTTTTCTCTCTATTACGACACTCAATGACCAGGGCATGGACTTCACTTCTAGCCATGGCATTGCCTCTCTTTCTCATCGCAATTTTGGCCGCGTCTTGCTTTAGGGCACCTGCTGTGATCACCTATTCCGTGTTCCCTCCTTTGCCCCTGCACCTGCCACCTCTAACCATGTTCACGTTGCTCGCTCTCTATCCCCTACACAAACGCGACTGCTGTACTACCACTTGTGCCACATTCACACTGCTGTCATTGATAGCATGCTTCATGTGCTCCCTGCGGATGGTCTTCATGCTGACACCTTTCCCGCTCCATGTCTTACTGACTACCTCAACTATAGTCAGGAGAAAATGCATCGGTCCCCGTTCTCCACGTCTGATTCTTGCTCCTCCCATCCCCTTGACCTTCTGCACACTGATTTCATGGAGCCCCTGCTTCACGAGGCCCTAGGGGGGGTTGGTCACTATGTGCTCTGTCGTATTGATGACTTCTCCCGTATGTGTGAAGTTTTTGCTCTCACGCAAAAGAGATATGTCTGCTCCACACTTGAATCCTGGCTTCTCCAGGCTCAATTTGCCTGTGGTCACCACCTTCATTTCTTTTGTTGTGACCGTGGCGGGGAGTTCATGGGTCCCATTGCCCATTTCCTTATATCCCACGGAGTGTGTATGGAGCCCGCGGCTCCCTACACACCTGAGAAAAACGACATCTCTGAACGCTACAACAGGACTCTCAGTGATGTGTTCTCACTCTCCCCAGTGCTTCCGACCTCCCCCCTCTTTTCTCCTTTGAGGCCATGTTGTACATGATCTGGGTCTGGAACTGTGTACCCCACAACCCTATCCCTCGTCATGTCACCCCCTTTGAGCGATGGTTTGGGCGTCGTGCTGACCTGCGTCTGACTCGTGTCTGGGGCTATGTCACTGTCGTCTGGCTTCCCGAGGACCTTTGGAATGGGAAACTCAGTCCCTATGTATGTCTGTGTACCTTCCTAGGTGTCTCTGCCTTGTCCAAAGCGTGGTGCTTCTAGGACCCCGACCGTGCACGCGCTCTTGAGTCCCTTGACACTCTCTTCTTTGAGGATGTCTTTCCTCACGACTTGTCTCATGTCGCTCCACCCTCTTCCCTGTGCTTACTTCATCGGCTTTGGGGGGGTGGGTCTTTGTCCACCTCTGGTCTCGCAGGGACCCCTCCTCCTTCTGCTCATGAAGTTCCTTTGTCCTCTGGTCTTTCTTCTTCTCCCTCTTCCCTTGTCACTTTCCCATCTGGTGCTTTTTGCAATTCACCATCCAATTCTTTGACAGGGACTTCCTCGGAGTTGTCACCAGCTCCGTCTCCTTCCGTGTCCTCCGTGTCCACGTCAGCATCCCACAGTGCTTCGACAAAGTCCCTTGTTGATATCTCTACACTGTCACTCTCACGTGTCGCTCCTGAAGCACCTTTGACACCTGGTCTGCAGACCGCAATGTCCGTTGGTGTGACAAAACCTTCTCCTGTCTCTCATGTCCCTCCAGCCAGGCCAAAGCCATACACACAAGAAGGATGAGTTCACTCACTCCCACAGCACTCGGCTACACAGTCCTCCTAGCCCTCCCAGCGTCGCACTCGCTCCAGTGCATCTTCTACTACACCCGACTCCTCTGGCAGACCCACTGGTGGCATCGACGTCGTCCATCCAAACTTACCTGCGAACTATGCACTCATGGCTCACAACTTCCACAGTGTATTTGAGGCCTCTGTCCCTGGCTATGTCGATGCCTGTTTTGTGACAAGTGGACTGCCTTCACTTCCCCTTGAGCCTACCATTATTCAACAGGCTCGTGAGGTGGCTGATGCTGACATCTAGGAGAAGGAGGAGCTTGCCTTCCTCAAGGAACATGGGGTGTTTGAACTTGTCGATCTCCCAGTTGGTCGCAAGGTTGTTTCAGCTCACTCGGTTCTCCAGCGGAAGCTGAAGCCTGACGGGAAGGTCGACAGGTACAAAGCTAGGATCATTGCCAAGGGATTCTCTCAGGTTCCAGGCATCGACTTTGATGAGATATTTGTCCCAGTCGGGTGGTACACCAGTGCACATGTTTTCATGAGCCTGTTTTCCATGACTGGGAACTGGAGCAGTTGGATGTCAACAATGCATTTTTGCACAAACAAGTGGATGAGGAGATTTTCATGGTAAATTCTCCCGGTTTTACTATATGTACGAACAAGGTTTGGCGGTTGCGCAAGGCTCTATACGGGCTCAAGCAGTCCCCACTGTTGGAACATGGAGATCTCCTTCACTCTCGAGAGAGGTCGTTACCATCATAGTACTGTCAATCCAACACTCTTTTTTTAGTGCACCCTTGGAGCCCATTGTGGCCATTTTGGTCTATGTCGACAACCTCCTCATCGCATCCCCCAGTCCTGCTGCTCTACAGTTAGTGAAGTCCCTTCTATAGTCCATATACAAGATGAAGGACCTGGGTCCAGCTCGAGTGTTCCTTGGCATGGAGCTTGAGCGTGACCGCTAGCATCGCACGCTGCACGTACACCAGGCTGCCTATGTACATAGCCTACGGGAGCGCTTTTCCCCCTTGCTGATTGACACCCCCATAGCATCCACACTGATGACTCCAACAGGTCAGCACCTACTGAATTCACTCGATTCATCCCAACTAGAAGAGCTCGTCTACGTCACCGGCTACCTCAGTGTGATCGGGTCCCTGACGTACCTTGCCACCACCATCCGAGTGGACGATGCCTTCTCGGTCAACTTCCTAGATCAGCTCTCCCAGCAGCCTCGCCAGAGACACCTCGAGGCCACGCTGTGTGTCGTTCGCTATGCACTATCCATGGCACGTGTGGGGCTGTGCTACAGAGCACAACCTTCTGTGTTTGTTGACGGATACACGAACAGTGATTGATATAATGACAAAGATGTCCATAGTCGCACTGGCTATAGCTTTCTTGTTGGTGGGACTGATGTCTCTTGGAAGAGTGGAAAACATGGATGCGTTTCACGTAGCTCCAGTGAGGCAGAGTACGTGGCACGTGGATTAGGTACTTGTGAAAATGTATGGATATGCCGCTTGCTACAGTAGCTTCGTGTGCCCATTTGCTACATCACACTACGCTGCAACAATCAAAGCACCAAGGCAATCGCTGAGCATCACTCCTGCACTTAGCATGTTAACGTTGAGCATCACTTTTTACACAAGCGCATTACCGCTTGAGAAGTTCAGGTTGTCTGGGTCGACACTCATGAGTAGCGTGATGAATTTCTCACTAAAGATCTTAACAGTGGGATGTTCAAGGATTCTATGCATGCTTTTGGTCTGCTACGTGCACGTGATGCCCCTGGTTGATGTACATACAGCACTTTAGTCACCGTTGTTAGTGTGGTTGTATACTATCTGGTTCTCAGTGGTGTGCGGGGTGGTCGTATGTGGGTCATGGGGGAGTGATGGTTGTGACTGTAAGACACTCAAGTGACCTCTTGACTCCATCCATATACACACACCATCACTGCAAGTGACTAAACTAACATAAAGCTCAAGGAACACACTTCATGGACCATGCATCACTGGCTTCTCAGCCGGGTGCAAGATCGGCACGAGCTACACCATGTGCAGTTGTGCCTAAGAGCAGAATTGCTGGTTCCAGCATGGTGTGATTAGCATTTGCTTGGCTAACACTGGAGATTCACATACAAGGAGACATGCATTCACATCCGCTCGTGGTCGATGTGGTTCTAATAATGTTGATATGCATGCCTAGACAGGATCGGGTTGCTGATCCTAGGGGGGCACTCGGTTATACCGGGGTGTGAGAAAATCACGGCGGCATTCTGCCGTCCAGTTCGGTTCAACCCTGGGGTGACATTCGGGTCCCACGTCGAGCCATTTGCGTGGCTGGCCTGGTCGACCGGATGCTATCACATTGCTTTCTTGTGACTCCTGTTCCTTTTGTTGACTCTCGCTACTTCACACACAAGGTTTCCAACTCCTTGACGTCAACACCGCCATCACTCTTGTGTATTCTTTCTCATGCTAGACTATCTGAGCTGGACTTTCCCACCACATACACCTCTGACACTCCATCGTTCATGATCCACGAGGTGCACCAGGTGTAGAGACAGAAAATCTATGGAAGTGGAGCGGTAGCCGCCATAGCAGCTATATTTTTCTGTCCTCATCATAGGAGGAGCCGAATCACCATGGCAATAGTAACAGATCTGTAGCAGCAGCTGCTACAATTGTCTTACAAGCAGCAACTGTAGCTGGGCAACATGAGCAGCAACAATAGCTGCAGCAGCAACAACAGCAGCAGCTCCTGCTGCATCAACCATAACAGCTATAGTAACAGCATCAGCAGTAGCAACAGGAGCAACAGCATCAGCGGAAGCGGTGGCAGTGCCAACCCACGGTTGCATTGCATATTCTTGCAGCAGCTAGAGCAGCAGCAGTAGCAACGGCAGTAGTACAAGTTGCACTCGTAGCTATAGCAGCAACAGTAGCAGAAGTAGCCGCACTCATAGTAGCAGTTGCAGTAGCAGGTGCAGCAATAGTTATAGTAGTGGCAGAAGCTGGAGCCACACTAATAGATGTCGCCATAGCCAACAGTCGTAGCAGTAGCGCAGTAGCAGCATTGGGCATGGAGGCTGTGCTCGCTGCCGCCTCCCGAACCCGCCTGTGGACGAGTTCGGGCCGTCAACCAACGGGCTCGTAGATAGACGAGCTCGTCGGCCAACGGGCTTGACGCTTGACGCCCTTCCCACCTCCTCTTTTGACAGCAAGGTTCGCGGTCAACCTCCCTGCCCAGAACAAAGAAAAAGGACTGGTGGGGAAGAGGAGGTGAGCCTTGTCATTTCTCTCAACCCCGGGTGAACTCGGGTCTCATCCTGACTGCCGCCTTCTCCTTGGTGGTTCGGTTTATGTGTTATTTCTATAATATTTTTCTTTCAGTTTTTGTTTTCTCTTTCCTTTTCTCTCTCTCCCTTTCTCTTTCCTTTTCTCTCTCGTTCTTTCTGCTACATAGTCAAGACCTGGGAAATTGGGGATTTGTCCCATTGCCTTGCAAGACAGAGCATTCTCCTTTCACCTTCAATCTCTTTGTTTGAGACCCTCACACGTGGGAGTCTGACCCCGTGTGGTGGGAGAACACCATCATCCAGACCTTAATGGTTCCAACGCCTGGTTGGGCTTCCATGCCTGCCTCTTCGGCACTGGCTGTACCCTACAAAGGATGATGCTAGATTTTGCCACCATACTACCCTACCATGTATGGGCCGCCTTCTCCATCCTCCACTCCCCCATCGTGGCTCCATTAACAACTCCATCTCTCGTTCTTTCTCCAGCTCGGTCCTTTCACGAGCTACAACATGGTCCGGTCGCAACTACTCCAGCCTCCTCATTCCCTTCCCATCCTCAGCCTCCATTTTCCCCCTCCAGGGTGAGTTTGGCTGTCGAGTTTAGGGGTCACTGTTGTTCGTTGGATGGAGCCCTTTGGGGCACGTCGAGTGGTGGGGTTGTTTCACCTGTGGAGTGGATTGAGCATTGGCAGCTGTTCACTTTTCCATGTCTCCTTGCTATGAATTCTTGTCCTGCTGAGCACTCTCCTGCCCTTGTTTTCCCAGTGCCATGCAGTGTCATGTGATTGCTCCGTCTCGTGCGTTAAGTGGCTTCTTGATCATCGAGCCCGGAGCCAATTTTTACATGAAATCATCTCGTGCCGCAATTGTCACGTTGGGCCCTGTCGGTGGCGTATGCTTCATCCGCACTCGCTCTAGCTTGATATTTTCAGTTCAGGCCGATGGTTTTGTACGTTTTCTTGGTCCATAAGGTGACGCCTTCTTGCCTGATGTTCTCTTTTTTCTTGCGCTTGAGGTCAGCTCTTTGTCAATGCCTTGCATGATCAGGGAATGGAATTTGTTTCATCCTGTGGCGACGACACTTTGTCCGTACAGTCGTCTGGCCATCTTGTTCTTCGTGGTTTGTGTTGTGGCAAGTTGCATCATGTGCCTGTGTTTAAACCATCGTTGGCCGCCACTGCCGCAACGTTGGTGCATGTTGCTCCATTGCTTTCCCCTGCACACACGCGTTTTCTCCATCGCCACTTGTATCACATGGATACAAGCGCCATCCATAGCCTCTTGCATCATTAGCCTACTGTCGACATTGACCCTGGCACATTCCTTGTGCCCTACCGTGCTGACTCCTTGATTGCATACGAGAGAAGCTTCATTGTCCGTCCTTCTCATTGTTTGTCTCCATCGTGACGAATCCGCTTCCCATTTTTCATGGAGACATCATCGGCCCTCTCCATGATGAACTTCTGGGGGTTGTCAAATGGTACGTCCTGTGCCTTGCGGAGGACTTCTCTCGCTTTATTTTGATCTTTGCCCTTTGCCGGAAAAGCAATGTCAGGCTCACAATCGAGTCTTGGCTTGTTCATGCTGAGCGTGCTTGTCAACGAAAACTATTAGCATTTTGCTCCGATCGTGGTGGGGAGTTCATGGGTCCCACAGCCCGCTTTCTCCAGTTTCAAGGAGTGCATCTGGAGCTCTCTGCTCCATAAACACCACAACAGAACGAAGTGTCAGAACATTGGAACCACACTCTTGCTCGTGGTGTTTGCACCCTTGTTGTTGATTCTGGCCTCCCTCTAATGTTTTTCTTCAAGGCCATGTCTTACATGACATGGGTTTAGAACCATATTCTCCACTGTCCACTACCTTGTCATGTCACGCCGTTCGATTGGTGGCATGGTCGTCATGTTGACCTTCATCACACTCGTGTCTGGGGCAGCCTTGCCTATGTTTGGCTCCCTGAGGACTAACGCGATGGCAAGCTGTCTCCTCGTGATCATCTCTGTCCCTTCCTTGGTATCTCCTCTCAGTCCAAGGCCTAGCGTTTTTAGGACCGTGAGCGTGGTCGAGTTATCGAGTCTCGTAATGCTCTCTTCTTTGAGAGCACATTCTCTTAAGAAATTTCTCGTTCTATCCTGTCTCTTGTGCCTTTCTCTTGTGTATGGGGAGTTGGTGTTTGTGGAGTACCCTTCGGTAGTGGCTGCGCTTTGTATCCCGCATTTGCGTCATCACCTGCATCATCTCCTGTCACATCTACGTTGTTGCTTGCATCATCTCCTAATGCATCTACGTTATTGCCTGCATCATCTCATGTAGCATCTATATTGTCACATAAATCATCTCTTGCCGTGTTTGCATTGTCGCCTACATCATCTCCATTCACTTCTGCATCATTGCCCACATCATCTCCTGATACATTTTTGTCATTGCTTGCATCATCTCCTATCGTGTCAGTGTCGTCATTCGCGTCCTGTGCAATCGTGTCGCTGTCTTCGCTTGCGCCCTCTCTTGTCGCATCTGTGCCATAGCCTGCATCATCCCCTACCACATCAGCGTCGTCTCTTGTAGGGTCATCGTCTGTGTAGCCGGATGTGGTCCCATCGCCAACAGAACTCGTAGTACCCTTGTAGCCCCCAATCTCGTCGCCATTTGTTCACACACCAGGCGGTTGTCTGAGACTGCTGCAGTGTTCACCTCACTATCCCCGCCTGCCAGTCGTACAGCCTCTATTGGCTCGCCCAACAACCGGGCTATGACTTCAGAACAAGTTCGCGCGATGAAATGGACCTCTCGACGCACTAACGAGTAAAAATGAATCCGAATCGATGGAGAGTCAACGGAACAACCGTTATGATGGAAAATGATTGCAGGCTCAGTTGACCACACAACCACTCTTGGTCAACGGCGCCACGTCATTGTGTGGCCACCAAAAACCGAGTCGCAGGGGAAATGTGGTGACATCCAAACTACCCCTCACCCGAACGAGCCTCTCCTCGTCACTCCTTGGCACTTGTACCTTTTTTGTGCAGACCTCCATGGCTGCTATGACTAACCCGCACCTACCGTAGCCGATACTTGGTCATTTTAGCTCAAACAAGTTGCGTTGGATTCACCTTGTGATTCTCATTTCTCATAATCACTAAATTATCTGATCTAGCAGCAGCAGCAACACAAGAGACTCCTCTGTCAACCTAAGCAAAGGTGAAGCTCCCTGACCTGATGGTGGAGACGGACAACACCATCCCCAACTCTTGCCTCAATCTTTTATCCACAAGGTGAGAATGAAGAGAGCTTCACAATGCAAGTTGAATCACTAAAACCGATGAAGTGTAGAGTGAGAATGAAACTAAACTGTCATGGCTAAACCTAAAACGACTTCGACACCAAGTGTCGGAAGTCGACAGAAACGAGGGGCAGGGAGCGAAGCACGAATTACGTGCTTCGCTCCTCGCTCGGCCGGGCAGCGAGGCCTGCCGGCTGAGCGAGCTCGCTCTCGCTAGTCGAGGGCGAATCTCGCCCCTAGACCAAATTCTCGGTCGAGTGCCCAAACGGGCTTTCCTAGCCTACGTCATGCAAGATTGAAGGACTAGTCTAGGTCTCTTTGCAAANCCATCAAGTATATCCCTACAGAGTCAAAGCCTAATCTAGGTTTGGTAGCACCTAGTGCCCATGTGAACAAGTGGAGCATGGGCATGCGACTGAGCTGGAGCCGAGGCACGTGAGTCATGAGCGGCAGCATATGGAGGGTGCTGCGCCTGATGCGTGTGAAGCACGAGCTCATCATGCGTCGTCTCCAGTCTCATGGTCGGCATGCCCTGCCCACTCACATCCACACAAAAGCAGGATATGTACACAGATTAACACGCCCCCTTGGATGTGAGTGCCGCAGGCATGCAGCCAAGTTGGTGCAGTTGAGAGGTAAGGTTTGATGAGGGAAGTGCTTTGGTGAGGAAGTCTGCAAACTGAGCATCGCCCGCAAGGGGGCACACCTGAACAACCCCTGCTTCAACTGCTTCTCGCACAAAGTGATGCTCGACGGCGATATGCTTAGTGCGTGGGTGCAGTACACAGTCATTCTCAGCAATCCGTCGTGCTGCTGAGCTATCACTGTACAATGGTGTGGCAGGCGCAGTCAAGCCCAATTCTTCAAGCAACCGTCTCAGCCATATCCCCTCGCATGCAACCTCACCCAATGCCATGTATTCAGCTTCAGCCACACTACATGCCACACACGACTGTTTTGCACTCCTCCATGAGACGGCCATACCCCACACACGGAAAACATACCCCCCCCGACTGGGTGCAACACGATCGCGCGCATAGTCACTGTCACAATACCCGTCCAAGAGGGGTGCTGAGGAGGGAGAGATGACCAGACCGACATCGGCAGTGTCCAACACATAACGGAGCAATTTCAGCAGGGCCTTGTGATGCGCACTGCGTGGTTCCTGA
>SZWC01001232.1:32976-54904 GCA_023375785.1 Penium margaritaceum | reverse complement strand
TACACACACACACACACACACACACACACACACCATTCCTGCAGGTGACTGAGCAGAACTGAAGCTATGGAGCCACGCATCACTGGCGTCCCTGCCGGGTGCAAGATCGGTGGACTCGATCATGCTCAGCTCTGCCAGAAAGAATTTACAGCTGCTCTCAACTTTTGGTGATGAGCCTTGTATGGCTGAAACATGAGAGATTTCGTTAGAGGTGCATGCTCCACATACGCCCGTGGTCGATGTGGTCTATGGTTTTATGTACTCTGCATGTTGTGCTAGCTGTCTCATTCTTGCCCGGGTTGCTGATCCTACGGGGCCACACACTCAGACGCTCTGAGGTGTGAGAGACTACGGCGGCCTTTTGGCCGACCGGTTTGGTTCGACCCCGGGGTGGCGGCTGGGTCCCACTTCAAGCTCTTTGAGTGAGTGGCCTGGTCAACCGCAGCTAAGAGATCGCTGGTCACTTACTCTCGTTACTCGTTGATCTCGCCAAATTCTTAAGTGATTTTTCACCAACTTCTCGCTCCACCCGTCACCATGGTTGCTATGCGTGTCAAGCTTGCATGGAGGCGAGTGTGTGCTGGCTAGTTGTCACTGCCTACTGGTATCAGAGCAAGAGGGATCCCCCTCCGTTCCATCGATGCATGGTTCCTAGTGGTAAGACACACGTGACATCCACAGTTGCACGAGGGCCTCCGTGACTCTCTTGGTCACCTTTGCCGCAACTTCGTTGCCACACAGCCCGGCTAGCTCCCAGCCCCGCTGATCCAGACTCTTCGTATCACAATTTCTCCACTTCGCAGTTCCGGAGCTTCACGTGCCACAGGACTCTTGCCTCGGCCCGCCTTACCTAAGCAGCTCCACAGCCCCGCAGATCCATGGTGCTGCCACGTTGCATCACTGTGACGCCGACTCCCTCTGGACCCGGTAGTCCGCGCCGCAGCAGCACCACTGCACAGTAGACCCGTATCTTCCTTGCTCTGTAGCACTGCAATTCCTAGGCCTTCTGGCCACAGCTCATTGTCTCTCAGCAGTTCCATAGCCCTGTGGGACCGCTGCACGGTTGCTATGCAGCACTTGGACGCCAGATCCTTTTGGATCCGGTTCTCCGCACTCTAGCAAGAGCAGTAGCAGTAGCCTCTTCTGCGGCTTCAGCTGGCACTTTGGCTTTGCCACCAGACACTGAGCCTGCTCCTACCTCTCCAAGGGGCTTGCGCGAGCGTGCACGTCTCAACGAGCTGATTGACCGCCACGAGGAGGAGGCAGACCGGGCCAGATTTGAAGCGTGGTTACGGCTCCGTCACCGCCAAGACATCCCAGGATGCCACCCCGGCGAGGATTACGACCCGGCGGACGACGAGGCGCGCGAGGACGCTGCTGTGTATGCGGCCTACTGTCAGTCTGCCTCTGATGACTCGCCGACCGTGTAAAACTCGCCAACGATGGGTCCACCACGCGAGCAACATCTTCCTGCATCTCTGGTAAGATCTCCCATTGCCCGTAGAACCCGTCGACAGAGTCAACGTTCCGCTCAAGGTGTTGCAGCGTCAGCTGCACCAGCTGCACCAACAAGGCAAGCCGAGCAAACCTCGCATCACGCTGAGTCTCCCCCTTCATCTCAGGCTGCTGCTGCACCTCTCGGATCTCCTGACATTCTCAGTGCTCTGGAAGCAGCTCTTGTCTCCTGTGCTGCAATGTCTTCCACATTTGATTCTGCAACGCGTGTTGCGCGTGCACCTGCCAGCACTGCTGTCGACAGGGCAGTTGAAACCTATACTGCTACAGCCATCGACTAGGGTCCTCTCGCAGCCACTGCAGTCAATGTAGCCACGCAAGTCGTGGCAGCAGCTAACTCGGTCGCAGCAACAGCAGCCTTAGCCGCCACTGCTCTCTTCAGCGCAGTCGTCTCCATCCAGACCTCCATCTCTCAGATCTCCTTTGCAGCCGCATCTGCATCGTTGAGCCACCAGGTCCGCACCCTAATCATAGCTACAGCTGCCGCCACCACCCTCACAAGCGTTGTCCTCACTGGAGCCGCCTGTCTCATTGTCACCACCTCGTCCTCAGTGGCGGTCATCACTGCGTCTGCAACGTTAGCACTGTCACCACTGTTTTCCCTGCGTCATTCCCTGCGTCTTAGCTTGGCGAGCTTCTAGCCTCTTCCTGCTTAGGAATCTCCCTCCTTGCCTCCTTCTTTTCCCTGTGGCCGTGCTCTTGCGTTCCACTCTCTCCTTGCAGCTCCATCCAGTCCGACATCAGCCTCTCTTATTTCCCACGTCCACTGGGGCAAGGGAAACGCTGCCGAAAAATTCCCTTGAGTAACTCATACTCATCATGCCAGTTGACAATGATCAGTATGCTTCCCTTCAGGGAGAGTTGCGCAAAGAGTGTGCTGCTCTTCAAGCGGCCCTCACTGCCCAGCGCGTTGCACAGGAAAAGCTACGCACAAAACAGGATGATCAGGAGACATTCACCGATCACATTGCCGATCTTGTCCTCAATCGCTTGTAGCCTGCATTGTGCTCTACAACTTCTGCCTCTGCTGCTGCTCACATTGCTGCTGCATTCTCCACCTCTCCCACTTCTGCATCCAACACCGCCGGCTCTTTTACCTCCAACTCTCTTGCTTCTGCAGTAGCGGTAGGCGCTGCTGGAGCCAAAGCTCTTGCACAACCCACACAACACAAGCCTGACTTTGACTCAGCACCGCATTTCACATCCAACCTCTCTCTTGCTTCATGGGAGGTTTGGTTTAGTGTTTGGGCACAAGGAGAGCAGCTTTGGGAGTACTATCGTGCGCCCAACCCCTCTACTAACCCTCCTTTGTGCCAACTGACTCTGAGTCTACGCGTGCTGTCCTCGCCCTCATTCACGGTGGCCCCGATGATCTCACTGATGAGATAGGGTCCTACACTGCTGACACTGCTCTCCACACGCCTGCTGATCCTAGTGGCACCCATTCTCTCATTAAGCGCCACACAACTGTTACTAGGCACACAGCACAGAGTGTTCTCATAATGCAGTTCAACACACTCTCTAAGCGTGCAGACGAGACTGCGGATGCCTACTGGGCCCGCAACCTTCGTCTTCTAAAGGACCTTGGCAAAGCAGCTCCTGGCCAACTCCCTGTTGTCCTCTCCATTGTCAACGGCCTCATCCTTGAGTTTCCCGACATCTTCAAGGAAGTGAAAGCCTCTGAGCTCTAACGGCTTGCTGCCGAGCCTCTGCCTATTGACTCTCCCCCAGGCATTAGTGCTCTCTGGGAATTCACCTCCCAGTGCCTCATTGACTGGTGGAGCGTCCTTTAGAACAAACGGATTCACTGTGCAGCAGTTGCAACCGCTACTACTGCACTGCCCCTTACACCTTCATCCTCTACTTCCTCCTCTTCTCCCTCATCCTCTGCCACGTCTCTTCTCAACCAAGGTGGAGGGGATGGTGGTCGTGGCTGTGGTAAGGACAAGAACACCGACGACTCTGGCGCTGGCGGCCAAGGTGGCCATGGCAAGGGTAAAGGCACTGGCTGCACCTCTTCTGCCTCATCCACTCCGAGCATTGTTACGTGCTAGAATTGTGGCTCTGTGGGCCATTTTGCACCCAAGTGCCCATCACCACCGGACAACGAGCGCCTCGCCTCTGCCATGCTTGCTCACTGGGCACGCTCCTCCAATGGGTCCGGGAGCGGCACTCGTGCGACCATCTCGTCCACCCTGTCTGGTCGGGGCACACCCGTCACCACCGAAGCCGCTGTCTACAGCATCGTTGCTACTCCACCCCTATTCCCTTACCCCTAGGACTGGCCCCCAGGGTATGGTGGGCCAGTCTTCTATGGCTCTCCATTTGGCACCTACTCTCCTCCCAGCTAAGCCTCTTCATCCCTGCCCGCCCCATCGTCCGACCTCCGGAGTTGTCATCACTCCTGACCCGTCCGAGGATGCGTGTAAGTTGGATGCAGCACTGTCCCATGTCGTTCACCAGCGCCACCTTCGTGATCAGGTAGGTGAGAGCAAGAGCTCAAGATCAGAGCCTCTTGCGTGTGTCGTTGATGGGGCGTTGCGTGGCTCTGCGTCCAGTCACGTTCTTGGTTGTCCTCCCGCCGATGTTTCATGGATTGAAGAGTGGAAGTTAGTGCGCTTTCCTCGTTGTCTTGCTGCCTGTGGCCAGTGCTTCTCTCCGCACCCCACCTTTGCCGCAGTCAGTCATGACCCCTCCACTGTTCGTGCGTCGGGTGGCTTCTGGATTCTTGACTCAGGCACCACTCACCACATGACCTCATCGCACATGTCCTTTGTCTCCCTTGGTCCTGTTGGGTCTGTTCGCTTTGTTTGTACTGGCTCCGGTCAGTTGCTCCCGGTCCAAGGAGTTGGTGTTGTATGATTTGTTGGCCCTGGGGAGGGGGGGGGGACAGTTTTTGCCAGACGTCCTGTACGTCCCATCGCTAGAGTTGAGTCACCTCTCTGTTACGACACTTGACGACCAGGGCATGGAATTTTCTTCCGGTCGCGGCATTGCATCTGTATCGCACCGCACGTCTGGCCGCATTCTCCTGTAAGGCACTTGTTGTGACCGTCTTTTCCGTGTTCCCACATTCGTGCCCTCTCCCGCCACTGCTGCACATGTGCATGTTGCACGCTCCCTCACACCTACTCATGCACAGCTACTTCATCGCCGCCTGTGCCACATTCACACTGCTGCCATTGACAGTCTTCTACATTTCCTTCCCGTAGGTGGTCTTGACGCTGCCACTTTCCCTGCTCCTTGTCTCCCTGACTGTCCCGACTGTGCTCAGGGAAAAGTGCATTGGTCTCCTTTCTCCGCCTCTAAATCACCTCGTTGCGACCGTGGTCCCACCTCTCGTTTTCTCTCCGCCTCTGAATCACCTCGTGAATTCATTGGTCCCACCTCTTCTTTTCTCTCCTCTCGTGGTGTGACCCTCGAAACCACTGCTCCCTACACACCTCAACAAAACTGTGTGTCTGGACACTGGAATCAGACACTTGTCGACTGTGTGCACGCCCTTCTCACTGCCTCTGACCTTCCTCCCTTGTTTTCCTTCGAAGCCATGTCGTACATGACGTGGGTCTGGAACCGTGTTTTGCACGGTCCTCTCCCACGTCATGTCACGCCAGTTGAACGCTGGTTTGGCTGCCGCGCGGACCTGCACCTGGCTCGCGTCTGGGGCTGCGAGGCTACCTTCTGGCTCCCAGAGGAGTTTTGTGACGGCAAACTCAGACCGCATGCTCGCTTGTGCACTTTTCTTGGGGTCTCAGCCATGTCCAAAGCCTGGCGCTTTTGGGACCCCGATCGCGCACGTGTTGTCGAGTCTCGTGACGCCCTCTTCTTAGAGGACGTCTTTCCTCGAGATCTGTCTCACGTTGCTCCACCCTCCTCTCTGTCCTCGCTCCATCAGCTTGGGGGGAGTGGGTCTTCTCCTGCCTCCGGTCTCGCGGGGGTACCCCCTGTTGACTCGGCTCCTTCCTCTCCTGACTCTCCTCTTCATGCACCTGACGTGCCCAACTCTGACACACTCCTCATCACCACGACTGCATCCTCATCCACTCCTTCCACAGAGCCTTCCCCTTCCTCATCCTCTGAGTCTGTGTCAGATCCTCCCAGTGATCCACCATTGCCTACTGACATTCTGGGACAGTCACTCCCACGTGCTGTCGTCGAGTCTCCTCCTCACTCTGTACCACAGCCGACTGTTGTCTCTGGTGAGACTGTCACTCCGCCAGTCACGGATGCGTCCCAGTCATATCTGAGCCCTACACTCGTGGAGGACGTCTCCGTCCACATCCACAGCGTCCTGTCACACGGTCCTCTCAGCGTCGTACACGCCCTAGTGCATCCTCTGTGGCAACTAGCTCCTCTGTTAGACCCACTGGTCTTGACGTACTAGGACTTGCTGTAAGCGTGGTCCACCCTAGCTCAACAGTGGGGTATGCACTTGTTGCTCATGAGTTTCGCAGTGCTCTGGATGCCTCAGTCGATGGCTATGTCATCTCATGTTTTGCAGCCAGTGGCCTTCCATCATTCCCTGCAGAGCCTACCACTGTGCACCAGGCAAGAGAGGCAGCTGATGTTGACCTCTGGGAAAACGCTATGCAGGAAGAGCTCACAGCCTTGACCAAGCATGAGGTCTTCGAACTTATTGATCTCCCAGCAGGTCGCAAGGCATTTTCAGCCCGCTGGGTACTTCAGCGCAAGCTGAAGTCTGATGGCACGATTGACAGGTAGAAGGCACGACTCACCGCCAAGGGATTCTCCCGGGTTCCTGGTGTCGACGTTGATGAGAGGTTTGCCCCTCTGGGATGCCACACCACCACTCGAGCTCTTTTGAGCCTTGTAGCCTAGCATGACTGGGAATTGGAGCAGATGGACGTCAACAATGCATTCTTGCACGAACGCCTTGTCGAGGAGATCTACATGGTACAGCCACCAAGCTTCATAGATGAAACAAACAAGGTCTGGTGATTACACAAAGCCCTCTACGGGCTCAAGCAGTCCCCCTACTGCTGGAACTTGGAGATCTCGGCCACCCTCGAGAAGGGTGGCTACCTTCGTAGCACCATCGATCCTGCGCTCTTTCTGAGTGCACCCTCGCAACCCCTCGTGGCCGTCTTTGTCTACGTGGATGATCTCCTCATTACGTCACCTAACTCCGCCGCTGTGAAGTCAGTCAAAACCCTGTTGCAGTCCACTTACAAGATGAAGGACTTGGACCCAGCTCGAGTGTTTTTGGGCATGGAGCTTGAGCGTGACCGCCGGAACCGGACACTGCACGTACACCAGGCCGCCTTCATTCACAGCCTAGGGGAGCGCTTCTCCTCCATGCTTGCCGACACTCCCACTACGTCGACACCTATGGCGCCAGCTGGGTAGCGGCTGCTAAAGTCGCTCGACGTGACTCAGCTGGGGGAGACTGTAGAGGTCAACGATTACCTCAATGTGATCGGATCTCTGATGTACCTTGCCACTAACACTCGAGCGGCCGTGGCCTTTGCGATCAACTTCCTTTCTCAGTTCCCTCAGCAGTCCCGTCAGATACATCTCGAGGCCGCACTGCATGTAGTCCGCTACGCATTGTCCACTACGCGTATACGACTCTGCTATAGGTCACAACTCTCAGTGGTAGTAGATGGATACACTGACAGTGACTGGGCTCATGATGCAGACGCACGTAGCCACACAGGCTATATCTTTCTCGTGGGTGGAACTGTCATTTTGTGGAAAAGCGGTACGCAGGGTTGTGTTGTGCGTAGCTCCAGTGAGGCTGAGTATGTAACACTTAGCGCAGGTACCTGTGAGAGTGTCTGGCTTTCTCGCTTGCTTCAGCAACTTCGCGTACCTATCCGTTGCATCACAATGCGTTGTGACAATCAAAGCACCAAGGCGATTCCTGAACATGATGGCATGCATCATTCACGCACAAAGCACATCAACATTGAGCATCAATTTGTATGTGAGCGCATTGCCGCAGGGGATGTCCAGGTCGTCTGGGTCGATACACGTCAGCATCATGCAGAATTTCTTACCAAAGCTCTCAGCAGTGGGATGTTCAAGGCAGCTGTGCATGCAGCTGGCTTGTTACGTGCACGCGATGATCCTGGCTGAATTGACACCCTCTTGTCCATCCCTCGTACCGTCCTCCTTTGTGTGGTGTGTTGGTTGTTCGTCCGTGGGTCATGGGGGAGTGTTGGTTTGTCTGTAAAACACGCAAGTGACCTCTTGACTTCTTCCATTCACACACACACACACACATACACACACACACACACCATTCCTGCATGTGACTGAGCAGAACTGAAGCTATGGAGCCACGTATCACTGGTGTCCCTGCCGGGTGCAAGATCGGTGGACTCGATCATGCTCAGCTCTGCCAGGAAGAATTTGAAGCTGCTCTCAACTTTTGGTGATGAGCCTTGTATGGCTGAAACATGAGATATTTTGTTAGAGATGCATGCTCCACATACGCTCGTGGTCGATGTGGTTTATGGTTTTATGTACTCTGCATGATGTGCTAGCTGTCTCGTTCTCGCCCGGGTTGCTGATCCTACGGGGCCACACACTCAGTCGCTCTGAGGTGTGAGAGACTACGGCGGCCTTTTGGCCGACCGGTTTGGTTCGACCCTGGGGTGGCGGCTGGGCCCCACTTCAAGCTCTTCGAGTGGGTGGCCTGGTCAACTGCGGCTAAGAGATCGCTGGTCACTTACTCTCGTTACTCGTTGATCTCGCCAACTTCTTAAGTGGTTTTTCACCAACTTCTCGCTCCACCCATCACCATGGCTGCTATGCGTGTCAAGCTTGCATGGAGGCGAGTGTGTGCTGGCTAGTTGTCACTGCCTACAGTCCCTGTCTGTCCGTACAGCTTGGAGGGACATCTCTGGCGTGTCCATTCTGGTGCAGATTCCTGATGTGAACCCAACTGGCGTCAGAGCACCGACGGGTGGTGATCCAATCCACCAACAGCTCCACACAACTGCTACAACATCCCGGATGCTTGCGGCGTTGCTCTGCAGTTTCTGTGCTGTAACTAGGGTTCTCTCAGCGGGCTGGATCTTCAGCCCAGTTTGCATGTTTTGCATTGTGCATCCACCAGTTGGTGGCTGAACTATACAT
The DNA here is from genome assembly GCA_023375785.1 of Penium margaritaceum. NCBI lineage: Eukaryota > Viridiplantae > Streptophyta > Zygnematophyceae > Desmidiales > Peniaceae > Penium > Penium margaritaceum. The sequence continues at coordinate 46,285 of SZWC01001232.1, read as the reverse complement.
GTGACAAGTCGTCGCGTCCGGATCAAGATTATCCATTTCTAAGTTCGGATGGTGTTGCGTTTGGATGCCTATGCGCAGAGTTAAATCCAAAATAGTGGTTTTTGGCCGGTTTTAAGACAAACCGTCACTACTATGTGCGTCACCCGCCATGCAAAGCGGTAGGTATTTGTGCTGTGTACATGTCAGTTGTCATTTCTCTCTGCATTGCTAAGCTATTGGATCTTATGAGGCTTTCCGCGTCTCCCTACCCTAATCCTTGTTGTTTCTTGCACCTGGTTGCTTGCTAGTGCACGAGCTGACTGGACAATGTTTCCATGTCAGTAGCAACAAGACTAGGAAGGTTCTTGAAGGTTTCTCACCACGTCCGCATCCGAGATTAGTATGTGCACGGACGTAGTCGAGTGGTCATAGCCGAGTATATGTAGATGCGAGAGAGGCTCACATTGCAACAACAATGAGGCCACTTGTCGCTCATGAGCTTTATACCATGCACAACTCTTCCCAATAACTTCTGCGTCGCTCAACACAGCTTGTTCCATATGTGTGTTTTCGACCAGCACAGTTGTGGTGTATGACTCCACTTTGTAGGCCCATGCAGAAACGTTAAGCACAACTCAAATTTGGCACGATTGCGCAAATATCTGTCCTGGTGCCGATGCAACGCAAGAAGAAGAGTGTTCATATGAGCCCAAAGTGGGTGTACATGCTGACCACTAGAAACCATTGTTGCCTGTTGGGCAATGTTCAAGTCATCTCTGAGATTAATGCCTTCCTACAACTCCTTCCGATCTTCTTGTGGGTGCAAGTTGAAAAAAATGCTCACACAACATTGTGAGCTCTCTGCCCACTCCCACCCCCCCTCCACCTCTGAATAATGGGATGGGGGGCAGGAAGGGGTGTTACTTTGTCTGCCAAACACGCAAGTAACCTCTTGACTCCCTCCATTCATACACACACCACTCCTGCAGGTGACTGAGCATAACTGGAGCTATGGAGCCGTGCACCACTGGCGTCTCTGCCGGGTGCAAGATCGGTGGGTTCGACCATGCTCAGCTCTGTTGGAGCTGACATCTTGCTGCTCTAGACATTTGGTGATAAGCCACATGATGGCTAAAACATGAGAGATACAATGAGAGATGCATGCACCACATACGCTTGTGGTCGATGTGGATTGTGGTTTCTTGTACCTTGCACGCTGTGCTTGCTGTCTCGTGATTGCCCGGGTTGCTGATCCTATGGGGCCACACGCTCAGTCACTCTGAGGTGTGAGAAACCACGGTGGCCTCTTGGCCGACCGGTTTGGTTCGACTCCAGGGTGGCGACTGGGCCCCACTTCGAACTCTTCGAGTGGGTGGCACAGTCAACCGCGGCTAAGAGATCGCTCGTTTCTCACTCTCGTCACTCTCTCACTCTCGCTACTCAATCAAGCATGTTTTTCACCAACCTCTCCATCCCCATGGCTGTGGTTGCTACGTGAGCTGAGCTAGCGTAGTAGTGACTGCATGCCGGCATTCTGCCGCTGCTTACTGGTATCAGAGCAGGAGGGAGAGAACCCTCCACTTAAGCGATCGACAGTGGACTGTGGCCCGGCACACGCAACTTCCACAGTGAAGTGTTCGTGGCTGGTCGTACCACCTCTACCCGCATGTGCATCTTTTCCCTACCACGGCAATCTCGCCTCGGCCCGCAGGACTCCCACAGCTGTAGGTCACCAGTCCTGCTTCACTGCTCACTGCGACACCTGCCACTTCTCGTCCAGGCTCCCTGCACGTCAGCAGCGCCACAGTGCTGCTAGCCGGCGGTCACGTGATCCTTCGGCACAGTGCTGCCCAGGCTCGCAGATGTTCTGATCCCAACACATCTCAGCAGGTGTGTTGTCCTCAGGTCTGTTGTGTCTCGAACAGCTCCGAAGCCCAGCAGGTCTTCTGCTCTGCGCACCGTCCCCTCCTCTCTTGGTGAACAACAGCAACAGCAACCGCGTCTGCGGCTTATCGTCCTGTAGTGCTTGCCCTCGTTCTTGCGGGATCTCAGCGCCACAACAGCACTATTGTGCTGCTGACTGTAGTCCCACGATTTTGCATCATCGCGACACCGAGGCTATCTTGCCACGGCTGACCATTTTTCAACAGCCCCACAGATTTCCGTCCTGCGATTTTCTTCTCACTTGCCTAACAAGCAGCAGCATCATCAGCCGCTTTTGCAGCCTCACCTGCAACCCTGGCTGCACCACCCAACACTGGAACCGCCCCTACCACTCCAAGGGGGGCAGCTGATCGCTCATGCCTCGATGAACTCATTGATCGCCACGAGGAGGAGGCGGACTTCGCGGCATGGGCACGTGTGCGCCGCCGCTGTGACAGCCCTGGGTACCATCCCGGGGAAGACTATGACCCGACGGAAGACTAGGCGCGTGAAGACGCTACAGTATATGCCACCTACTGTCAGTCAGCCTCAGACGACTCCCCGACTGTTCAAAATGCACCAACTACGGGGCCGCCACGTGAACGTCACATCTCATCTCCGGTAAGATCTCCCGTTTCCCGTGGAGCACGTCGGCAAAGCCAGCATGCTGCTCAAGGTACAGGAGCTCCAGCTACAGCGTCAGCTCCTACAGAGCAAGCTGAGGCAGCCTTGAGTCGTGCAGCGCCCCCCGTCTCGTCTCAGGCTGCTGCCGCATCACCTGGACCTGATATTTTGACTGCTCTGGAAGAAACACTTGTCTCCTATGCTGCTGTCACATCTACTTTTGCTGCTACAGCACGTGCTGCTCATGCACCTGCCAGCACTGCTGCTGGCAGAGCTGTTGAGGCCTATGCAGCAACAGCCTCTGACCAGGGTCACCTTGTGGCTGCAGCATTGAACATAGCTACACAGGTGCCAGCGGCAGCTAGTGCATTCGTAGCAGCTGCAGCCTCAGCGGCCACTGCTCTCTCCAGCGCCGTCACCTCCAACCATGTCTCTACTTCCCACGTGTCCCCTGCTTTAGCGTCATCATTGTTTAGTCCTCAGATCCGTGTCACAGTCACAGCAGCAGCTGCCTTCTCCACCCTCACAGGTGCCGCGCTTGCTGGAGTTGCGTGCCTCATCGTCACCACCTCGTCCTCAGTGGCAGTTCTTGCTACTTCTGCAGCATCTGCATTCCCAACACTTCGTGCCCTACAGCGTTAGCATTGTTGAGCCTCCAGCCTCTTGCTGCTTGGGCACCCCGTTTGCTTCCTCCCTTCTCTTTTCTTGTGGCCGTGTTCTTGCATTCACACTGATCTGCAGCTCCACTCAGCCAGGCTTCCTTCTTCCTTACTTCCCACGCCCACTGGGGCAAGGGAAACACTGTCCAAATTTTCTTGAGTGATTTTCACCCATCATGCCTGTCGACGATGACTAGTATGTAGCACTGTAGGAAGAACTGCGCAAAGAGCGTGCTGCTCTTCAAGAAGCCCTCACTGCACAGCGTGTGGCAGAAGAAAAGTTGCGCACTGGACATGGCGATCAGGAAACTTTCGCCGACCACATTGCAGATCTTGTGCTTAACCGCTTGCAACCTGTCTTGCGCACTACACCTGTTGCATCAGCCACTGCTGACATTGCTGCTGCATTCTCCACCTCTTCTGCTTCCGCTTCAATCACCTCTGGCTCTCTATCCTCCAACTCACTTGCTTCTGCAGGAGCAGCAGGAGCAGCCGCAACCAAAGCCATTGTACAGCCCGTCCAACGCAAACCCAACTTTGACTCAGTTCCACCGCACTTCACTCCTAACCTCTCTTTTGCTTCATGGGAAGTCCGCTTCAATGCTTGGGCACAAGGCGTGGGAGTACTATCATGTGCCCAACCCCGCTGCTAATCCTCTCTTTGTACCCACTGACTTTGATTCGGCACGGGCTATGTGTGACCTCATTCGCGCTGGACCCGATGATCTCACTGATGAGATAGGGTCCTATAACGCTCACACTGCTCGTCGCACCCCTGCCAACCCTATTGGCGCCTATGCTCTCATCAAGCGCCGCACAACTGTCACGAGGCATGCCGCACGAAGTGTCCTCACTGTCCCATTCAACACGCTCTCCATGCGTGCAGACGAGACTACGGATGCCTACTAGGCCGCAACCTTCGTCTCCTGAAGGACCTTGGCAAGGCCGCCCCTGGCCAACTGCCTGCTATTCTCTCCATCGTCAACGGCCTCATTCCTGAACTCTCTGACATCTTCAGGGAGGTGAAAGCCTCTGAGCTTGAGAGACTTCCGGCCGAGCCAGTGCCTGCTGACTCGCCACCAGGCATTGGGGCCCTTTGGGAGTTCACCTCCCAACGCCTCACCGACTGGTAGAGCGCTCTTCAAAACAAACGGATTCATCGTACAGCAGTTGTAGCAGCCACCACTCCATTGCCCTCCACATCATCCTCCTCTACCTCCTCCTCTTCTCCCTCCACCTCGGCCACAACTCTTCTAAACCAGAGTGGAGGGGGGAGGTCGTGGTCGTGGTCGGGGTAAGGGCAGCAGCGGATCGGGCTCCGGCGGCCAAGGCGGCCGTGCAAGGGCAAAAGTACTAAGAACACCTCCTCATCACCTTCCACCTCGAGCGATGTCACGTGCTGGAACTGTGATTCCATCGGCCATTCCACACCCAAGTGCCCGTCACCACCGGACAACGAGCGTCTCGCCTCCTCCATGCGCACACACTGGGCGCTCTCCTCTGGTGGTTCCAGGGGCGCCTCTCGCACGACCTCATCCACCTCTTCCTTTGCTCCCTCTGGTAGAGGTACACCCGTCGCCACCGACGCTGCCGTGTACAACACCGCTGCTTCTCCATCCCTTCTCCCGTACCCCTGGGATTGGCCCCCGGGATATGGTGGGTCCATCTTCTACGGTCCGCCATCCGGCGCCTACTCTCCACCCAACTGGACGTCTCCATCCTATCGCCCATCCTCTGAGGTGGTCATCACGCCGGATCCTCCTGACGACGAGCGTCAGTTGGATGCAGCACTGTCTCACACCGTTCATCAGCACACCTTCGTGATCAGGGAGGTGAGAGAGAAGGCTCTGGGTCAGAGCCTCTTGCATGTGTTGCTGATGGGAAGTTACGTGGTTGTCCGTCCGGTCATGTTCTCGGTTGTTCTCCCTCCGATGTCTCGTGGATTGAAGAGTGGAAGTCAGTGCGTCTATCTCGTTGCCTTGCTAGCTGTGGTCAGCGCTTCTCTCGTCACGCAGCCGTCACCGCAGTGAGTCGTGACCCCTCACTGTTTGTGCGTCGGGTGGCTTCTGGATCCTTGATTCAGGTGCCATCCACCACATGACCTCACCGCAAAAGTCATTTGTCTCCCTTGGGCCTGTTGGCTCTTTCCGCTTTGTCCGCACTGGCTCCGGCCAATTGCTCCCGGTCCAAGGGGTTGGTGTTGTACGCTTCGTTGGCCCTGAGGGGAATTGTTCTTGTCGAATGTCCTGTACGTTCCATCGCTCGAGCTGAGTCTTATCTCTGTTACGACACTCGACAACCAGGGCATGGACTTCTCTTCCAGTTGTGGCATTGTCTCTGTCTTGCACCGCACGTCTGGCCGCATTCTCTTGCAAGGCACACGCTGTGATCGTCTGTTCCGAGTCCCCACATTTGCACCATCTCCTGCCACTGATGCCCATGTGCACGTCGCACGCTCTCTCTCACCCGCTCATGCACAATTGCTGCACCGTTGCCTGTGCCACATCCATACCGCAACCATCGATAGCCTGCTTCGTGTTCTTCCCGCCGATGGCCTTGATGATGCCACGTTCCCGACTCCCTGTCATCCTGACTGTCTTGACTGTGCTCAGGGCAAAATGCATCGGTCCCCATTCATCACTTTAGGGTCTCGCACTTCTCACCCTCTTGACTTGCTGCATGCTGATGTCATGGGTCCACTCTCTCATCACTTTCTTAGAGGTGTCGGATGCTATGTACTTTGTCTCACAGATGAATTTTCTCGCATGTGTTGGGTCTTCGCCCTCAAGTAAAAGAGTGATGTGTGCTCCACTCTTGAAGCCTGGTTACCTCAGGCTGAAGTCGCATGTGGTCGTCGTCTTCGTTTTTTTCGTTGTGACCGTGGCGGTGAATTTGTTGGTCCCACCTCTCGTTTTCTATCCTCTCGCGGTGTGACTGTCAAAACCACTCTCCCTACACACCCCAAAAATACGGTGTGTCTGAGTGTTGGAACCGGACACTCACCGATAGTGTTCGCACACTCCTCAGTGCCTCTGACCTTCCACCCATGTTCTCTTTTGAAGCAATGTCCTACATGACGTGGGTCTGGAACCGTGTTCCACACGATCCTCTCCCACGCTATGTCACACCATTTGAACGATGGTTTGGTCATCATGCAGACCTTAGCCTCGCTCGCGTCTAGGGCTGTGTCACTGTTGTTTGGCTTCCTGAGGATCTTCGCGACGGCAAAATTAGTCCACGTGCTCGCTTGTGCACCTTTCTCGGGGTCTCTGCCATGTCCAAAGCCTGGCGCTTCTTGGACCCCAATCGTGCTCGCGTTGTTGAGTCTCGAGACGCCCTCTTCTTCGAGGATGTCTTTCCTCGCGACCTGTCCCATGTCACTCCACCCTCTTCCTTGTCCTCGCTCTGTCGGCTTTGGGGGGATGGGTCTCTTCCAGCCTTCGTTCTCGTCGACGCACCTCTTGTTGTCTCGGCCCCTTCTTCTTCAGGCCCATCTGATGTGTCCATCTCTGACACCCTGCTCAGCACTCCTCTTGCACCCTCATCTGACCCTTCCATAGCATCTTCTCCTTCTTCATCCTCTCTGTCTGTGTCAGTGCCTCTCAGCGACTCCCCACTGGCCGCGGATCCCGTGGCACAGTCACCTCCCTGCACTGTCGCTGAGTCGCCTCCATAGCCCGTCGTTCTTCCGACACCTGTGATCCCTAATGAGGCTATTACACCGCCAGTCACAGATGTGCCTCCAGTCGTATCTGAGCCTTACACTCGTGGGGGACGGCTACGTCCACTTCCACAGCAGTCAGTCACATGGTCCGCTCAGCCCTCTCAGCGTCGCACTCGCTCTAGTGCCACTCCCACTGCAACTGGCTCCACAGTCAGATCAACTGGCCTTGATGCATTGGGTCTGGCGGTGGGCGTGGTCCACCCCAACTCTATAGTGGGCTATGCACTGGTCGCTCATGAGTTCCACAGTGCTTTGGATGCTTCAGTCGCCAGCTAGGTTGCCGCATGCTTTGCGGCCAGCGGTCTTCCCTCACTTCCTATAGAGCCCACCACAGTGCGCCAGGCAAGGGAGGCAGCTGATGCAGACCTCTGGGAGAAGGCCATGCAGGAGGAGCTCACAGCCCTGGATGAGCATGACATCTTCGAGCTTGTTGACCTCCCCCTTGGCCGCAAGGCCGTCTCAGCTCGCTGGATGCTTCGACGCAAGTTGAAGCCTGACGGTACTGTCGATAGGTACAAGGCACGTCTCACCGCCAAGGGGTTCTCCCAGATCCCTGGCATCGATTTTGACGAGACATTCGCCCCTTTGGGACGTTCCACCACAGCTCAAGCTCTCTTGAGCCTGGTCGCCCATCACGACTGGGAGTTGGAACAGATGGACGTCATCAATGCATTCTTGCATGGACACCTTGACGAGGAGATATACGTGGTGCAACCTTCGGGTTTTACCGATGGCACGAACAAGGTCTGGCGGCTGCGTAAAGCTCTCTATGGGCTCAAGCAGTCCCCTCGCTGCTGGAACCTGGAAATCTCAGCCACTCTTGAGAATGGTGGCTACCGTCGGAGTACCGTGGACCCTGTGCTCTTTCTGAGTGCACCCTCGCAGCCTTTGGTTGCAGTCTTGGTCTTCGTTGATGACCTTCTTATTGCGTCACCCAGCCTCTCTGCAGTTCAGCCTGCGAAAGACCTCTTGCAGTCTACCTACAAAATGAAGGACGTGGGTCCTGCTCAGGTGTTTTTGGGCATGGAACTTGAGCGAGACCATCAGCGTTGGACACTATACGTCCATCAGGTTGCCTACATTCGCAACCTGAGGGAGCATTTCTCCTCCATGCTCACTGACACCCCCACTGCGTCGACACCCATGACTCCAGCCGGGCAGCGCCTCCTGAAGTCACTCGATGTGACTCAGCTGGAGGAGACTGTCAAGGTCACTGATTACCTCAGTGTGATTGGGTCTCTCATGTACCTTACCACTACACCCAGAGCGGACGTGGCCTTCGCAGTCAACTTCCTGGCGCAGTTCTCCCAGCAACCTCGACAGAAGCACCTCGAGGCTGCACTGCGGGTCATTAGCTCTGCACTTTCTACAACACGTGTGGGACTGTACTACAGGTCACAGCCATCCGTGGTAAATGATGGAGACACTGACAGTGACTGGGCCCACGATGCAGATGCTCGTAGTCACACCGGTTACATCTTTCTCGTGGGTGGGACTGCTATCTTGTGGAAAAGCGGTAAGCAAGGTTGTGTTGCGCGGAGCTCTAGTGAGGCCGAGTATGTTGCCCTTGGCGCAGGTACGTGTGAGAGTGTCTGGTTTTCTTGCTTGCTTCAGAAGCTGCGTGTGCCCATCCGCTTCATCACGTTGCGCTGCGACAATCAGAGCACCAAGGCAATTGCTGAGCATGATGGCATGCATCATTCACGCACAGAACACATCAACATTGAGCATCACTTCGTACCTGATCGCATTGTCGCAGGAGAGGTCCAGGTCGTCTGGGTCGACACACGTCAACAGCGTGCAGACTTCCTTACCAACGCTCTGAGTAGTGGAATGTTCAAGGCAGCTGTGCATGCAGTTGGGTTGTTGCGTGTACGCGATGCACCCGGCTGAGTTGACAATCCTTTGCTTGTCCCTTGTGCTGTACTCCTGCATGTGGTGTATGGGATGTTCGTCTGTGGGTCATGGGGGATTGTTAGTTTCTCTGCAAAACACGCAAGTCACCTCTTGACTCCCTCCATTCATACACACACCACTCCTGCAGGTGACTGAGCATAACTGGAGCTATGGAGCCGTGCACCACTTGCGTCTCTGCCGGGTGCAAGATCGGTGGGCTCGACCATGCTCAGCTCTGTTAGAGCTGACATCTTGCTGCTCTAGACATTTGGTGATAAGCCACATGATGGCTAAAGCATGAGAGATACAATGAGAGATGCATGCACCACATAGGCTCGTGGTCGATGTGGATTGTGGTTTCTTGTACCTTACATGTTGTGCTTGCTGTCTCGTGATTGCCCTGGTTGTTGATCCTACGGGGCCACACGCTCAGGCGCTCTGAGGTGTGAGAAACCACGGTGGCCTCTTGGCCGACCGGTTTGGTTCGACCTCGGGATGGCGACTGGGCCCCATTTCGAACTCTTCGAGTGGGTGGCACAGTCAACCGCGGCTAAGAGATCGCTCATTTCTCACTCTCGCTACTCAATCAAGCATGTTTTTCACCAACCTCTCCGTCCCCATGGTTTTGGTTGCTACATGAACTGAGCCGGCGTAGTAGTGAGTGCATGCCACCATTCTTCCACTGCCTAACTGAGAAGATGCAAGGAAGCTTCCTAGCGACACTCCCATTGACCAGACGTCAGTGCCTGATCAGTTGGTGACGACAGTCACAAGTCGTGCACGCAACGGCAAGAGTTTGGCTAGGGGACACAAGGCAAAGTGTCTGAATGCTTCAATAGCATTTGCAGAGAGAGATAACAAATCACAGGTGCATGGCCTAAATACCTTCCGCGGCGCACAGTGGGTGTCGCACGCGGCGGTCCAAGAGCTGTCCTAAAACTCGCCCAAAACCACTGTTTTGGCCATAACTCTGCGCACACATGTCAGAATGCTACGCAGTCTGAACCTAGACGTGCAGGATCACAAGACGGATGCTACGACTGGTCACATGCATGCATCCATCATCAGACGGTGGACAAGCAATGCAAAAACATGCAAATCGGGCTCATGGCCAGTCCACCGAAAAGACTCCTGCAGGCTGCAGAAAAACAGCAGGGAGTCCCTGCAGTGTCCGGGGCTCTGGAACAGTAGTCGGCAAGCTCCAAGCTGGTAGTCCGCCACCCATCGTTGCACCGATGTCACCAGGGCCCGCCTCAGGGATCTGCTCGAGTATGGACACGGCCGAGTGGTCACAGTAGACTGTACAAGAACGTCACAAATCACAACACTCCCCCATGACCCGATGGTACGCATGTCCATACACGTGCAGCACTGGGACAAGTACAATAGTGAGTGTGAAACAGATGAGACACGGACATACATCCCACACTCAACCACCCTCAGGCATGGGGAGAAGCCCAACAGAACGAATGGCCACCCGGAACTTTCCGCGAGCTAGTGCCTTCGTCAAGAAATCAGCACGCTGCATGTCAGTGCCAACCCACATGACGGAGATCACGTGTCGCTCCACCAGATCACGCACAAACTGATGCTCAACCGCAATGTGCTTCGTGCGAGCATGAAAGACACCGGAGTTCTCCGCAATGGCGAGAGCACTTTGGTTGTCGCAACGAAGCACAATGGCGGGTACTGACTGACCAAGCTCAAGAAACAGGCGCTGTAGCCATACCGCCTCAGCAGCCCCTGCGCCCAAAGCAACGTACTCTGCCTTCGACGAGCTACGTGCGATGCAGCCCTGCTTCTCCCTACGCCAAGACAGAGCGGTACCACCGAGCAAGAACACGTAGCTAGTACGGATGCGTCCATCTTGGCTCCAAGCCCAGTCGCTGTCAGTGTAGCCGTCGAGGACCATCGAACACTGTCGACAAAAAGCAGTGTCCGAGGTACGGCGTGGAGACCACGTACCGCACCACTCGCACAGCTGTGTGAAGGGCTCTGGCACAAGGAGCCTGTGAGAGCTGAGTGAGAAGGTTGACAGCGAAAGCGATGTCAGGACGTGTGGTAGTGGCCAGGTACATCAGAGATCCGATGAGACAGAGGTACAAGGTCACGTCCACTGTCTCCCCCAGCTGTGTGGGATCATCCACCTTCAGGGCATCCTGTCCATCGGGTGTAAGAGGTGTGGAAGCGGTGGGCACTGCACCAAGGAGATCGCTGAAACGCTCCCCCACGACTCGTGCATATCGGGCCTGATACAGCAACAGTGTCCGACGCCTGCGATCTCGCACGATCTCCATGCCATGAAAACCGATGCAGGACCGAGGTCCTTCATCCTGTAGGCAGTCTGAAGGACAGCCTTGGCCTCCTTCACAGCCTCTAGGGACGGAGACGTGATCAGAAGGTCATTGACATAGACCAGGATGGCGGTGAACTGCTCGGGTGTTGGTAGGATGAAGAGAGAGGGATCTGCCTCACTCTGTAAATATCCCGCACGAGTCAAAGTGCCGATGATCTCCCGGTTCCAACACCGCGGAGACTGCTTGAGGCCATACAAGGACTTGCGCAAGCGCTAGACCTTGTCACCGTCCTCAAAGCCTGGTGGCTGAGCCACGTAATTCTCCTCATCCAGAGAGCCATGGAGGAACGCATTGTTCACATCCATCTGGTGCAGTTCCCAGTCATGCTGAGCCACTACACTGAACAGAGCTCGAGCTGCGGTCATGCGGCCGACAGGGGCAAAAGTGTCACTGTAATCGACGCCCTCAATCTGAGAGTACCCCTTGATGACCAAGCGAGCCTTGTAGAGTTCCAGTGAGCCATCCAGCTTCACTTTCTTGCGAAAGACCCACTTGACCTGAATAGCCTTCCTCCCAGGCGGAAGGTCGACAAGCTCGTAGACTCTATGCTCTCGGATAGCACGAAGCTCATCCTCGCAGGCAGCTCACCAGGCGTCAGCATCCTGTGATGAGAGAGCTTCCCTCAGGGTGCCCGGGTCGGGCGCCAAAGAGGGAGAGCTCTGCGTGGCAAGGGCACACGCCTCGGTGCTAGGCCTGACGACCACAAGATCAGCTGCTGCATCACAAGCGATATGGAACTCACGAGTTACGAGATCGTGTCCTACGGGGCACGCTGGATGTACCTCTGTGAGCTCAGTGCGGACACTCAGGCCTAGGGCCTTTGTGCCGGGGTCACCACTCGCGATGCTGCGAGAGGGACGCCTGGGTGCGGGGCATGACGCTCGCTGAGCTCCGGAATCCAGTGGTCGAAGACGGCCACCGGGCTCATAGGAGTAACCTGAGCTCGAGGGGCACACCTCAGGCTCAGGGACAGGCACGACCACAGCTGGTGGGGGCTGAGGCAAGGCAGCCGGTGATGTCGTGCGAGGAGATGCATGTGTGGGGGACACGGGGCTGGATGTGATAGCAGGAGCGGGCAAGACTGGACCTGACACAGAGGCAGGAGTGCCAGCAGACGCAGGTACGAGAGTAGGCAAGACTGGACCAAACACAGAAACAGGAGTGCCAGCTGACGCAGGTACTGGCGCAGAAGTAGGCGCGGGAGCTGAAGCAGAGACACCTGTGGGGTGTGAAACAGGCTGTACGGGTGAGGTTTCTGGACCGACAGCGATGATCGCCGGGTCATCAAGGGCCGGAGACCGAGAGGTGAAGGGGGCTCGAACGGACACATCAGCCTGATGAGAGGTGCTCGCTTTCGTAGAAGTCTCCCCCATCCGTCGAGAACCCTCACAGGTAGGAGCATGTGTGGCGGAGAGTGCCGTGATCGAAGTCAGGTCACGGTAGGTGAGAGACTCGAAAAAGAGCGCGTCGTGTGACTCAATGACGCGACGACGAGTAGGGTCCCAGAAGCGCCAAGCCTTCGGCCGCGGGGAAATGCCTACGAAGGCACACAAGCCGCCCCGAGGTGAGACCTTGGACCCCTGCTGGTCCTCGGTGTACCACACGGAGGCTAGGGATCCCCAGACGCGAGCGAGACGAAGGTCAGCACGATGTCCAAACCAGAGCTCATACGGTGTAATATGGTCCGGAAGCGGACCGTGCGGGAGGCGGTTCTAGACCCAAGTCATGTAGGCGAAACCCTCAAAGACAAAGGACTCAGGGAGACCGCACACAGACCGCATAGCGCAAACCGCATCCTCCATGGTGCGGTTCGAACGCTCAGAAACACCGTTCTGCTGAGGGATAGCAGGAGCGGAGACCTGGTGAAAAATCCCGTGCTCAGCAAAGAATCCGTCCATCTCGCCCAAGGAACTCACCGCCACGATCCGAGTGGAAAGTATGTAGCGTGTGACGTGACTGACGCTCAGCCATCACTAGCTAGAGTCGAACCGCAAGGGCGGCGTCGCTCTTCTGACGCAGGCTGTAGACCCACCGCATCCGGGTAAAGTCATCAGTCAGAGTCAGAACATACCGGCCCCGATCAGATAGGGACTCGACCGACAGAGGACCGAGAAGGTCCGAGTGCACTAACTCGAGAGGCCGAAGTG